>OY829538.1:779363-948633 GCA_963691705.1 Viola odorata | reverse complement strand
GTAGGCGTCTAGGGCAAGATTGGTTGGGTCTGCCACCAGAGGGTGGAAACCTTCGTGGAATAGCTCCAATCTGTGGTCATACACTTTGGAAGTGAGGCCCGTGTCTATATTCTGGATCGCAACCACACCATGATCATTCACCTTCTTGACAAGGTAAGGGCCGGTCCATTTTTGCTTCGACTTTCTGGAAGAGAGCCTAAGACAAGAATTGTAAAGTAAAACCTTTTGCCCAGTATCAAAAGTTTTAGAAGAGAGCAACTTATCGTGGTGAGTGTTAGTCTTGGTCGTGTCTTGGGCAGGTTGCGGAGTTGGGTTATCATTGGGCGTCTTGCCCTCGATGGTCAAGGAAGTAGCAAGTAGCAGTTGAGGCGGGGGTTACCGTAGCCTCAAAAGTGGTCAAGACAGCTGGAGTCATGACTGGTTGAGGAGTGCAAAGAGCTGGGTCAAGTGTCTTAACGTCGACAACCGTCCATCCAAGGGCCTCGTGGTATCCTTTGAGTGTCGACACCAGCTCGCGCTCCGCATCTGGATCAAGCTTGCTAGAGATGATCACCGGGAGTGTGTCATGTTCGCCAAGGTAGGCGTACTTGAGGTGCGAGGGCAAGCTCTTCAACTTTAACTTAGGGCCCTGCACAAAAGAAGGGACAGACGCTGAATTTATAGTGATGTTCCTATCGAGGGCAAGATGTGCAGAGTTGTCAGCGTTAAGATCAGAAACTTGTGTAACAATAGGATCAACAATATCAACAATTGAGTGCTCTGAAGTCACAAGTGTCAAGACCAAAGGGTCCAGTGCGACGGGTGAAATAGTTCTGTCTAGGGCAAGCTGGATAGAGTCGTCCGCGTCAAGATTGGAAACTTGTGTAACAATAGGGTCTACAACGTCAACATTTGAATGCTCTTCTAACGCGGCAGCGACTTCATGTAATTCTGGTGGAGTCTTAATTGTCGAGGCCAGGACGTCCAATCTTGCTGGCGTGACGCTTCTGTCGAGGGCAGACTGAAAAGGTTCAATAGAATTCAAGTCAGTAACTTTATCAACCAAAGGATCGATCGTATCAGCAAAATTAACACAAGTAAGATTAGAAGGATATTGCACGGCTTCCATCATGTTGAACTTAATGATTTCTCCATCAAACTCAAGAGAGATAGATGCGTCATGAACGTCTATCTTGGCCCTGGCTGTAGCCAAAAATGGTCGCCCTAGAAGAACATCTGTGGCTTTAGCGGATTCTTCATTCTCCATGGCAATGACATAGAAGTCTGCGGGAAATAGGAAGTCGCCTACTTGGACCAAGACGTCCTTAATTACACCTTCGGGGTGAATTACGGAACGATCGGCCAATTGGATGACAAGCGGGGTTGGCTCGAGGGGTCCTAGGCCAAGACGGTTGAAAATTGTCAAGGGCATGACATTAATGCCAGCCCCTAGATCACACATGGCCTTGCCAATACTGACTGTCCCTATCGTGCAGGGGAGGACAAACATGCCCTGGTCTTCGCACTTTGGAGGGATCTTCTGTTGGATAATGGCAGAGAAATTCACCCCCACACTTATCTTGTTTACCCCGGCCAAGTTGCGTTTGGTAGTGCAAAGCGTTTTCAGGAACTTGGCATAGCGGGGCACATTTTTGATGGCCTGGAGAAGTGGGATATTGACGAGGACTTTGCTGAACATATCAAGGATTTCTTGATACTCTTCCTTCTTCTTGGTCTTGACGAGCCTTTGAGGAAAGGGCGGCTCGAGGATCTTGTGTATATACTCTTGGGTAAATTCTTGTGGGCTCGTGTCACCTCGTGGAGCCATCCCTCGTGGAGATCTAATGCGGTCCTCCATCACTTCTGGAAGTTTAGGCCCAATAAACTTGGCTTTGGGTATTTTCTTGGGCAAGATTTCAGATTCAGGAGACTTTTCGACGTCGAGGCCTAGATGCTCTGGGAAGGATTTTTCGACGTCGAGGCCTAGATGCTCTGGACGGGGCAAGACGTAGCCACTGCGAAGAGTCATAGCACACACATTGTGCTTTGGGTTGGCCTCAGTCTGGGGCGGCAATCTGCCCTGGTTTTTCAATTCTTTCATGTCCGCGGCCATTATGCTCATTTGTTTTTGTAGATCAGACATGATGCTCATTTGTTTTTGTAGATCAGTGATGGCGTTCCTACAGTGAGCTACCTCATCAACAGGCGGGGCAGAAGAATTGGAGGTCTGGCCCTGATCGGTCTGATAGAAAGGTTGTTGGTTGTTGGGATGGGTAGGTCTAGGCTTGAAGTTTTGGGCGTTGAAAGGTGGCTGGGCCTGATTCATGTACTGATTGTGCTGCATTGGTTGCCCTGGTCCAGACGCTTGTTGATGGCTGACCCAACCGGAGTTTGGTGGTCTCCACACTTGATTGTAATTCTGTCCGTATGGGGCCTGATTGTAATTTCCAATGGCGTTGATACTCTGAATTTCATCGGGGATATGCGGGCACGCATCTGTTGGATGATCGGTCATGTTGCATATCTGACAGGTCTTGACCTGAACTATCTGTCCGGGGGCCATGTTCTGAAGCATGCCCATCATAGCGGTCAATTGGGTCTGCATCGCGGCCACTTGGGCATCTTGCCCTGGATGATTACTTTCCTCGGGTATGCAATTCCTTGCCATTAACTCTATGGTGGCCTTAGCGGCGACAGGGGTGAGTCTTGTGATAGCACCACCAGCAGCGGCATTGAGCAATGCCTTGTCACGAGCTTTGAGACCTTCACAAAAATATTGGATGAGGGCATGCTCGGTAAGGTTGTGTGAGGGGCACATAGCTTGCATCTTTTTGTAGCGCTCATGGTACTGACCAAAATCTTCTTCTTTCCTCTAGACTATAGACACCAATTGCTTGCGAGTTACATTAGCCATTTCTGATGGGTAATATTTTTCGGTGAAGGATTTTGACATTTCAGCCCAAGAATTGATGGAGTTTGGGGGTAGATCATAGAACCAGTCTAGGGCATCATCTTTCAAAGACCACATGAAGGCTCGGAGCTTGGCGTGCTCAATACTGACATTGCCCGGCTTCATGGCGTCGCAAATAGAGTGCAATTGCTGAAGATGGCGGTGAGGATTTTCCTTTGGAACACCACGGAAGAGGGGTAGATGGTGCATGACTGCGGACTTGAGCGTCCAATCATGGGGAACAGTGGGCCAAACGATACAAGTGTTTGGTGTTTCAGGGGCACCATTGAGGTCCTCAATGGTCTGCAGAGGATTGTCGATATTAGGACGGTCTGCCATATTGAGTATCTCGGGGTAGACAACTACTGGGTTGTCGAGGTCGGGATGAAGATGATTGTCTGGACCGGTCTGACTAGAGGTTTGACTGTCGAGGGCAGGACGGGGAATTACTCTTCTAGAGGTTGCTCCGGCCTGTCTCCGAAATTCTCTCTCTGTCTTCGTGAGTTCGTGGTCGAGGGGTAGAAGGTCTGGTGCAGATCTCCTGGTCATACAAGTAAAAGAAAGAAAATTAGTCCGTAAACAAAATTCCCCGGCAACGGCGCCAAAATTTGACGCGCCGTCGAAACGCGCGTCAAAACTAATAAAATAATTCCTGATAATAGGCTAGATGCACAAATTAAGGTAAATAGCAGCAAGTCAGGGTCGAACCACAGGGAAAATGAAGGACTAAATTTAATCTTGCCCTAAATGTATGATGAGGATGAAAATGCAACAGACATAAAAGTAACACAAGGGGGGGTTTGGTTGGTCTAGACGAATCTAACCAACGATGGCAGTTGATGTTGGGACAGATAATCAAAATGCAAATAACAAGTAACAAAGGGCAAACGAAATAATTAAATAAAAAGGGAACGAAAATAAAGCAAGAGAATATCAATAAAAATGGTAAAGACTAACAAGTGTAATAAAGATGATAGCAAAGTAAGTAAAGATAATAGATCAGATAAAAGGAGAAATCTTAGCAGGGGTAGACGGCGGATTGCGTCGAGGTCTAGTCGGTCATCGGTGCAAGGATAGACTGCGTTCACGCCATAGACGTGCTATAGGAACCCTGTTTTCACGGAGATTCCCTACTTCTCTTCTTAAGAGAAGTCACTCCCAAGGTACGCTTATGGGAGTGGCCGTGACACTGTGCCCAAGGTACGCTTATGGGTCATACACACAGGCCCGTGAAGTGGAGAGAAGACACGTCTAGGGCTAGACACTGAGAAGTCTGCCCTAACCGGTTTCTTGCCCTAGCCAGATTAGACCAAACGACATGATGACTCTGGACCAGGTGCCTACTCTATTCCATGGCCTCACGTTAGTTATTACCATGGAAATGACAATATTCATGAGAAACATGCAAATAGGTGATCAAACTACCAACAAATCTCACACGAAATGACAATAAAATGGCAAGAAAGCGGATACAACAATGAACACGTTTTAAGAACACTTTGACCTCCCAACTATCCTCTTGCAATCCTTAAAACACCCCTGCCAAGACCAAGAGATTAGCCACTCATGCTGGAAATCATGCACAAGATAGATGGAGAAAGCAACATAAACAGAAAAGAGGTGCAGATGAAAACGAAAATCTGGATTAAAAACTAATTGGAGCTTGGGGCTCCAATTTCTGGAAAAATAAAGGAAGAACAAATCCCAATGTTAGAGAGGTGGCTACAATGATTGAAAACCCTAAAAAGATGAAAAATATACTAAAGAGTAGCCTCCTTTAACCTAAAGTTAAGGTTCTATATATAGCCTAACAACCCCACTAGGGGACAAAATGGTATAGAGGAATATTCTCTGATGAGCTGGATGATTTGCACATGGAATCCCGCTAGAATCTTTTTAGCATCTTCGGCCAAGCGTCATCCGAAAAGAAACATTCACGTGCTTCGTCTAGGCCTAGACATAAGATCTCGTCTAGGTCTCGACGGTAGGTCTCGACGACAAAACTGCATCTAGGGCTCGACGATGTAAGATCAGCAAAAATGCATCCAAATGTCACCCTTTTCAGCAAGTTTCTCCCTTTAGTCCAAATCTACAAAGTGGTTGAAAAACAAACCAAATTAGTAGTATCAAACATGAAATTAGACCTAAAAGAGAGGGAAAAACATGCGTAAAAAGACATCATAACAATAATCACATTTAAATAAAGGTCTAGCATGTGAGTGATTTGAAGAACTAGCATGGTTACAATTTCTTGCTTTAACAAAAGATGTTTTAGAATTACTCATGCTAGTAGAGTGATCAAATCCAATTCCTCTTCTATCACCACTAGTCTTTTGATCATTTAAACACTTTTGGTGACTATGATTACTCTGCATATAATTAGCCAAAGTGGTTTCAAGAGATTTAATTTTATCTTTTAATTCTAAAATCTCTTTAGAAGAGTTATCACATAACTTACATGTTATGTCTTTTTCAGCACAAGCTTCTTTCCAATCTTCTACATTCATAGCTAATCCTTCATTTTCCTCCTTCAAAGATTTGTTCAAGGATTCTAACTCAAAAATATCATTTTTCAATTTTCCTAAATCCTTAACAAGATTAGCATTCTTTATACGAGAAACTTCAAAGCTTTCATATAATCCATTAAAAGCATTTTGCAATTCTTTAAAATTATATTCATTATCGGAAGAATTACAAGAGCTTGCCTCGTTATCGCTTCGAGCCATGAAGCATGAATGCATGCCTTCGTTGGATGAGGAGGTAGAGGTTGATGAAGAGCTTCGTTGATAGGCTTCACTATTTCCACATCTCTTCTTCTTTTCAAGATTAAGACATTCGCTCTTGATATGCCCTGGTTTGTCACATTCTTAATCTTGAATTTAGAAGAGTTAGCATGCTTACCTTTACATTTTTTCTTTCTTGAATCTTTTTTCAAGAATTCATGAAATTTTCTCGCGAAGTAGGTAAGGCATTTATCGTCTTGAGTACCAAGGAAGACTCTCATCTTTGTCTTCCAAAATTGGAAATTGTTGCCATCAATATGTAGTTGTTGGTTGAGTGCAGTACCCACTTTGTGAACATATAGTCCCTCTTGAGCCATTTGATCTTGCACTTGAGGCGATTAAACCTACAAAACAAGTGACCTTGCTCCGCTACCAATTGATAAAACAATAATCCCGGCCTAGAGGGGGGGTGAATAGGCAAATAAAATTCTAACACAAAGAGTAAGGAATAGAGTGCGGAAAAGGAATGTAAAAACACAAGGAGTTATAGTGGTTCCAATTCCTCAATGAATTGTACTCCACTACCTAAGAGCTTTACCCTTAGGATTTTGAACAACGAACACTTCGTTATTTACCTTGAGTTTTTACGGGTTCAACTCCAACCTTACAACTTGATTTTTCCGGGCTCAACCAATAAACCTTACACCTTGGTTTTAACGGGTTCACCAACAACCTTTACAATGTGATTTTTCCGAGCTCAATCACAACCTATCACAATCAAGATACTTGACAAGAGAATTGTAAACTGGCAACACAAAATTGGTGTACAAATAAACTATGTATGATTCAATAATCAACACCAATAAATGAACAAGAATACCTCAATAGAAAACTAAAACTTACTTGAAAGATATACGCAAGAATGATTGAAAACCGTTGAGAGAAACTTGTGTTATTGAATTGTGAATTTGTAAGCTTGTAAATGTAATTTAGTGTTTGGAAGTTTGTAAGAGCTTTCTTGTTTCTTGTTGTTTAGTAACTCATCTAGGATGAGTATTTATAGTGTCAAATGAGTAGAGGCTCATCCATGAAGGAAGGAGCCAAAAACTAGCCGTTTGCTACAGTGAAAAATATAACCGTTGCTACAGTGAAAAACTATCCGTTGGTACGGTGAGTCTATCCGTTGCTACAGTGAAACTATCCGTTGCTACGGTGAAACTATTCATTCCCGTTGCTACAGTGAGTTTATCCATTGCTACAGTGAAACTCTTCGTTGCTACAGTGAAAACCAAAAACTATTTTTCCAAAGATTATTTTTCGTGTAAAAAATCTTTCGACACTTTTCTTGAGGTATTATCGAACATAAATCAAGTGCTAATTAGAATCATACTTACACGTTTAATGCTCTAATATACACTTGATTCTTTGAGCTTGCGATAATTGATTCGTTGCTTCTTTTTGTTGTCTCGTCGCAAACTACAAATACTTTAACTTAAAGTTGCGTTAGTATATTAATTAATTTGTGTGTCTTTAATTCATCAAAACAAGATTTAATGAGCCCTTGGGCCAACAATCTCCCCCTTTTTGATGATGACAACCACAAATTAATTTAAGACAATATGAACATGCAATTTTAAATTAAAGAACAAAGGAGAAGAGTTACTCCCCTTATCTCTTTGCCGAAATGCTCCCCGTATCGATATGCTACCAAATTGATCATAACAATTTGATTATGGAGCCTCAATGCTCCCCCTACATAAAAGCGTTAGTGCACATGGAGCATAGCAAAGAATTAAAATTGCTCCCACATATTTTCTCCCCCATATATACATTTCTCCCCCTTTGTCATTAACAAAAAGGGAAAACAACATCAAAATATTTCTACCAATTAATTAAGGCAAGGAAAATATTTAAGGAGCAAGCATAATGTAAATATTACTTCATAAAAGTAATAGTGCAACAATTATCCAATCCAAGAGTCAAAATACAAATATGAATAATAAGATTATAAAGATGGATAATCTAAAAATGCATAATTAAAACAGATTTTTTATTCAACAAACGTGTCACGTTACACGAAACGTAGAGAACATTTAGAACATGAAAAATACTCAAGAACCAAGCCTAATTAAAATTCCTTCATAAAGGAATATTACAACGCTTATTCAACCTAAAAGACCATTACAAAGTATAAGAGCAAATACATTTAAAATATAAAATACACGATACAAAGATGTGATCAAAGATAACATTGAGGTGAAGGGCAATCACATGGAGGGCAATGACACTTAGGGCAAACGAATAAGTCGACATTCTTTGGGCAATTTTGCATGATGAGAAAGGGAAAAATAAAGAGAGAAATCATCAATGCCAAAATTGCCAACATCATCCATATTTCAAACGATAACATTTTGAAAGTCCGAAGGATGAAGATAAGACTTTTGGTTTGGGTTGCGATGCTAACAAAAAGGGTATTTATACAGTGAAAACCGAAAACTATTTTTCCAAAGATTGTTTTTCGTGTAAAAAATCTTTTGACACTTTTCTTGAGGTATTATCGAACATAAATCAAGTGCTAATTAGAATCATACTTACACGTTTAATGCTCTAATATACACTTGATTCTTTGAGCTTGCGACAATTGATTCGTTGTTTCATTTTGTTGTCTCGTCGCAAACTACAAATACTTTAACTTAAAGTTGCGTTAGTATATTAATTAATTTGTGTCTTTAATTCATCAAAACAAGATTTAATGAACCCTTGGGCCAACACTACCAACTATTCATCAGGTTCTGGCTCCAAAACCAAAAGCAACAGCAGCAGAAGCAGAACAGGCACAAAAAGAACGAATTTCTGCACTGCTTTGTCCCGCCATGAGTTTCCACCTTGAGCAATAGTCTTCTAAACCAAGAGCACGACGGGTTGTTTCATTTGCAGCTTTTATCTTCCTCATTCTATCCTCCTCCTTTGCCTACAGAGGACAAAGCAGGAATAAGAAAACCAAGTATCTTTCTTTCTAGTTTAGCTGACTTCTCAGGCCATTAAAGAAAGAACAGAGACTTACTCGTTTTGATAGAGTGATCATGTCATTTATCCGTCTACGAATTCCTTCCTTCACAGCCTAAAGAATGAACTCTTTAATAAAAAAACCCAATCCAACCAACTCTTTAATAAAAAAACCCAAAGAGCTAATCTCACCAAAAAGACGACTCGTCGCACATTCTGCTCAACAAGATTCTTCAAACCTTCTTCAACTGCGATATATAAAAACAAAAAAGATTAGATATGATTGTCCTACCCAGATGCAATAGCAAGCATTTGTAATTAACAAAAACAAGAGAGAAAAGAAATGAGAACCGAACAAAAGAAACAACAACAACAAGCTCAGAAACAATCTGCGATGACCCAACAGCCGGTGACGCAATTGAAGCAATGGAACTTTACCAAACGGCCAAAAAAAGAGCATTCACAAAACAGAGATGCAGGGGAGGAATACTAACTGATCTCAGTCATCTTTTCTTTCAGAGGAGCATTCTGGGAAAGGAGCTTTTCTTTTTCTTCTTGGGATTCTTGATTATCCTCCTTGCCACCAAAAAAGGCAATGACATCATTGAGTCGCTCAATGATGTCATCGGAGAGTAGCCCCTTATTACTACTGTACAAAATTAGTGAAAGAAGGAAAAAAAATTATATGAGAATCAAAAAACGCAAAAGAACAACTGAAAAGAAACTGTACCTTGAAGCATCAGGAGAAGCAATGTTGATCTTTTTTCCACACAAGGAGCAAATAGATTGAAGAATATCTGACATTATGAGAAGGGGAGGAGATTATGAGAGATATGGTGTGAATAATTGTTGTGAGTATACACAGATATATATAGATAGACTTATTCAAGAAACAGATTCTTTCAAATCTTGTTTTCTGGTTTGTGAAAAATGCTCAATATTTATTTATTGGTTCGAAATACCAGATGCAATAGCTTAAATTATTTTAGCTAGTTAAGTGCCAAACTAAATTCAGGTATCAACAGTTAGTTAATACATTTTCTTAATTTATTATTTAAATGAATAGATAAAACTAAATCTTACAAAAAAAATTATATTTTATAGTTGGGAGTTTATTATTAAGATGGATTTATTGGCTAAATTCTTGCAATTTGATTAATTTATTTTTGCTTTTAATTTAATTTTTCCACCTCTGTTTCAATTAATTAACTTATTTTTGCTTTTTGATTCAATTAATCGTTGTTTACATTTCAATCAATCGTTGCTGCTGCTGTCAATCTAATTGCTGCTCTGTTTTCATTTTAATTAATTATTACACTGCTTTCAATTTGGGTTGTTTGCTGGGTTAGTTTAATTTCAAAATCATGGTTGTTTCAATTTGTTTTGCTTACTGTTTTGAGATTGATTAAATTGCTGTGGGTCTGGTGAAGTTTTGTTGCTGTTTTGGGTGTGTTGCGTCGGACTGATTTTTCCTTGGTCGCCGGCAATGGCGCCGGCGACCCAGGGAAGAAGATGAAGGGAAGAAGAAGTATGGAGGGAAAGAAAGAAAAAAAAGTGGGCTGGGCTGCTGTTTTAATTTTTGGTTGGTCATGGGCTTGGCTTGTACCAAGCCCAAGTTGGAATAAAAGAGGAGGGCCATGGGCTGGGATTTATTCCTGGCCCATCAGGAGAAAGAAAACCTGGACCTTTGGGCTGAGTTTGGGTAGTTGGGCCGGGCCTGTTCCTGGCCCATTAAGTTGCGTCGCATAAATTTCTACGTAATTGTATATATAAATATATACAAAAATAGATTCCGAGATGACAACCGAGACCGGTACATCTTATACTAATGAAAAAATCGAGACGTTTACAGACATGAGATTGACAACATTGGTAATGGGTAATAACTCTAGTAACACATATATTAAGAAGGGGAAATAGCATAAAGTACCTCTATACTAAGCGCGAAAACCAGAAACCACCCCTGACCTTCAAAACATCCATTACACCTCCCCTGAGCTACGTTGACCGAGCAAAATGTGGGCTCCGTCCACTTTGACTAACAGATCCGTTAATGTGACTGCCTACAACAAGTTTCCTTTTCTTTTCTTTTTTCCTTCCCGGTTGCACCTTCTTTTTCATTTTTTTTCTTTTCTTCTCTTCTCCTAAAATAAATTCTTTCCTTTATTTAATTTGGCCATATGAGAATATCCTCTGCCAAGCAACCATCTACCTCTCCCTCTCCCTCACTCATTTTTTCTCTCCTCACTCACGTTGCCACCATTGCTGCATAGCCGCCCACCTCCGCCGCCAGTTGCTGCTTGCTGCCGCTGCTTGCTACCACTGCTTGTTACCGCTGCTTGCTACACTTCATTATTTTTCTTTGCCAAAATAAAAGAATAAAAACCCAAGATCTAGAGATGGAAAGGTTTTTTTTTTTCCTTATTTTCTTTGTGTGTTGCAATAATGCTTGTGTGAGGTTGGTAGATCGGGTTCAGATCTTGTTTGTTTGGCCAGATCTGTCCCGTTTTTGTCAGATCTTGTCGTTTTGGTGGATGTGATGTGGTTGTAATGGTCGCTGGTGGTGCGCAAATCGGCGATGTGGTTCGTGGTGCGCAGATCGGTGGTGTGGTTGGTGGTTCAGCGATGTGGTTGGTAGACTAAACTTCAATCGCTAAATTTTAGGACTAAACTTCACCATCTTCATAACTCTGGGGACTAAACTGTAAATAAATTTCTATAAATATTTTTCCAGAATTTTCAGAATAATTTAAGAATTGTGAAATAGAAATGAACGATGGTGAAATAGAGATGGATTTAAGAATTGGGTATGAATTTAAAATTTGAGTAACAATTGATTATTTGAGAAAATTAAAAAAAGAAAATGAAGATGATGAAGGATGTGGTTTTGTATAAATGGTTTAAATTAAATAAAGGAAATAATTTATTTGAGGAGAAGAAAAGAAAAAAAAAATGAAAAAGAAGGTGCAATCGGGAAGGAAAAAAGAAAAGGAAACTTGTTGTAGGCAACATTGACGGATCTGTTAGTCAAAGTGGACGGAGCCCACATTTTGCTCGGTCAACATAGCTCAGGGGAGGTGTAATGGACGTTTTGAAGGTCAGGGGTGGTTTCTGGTTTTCGCGCTTAGTATAGGGGTGTTTTATGCTATTTCCCCTATTAAAAAATAAAAAATTACAAAATTAAAAAAAATTACTTTAATTTTCACAAAATAATAAAAAATAAATTATTTAATATCTTTTTAAAAGAGTTATATCACAATTAAACAAAACCCAAAAAAGATTCTAGAAAATATTTAAAATTTTGCAAAATATCTTACAAGCATATTTAAATTTCAGAAAATAGAAAATTAATAAACTTTAGTTTATATAAAAAAACTAGATCTTTAATGACAATTTTGAAAATTTCAGGGTCACTTTTAGTGGCCTTGTTTCATTTTTTTTTGTTAAAAATATTCAATACTGAAGTATTAGGAGAAAAAGTATGAAGAAAGATATTAATGGGATGCTGAAGTATTATGCTTTTCTTATTTATGGGGTTCCTGGTTTTTATTTATTTCTCTCTAAAAAAAGATGGAAAATAAAAAAATTGTACTCTTGTCTGTGTTGGACTTGGAAAACAATGCCAACGGCCCAACATTATTAACAGCATCAAGGATTTCATTTTTCTATCATTGACATTAAAATAATTGCTATCTTATCTCAGCTCATAAAGAAAAGCATTCTTTATTTTCTTATCAGTAAGTACAAAAACCTCACACTTCTTCTTTTACAAAGAAAACTGAAAAAGAGAGAAATCCCACATTTAAATCTAACTAATATCGATGTGAATCACGTGATCACTGATTACTGATTAAAGAATAGTATTTTTTTTCTGTAAATTATGGGTCCGATGGGAGAAATTATAGGGTATACTAGGATACCAACTCATACCTGTGAAATCGCATGCTCTAAGCAGTAATTAATTAACACGTGTCAATTAATTACCAGCTCATTCCTCACTTTCCCTTTCCCTTTCCCTCTCCCTCTCCTAGCCTCTCTTCTCCTCTCCGTCCACTTCAAATCCTTCCCCTTTTCCTCTCCTCTTTCATCCCATAAACCCTCTCATTTCTGACCCCCTCCCTGCACACCTTAGCCTCCACCATCGCACCATCATCAGTTATTCCCACGCTCTTTTTCTCAGTGAGGAAAAACACAGGAAGCGAAACAACAATGGCTGCTCCGTCGCAAATTCACACACACACCTCACACAAAAAACACGACGCCAACTACCAACCACACACCACGCGCCGCCGCTCCTCCAAAACCAAAAAGCATGGCAACCAACATCGGGATGATGGATTCGGCCTACTTCGTCGGCAGATCTGATTTTTCTCATGTTTTTGTTCCGGTGCGGTTCACTGTCAGTTAATGGATGCGGTTCATCCGAGAATGGTTCCGATGCACAAGGTCAATTTCGATGCCAAGATGTCTTCAATAAGCTCAAAATCACTAAGGTTGAGTTTAACGCTAGATCTGGACATTTATGCCGTGTTTACCTGAGGAAATTCTCCAGTTTTTAGAAAGTTAGAGAATTTTTCGAAAAACGTGTTTACTGGCATAGTTTTCGTTTTCAAACAGAAAACGAAAATTCTCCGTTGGAAAATCGATGAACAAATTTAGAGAACGAAATAAAAGTGTTCTCCAGTTTTCCAACCGTTGATAAGGTTAATTGGAAAACTCGGTTTTCCCCTGAGGCCATCTCCTCATCCCGTTCTCAACTTCGACCTCATTCATCTTCAAACCCTAACGCCTCTTCTCACCTTCTTCCTCTCCAGATCGTTGCGTCCTCTCCTTCCGTCAGCCAGCGCCGCTCCCAGAGTTAGCCGCTTCCTCAGTCATCCAACGCCGCCTCCTCTCCTCTCTCGTCGTGTAGCGTCGCCGGCCAACAGCAGCAGAACTCCACTCTTCTCTTCTCTCGTTGTGTCACGTCGCCGGCCATCAACAGCAGAACTCCTCTCCTCTCTTCTCTCTTCGCGTCGCGTCACCGCCGTTCTCCCTCCCTCCGTTAGTCAATCCATCAATGTAAGGATTGATATACTCATTTGTGCAACCTAGGTTGTTTTAATTAATTTGTTTTGAGTGCTTATTTAATTAATTGGTTAGGTCTGGTCTGCTTATTTGGTTTAATATGTTAGTTCTGTTACGATTTTGAATTTTTGTAATTTGTTACTACTGTAGTTTTATAGACAATAGGTTCTGTTGTTTATTAGTAATTGAAAGAACAGAAACCTATATTTATCTTTAAAACTATGTTGATATGTGGATGCAAGTATCCTACAAATACTTCTTGTTTCACTATCTGATTTACGGGTGAGTAGTTACGTCGAATGTTTTCTTGATTAATTAAGGTGTAGTATGTCTATTATTATACCATATGAATATTAGAAGGTATTAGTGCATTATAGGTAGTAATCAGTTGGTTACTTATAGTGATTGAACGCCATTACTTAATTTGCTGGTTTCCCCAACTCTCAACCATCATACTAGTGTGCCCTCAAGAATTCCAGGAGAAAAATCAAAGAGAATGGAAAACCCCTTTCCCCCCTACGTTATGGAATTGTGAGAGTTTTTCTAATGTGGATTTAACAGTAGCCTGGTAAACTGTTAATATTTGTTGTATGGTTAAAACCTTTACTGATTTGGAGAACCTATAAAATTAGCAAATTGCTGTTGTTGTACATGTTGGATGTCTTTTCTGATAGGAATCCTTGCTGTTCTGCACAACTAACCTGATAGGGGTTCAGTGCTCAACATTTGTTTTTGAGAATGGTTAAACAATTGTATACTTTTTATGTAGCTACAGTGCCAACAGAACTACGCAGCTCCTACTACATTCCATTTTTTTTTCTTTTTACTTGTTTGTAAGTTATTTGATGTGATTTTGGTTGATGAACGCAAGCAGGTTTAACCTTGTTGTTTTAAAGTTGCGATGTTGATTTTGACTGTTACTTTTTATTCCTTCAGATAGGTGAAATCCAAGAGCTCTCCAACGACGACTACTTCTCTAAGAATAATGAGTTCTCTACCTGGCTTATGGAAGAGAAACAGGTATTTTTCTCTGATCTTTCATCAGAATCAGCACGGAAGCTGTTCTCAGATTTTGTGAAGGTCTGGAATGGTAAAAAGCTTGAATCCCGATACTACGAGGGGATTTCAAAAGGGCCACGTACAGCCCATCACTGGAAAATCAAAAAGTAATGAAGAAGATGAGAGCATCGTTAGTTTTGTTGGGAATGAATCTGTTCTGTTGTGTATATGTCATGATGTTGCTAGTTACTACTATTACTTTTTAGTAGGAACCTTGCATTTTCTTGGATACTAGGAAATAGCTGAATTACATTATCCTCATTGTCAGTTTGACCATGAAATGCTTATATGGTAACACTGAGTTGCAGAATCTGAGCCTTGCTTGAATAGTTAATTTTTTTTCCTCGGTTCTTTTTTACGCGAGAAGTTTGCTAGAGCAAGAAAATGATTGAGTGACTATTGCAATGCATTTGGCAAAACTGTAAACCATGAGCGCAAGACTGCCTTTGATTTGGTGCTTCGTCTAACAGGTGACAAGTCTGTTGGCGATCTGTGGGTCAACTCGAAATGCATCATGTTTGAGATATGATAGGCCTCACCCAAACTCGTTTTTAAACCGGACTTGCGGGTTAGCTCGTAATTCGTCTCCTTTGGAACATGATGAAAGGTCTTACCACAACTCGTTTTAAAACCAGACTAGAAGGCGAACTCGTCGTACCCCTCGAACAAGAATGATCAGGTTACTCGAGTTGGTTCTGAAATTGTCACCCTGTGTATAATCGGTGGATAACGAGCTATAATTTCATCCAACTTCAAAATGAAAGCAGGCAATGTAGCAGTAATATTATTTTTGCAAAGAAAAAGTATTGTTTGAGAGAGCTGGGTTTTCCTTATTGATTATTAGAAGAATTTGATTTAAAAAAAATATTATTAGAAGAATAAAATGCAGTATCCTAGACTTCTATAACTATTAGAGTATATTTTTTATGTACTTTTTATAACTATTTATTCAATGAACAATAAGCCAAGTAGTGATATATATTTTATTTTAATGTAGCAACGTGACGTATATTTATATATAATGAAATATTAGTAGATTGATAATATATTTTAGTTTTTTAATTATAATAAGTGTAATTTTTTTCCTAAGGAAAATATTTATTAGTTTATTAATTTTTATAAATAGAAGAAAATAATATTTTCTCACTAAAAAAATAATATTGAAACAAAAATATTTTTTGGTTTTAAAAAATTTGGAAAATAGTGTTAAGTAAACGCGTTTTCCAGTTTTCAGATCAGGAAAATTTGGAAAAACAGTACAAAATAAACAGGTTTTCTAGTTTTCCAGTTTTCTAGATCAAGAAAATTTTTCAGACTGCGAAGTAAACACGTTTTTCAGTTTTTTATTGGAAAAGAAAATTCTCTAATTTCAAAAAATCGGCAGATTTTCAAACAGAAAATTCTTCGAAGTAAACGCGCCCTTAATTGCGCGTTTTTTCCCGGTGTAAACGCCGTGCCGTCTTATGATGTGCCTGATTTTGTGATTTTCGTGTTTAGCATATTGATGTGAGTAAGCTAGTGAAAGGAAGACCACTTGATAATCTGGAGTTCATGCAGTGGATGAAGCGGTACTGCGATTCTGTCTATGGAAGGGTAATCTGGTAATTTTACCTCTGCGATTTAATTCCCGTCTTGTTGTAACTTTGTTTATAATCCTAATTGTTATTTGATTGAAAGAGTGAAATTAGTTGATTTTCTTACCGTAGAGATTTTGATTTCTGGTTTTTGACTTGGGTTATGATATCTAACTAGGGATTCGCAGAACTTATAGGTGTATGGATTTCATTTTGTATCAAGTAGGAATTGAGTATTTTGTTTAGGTAGTTAAAATTGGGTATTTTCATCATTTCATGAGTTGGGCTTCCCGTGGTCAGTTACAATCCGCTGGAAAGGAGAGAGGGTTGTAAGGGAGGGAAAGAGGTGACCAAGAAGTGTGCAAATCCTCAATCTTCAACCAGAGCTTCAACAACTGCACCTACGGTGGCTCATCCTTCTCGGCGTAATGAGCCATCAGCTGCCATTGTGCCACATCAGTCTGTCAAGGCTGCTGCTTCTAAACCTCCCAGTCCTGTTGTTGCATATGATGAACAGGTATAAATGTAGCTTAAGTTGCTAGAAACGGTGGAAATTCTTATTTAGTGATCATGGAATGTCTGATGCAAATGATATATGCAGATCACAGAGTTGAAGCTGTCTGTGGATAGTCTTGAGAAAGAGGGGGATTTCTACTTTGGAAAGCTGACAGATATTGAGATTCTTTGCCAGAGTCCTGAGATTGAAAACCTAACTGTAATGTTCCTTCACTTGCATCTTTGAAAAACAGTAGAGTTCTTGATAACATTTTTTATCCTTCACTTGTTATTCAGAAAAAAATAACCAAGAAGTTATGGTTGTGTTTTCCTTTTGGTTAGGTTGTTGCAGCGATAAAGTGATGACAGTGCATCAGTGGTTGCTGAAGCTCAGGCTATGTTGGCTCATGATGAATGAACCTTCCCTGTATGCCAAATGGTTCTGCGACCAGTGACAGTGATGAGTCTGGTTCTCATAATTACAGATCAGCTTCGGATATAGATATTGTGTAGTGTAGTGTACTAGGAAATCCTATTCATGTACATCTAGATTTGTTACATAGTTTTGCTGCTGCATTTGGTCAATTGCAAGTTTTCTCATTGATCTTGTATTACATATTTACAATGGCCAATGGCTCAACTTCATTTGGATTAAACTATCAAAACAACCGAGCAATTAGTCTAAGCAATAATCAAGAATCAATTAACCACCACCAAGAACAAAAAGAAAGAGAAGAAGTAATCACAAATTGGATATTCATTTAATTCAGAAAACTTCCATCAACAATAATAGAAGCTGAAGCATTATCAGTGTTTTTTGACTGACATATCAAACAATTGAATCATTCATTAACTCAATCTTCCCACGAACCCAAGAAAAGTAAGTTAACATTCAAGTGGGATCAGTGAGTTGAAGCGCTGGAAATAGAGATCGAAAGAAGAGGACAAACCATTTTGATTTCCAGAAAGAATTACAAGGTGAGAGATGGGGAAATGGAAAATGAACAATAGATTGAAAACTGAACAGTAGTAGAAAAGGAAAAACAAACTTTAGACTTGCCCAGTTAGAAAATAAACACCAGAATTTATCCTTCCTAATTAGTTTATATTATTATTTTTATTTAAATAAATAACTATCAACTGAATATGAAAATGACACGGATACATTTTATATAAAAAATTGTAAAAGTGTTTGTATCTCTAGCACTACTTAAATATACTAACTAGTTACACTAAGGAGTAAATCTATTATTGAAAATTACTAACTACATTATCTGAATGAACTCGAAATTGCGTTAGTTGTTCGTAAGTTGTAGTTCAAATTTGAAAAAGAAACATTAATTTATGTTAAGTGACTTTTTTTTTATACCACGTACCTTCCACAGTCGATGACTAAATGGGAAATTTTTTTACTTTTTATCAGGAATTAATAGGGATATTAAATTATAAGTCGGAATTGTTATTTTTTTGTTAGATTACTATGGATTATCACATTAGATTAATGTATCGTATTATTGTGTGATATTGTTATTAAATTAGATTATTTTTTTATATATTAATTTGATTAAAAATTAAAATTTAACTAAATTTGCGAATATCTAGAAGTTATTTGCGAGTTATTCGTGGATATAATTATTCTTCTCTCACCCGTTCTATATAAATATAAATGCGAATATGAATTATTCGCAAATTTACAAGTGTGAATATAAATAATATTTACCCGTTTCATTGTCATTCCTAATGCGCGGTAGTTATATAGAGTATTTTGCTTTCATGACCTGGGTCGGCTTTATGGTCGTGAGCTGTAAGATGATGACCGGTCGATGGCCCTACCCCTACGCTTTGATCCATCAAATCTCACTATTCTTTGCTTCATAAATCATAGATCAGAGTTTAAATCATAAATCATAAATCATAAATAAAAAATTAAGTAAGCATTAATTAATAAATAAGAGATACGAGGTTTGCAGATCAGAGTTTAGATTTGTAAAATATAATGTATTGGGTTGAGCCCATTAAAAGCTTGACCAAAACCATAAGGCCCACAACTCTTGATTTGTGGAAGCAACATCAATTGTGAGCGAAGGTGATTCAGATCGAGTTCATCAGGAGGGTTTTGAAAGCTTGTCTAACTTTTGGCCGCAGGTGATGTGGTTTTTGACTAATGTTGTCCATCAAGCATGGTTCGAAAGGACATTAGCTTTCCGCTCGTCCCATGTGAAATCAACCTCTCCACTCGCTACCACGCGCCTCACCCACCCTATGTTTTTCCACTTTTATTTCATTTCCATTTTTAGCATCTCTCTTTCTTTTCTCCCGTAGAATAGACTTCTTATATTTTTAATTTTAATAATTTCAATATCCTACTTGAGTCTTGAGTTATGACATGACAACATTCACATCACATGCTCTAAAGTTCAAGACATTGGTGAGAGAAGCAGAAGAGAACGATGATGATGATGATGATTTAGGACAAATTCTTGATTGCATGAGTTTTGAAGGTTGTTGGAAAGTAACTGAATATTTTGATCCTCCTCCTGGATTTGTGGAAGCAACATCAATTGTGAGTGAAGGTGAATCGGGATCGAGTTCATCAGGAGGGTTTTGAAAGTTTTGTCCAACTTTTGGTCGCAGATGATGTGATTTTTGACTACTGTTGTCCATTAAGCATGGTTCGAAAGGATACAGTAACGCCAAGCTATGATTTGAATGATCAGATTACTACCGAAAGACCTTACTTTTCTGATGGAGGAGCAGCAACAATAACAACTACGAGCAGCTGTGCTTCGAACTGGGTTCAAGAGGATACAGGAATCTCAAGCTTTGCTCAACTTTCAACGGCATATGATCTTTCTTCTAGCTACTACTACAGTCTTGCTCGTGATTTCAGTGACTTGACTTCCACAGAAACATCATATTTTCTCGATGTACCGGAAGAGTACTTTTGAAGAAACTCAAATTGTAATGGTTGTTATATTATTTTTGTATCGTTCCGTACGTAGTCTGATATGTATGATCCAGCAAGTACTTCTCCTCGCGTGTTTTGTAAAGCTACAAAAATCTTGGCAGAACAAGTAACATTTGTAAGTGTACTTAATTAACAAACCTCTTTTTCCATTAATTTTCCATCTTAATTTTAGACAATAGATGGGCCATCTTTTGTATTGGGCCCTTTAACAATTAGTGGTTGCTGGCCTGCCTTTGAAACCCAGATTTGTATTGGCCGCAACAAGACCCTATGTTGATTGAATTAGATTGATTACAGCCCAGAAGATATGTGTACAAAGAGAATAATAATCAACACATTCCCCTATAAAAGAGGATATTATTTGAACAACTAATACGATGATGATCATGTTAGAGTAACGTGCAGTTAGTCAAATGAGAATTCGTGGATCATGTGGTGTCTATCGTCGGATCAGACGGCGTCCATCGTAGAGCATTGATACGTTGGATTATACAACAGCTAATCTATACATGCATGCTTGCTTTCTTCTAATTTAGTAGTATCATTTTTCTGTCTGCAGGAGTTATACAGAGTATTTTGCTTTCATGACCTGGGCCGGCTTTATGGTCATGAGCTGTAAGATGGTGATGGGTTGATGGCCCTACCCCCTACGCTTAGATCCATCAAATCCCACTATTCTAAGCTTCATAAATCATAGATTAATAATAATATTAATAATCCTTACTTGATTTTGCCTACATAATTTACCAGCTCAGTAATTGAAAAGGCGTGAGTTACGTCAGGATATCTATCACTCGTATATTTTCACATAAAAATTTAACATACATAGAAAGAAAATGAGAAAATGAGAAAATGTTCAATACGTCAAAGTATTTTATCTTTTATAACAACTAGAAAAACGTGTAAGTTTCTTTGTTGACCCATTTAAATAGTAAACTTTTATAGCTTTACCAAAATGTAGGAAGGGATGAAAAAAAAGCGTCGGCAAGTTTAATTAAAAATATCTTATGCCATTTATATATGCATAAATTCATAAGAGACTCTGATGAGAAAATGTGGTTAATTAGAAAACATCTCTGTCTATTCATTTTTCCATTTTAATTTCAGACATCAGATGGCCCATTTTCTACACGGAATATATCTTCCATTAATAATCTGAAAAGATCTTGTGGTTGGCAATGTCCCCCATCTTAGAATCCGAGGGATATGGGTCCTTTGCAATTTTAGACACAAGTTTCAACCATTTATTATTCATCAATCAATTGCTGTAATTTGTTGAAATTGTTTTTAATGAGTATTAATTTATATTTGTTAGGAAAATAATACTCTCTCCATTTTTAAAAAATTGTCGGTTTTAGCCCGAAGATTAGTTCTCTTTTAATTGTAAGTTTTATCTTTTTCAAAAAATAATAAATTATTGGTAAAAAAATCATAATGTGTAATGACATTAGTTAAACATTATACATTATTTATAATAAATGATTTGAGTGTGCACAATGTTTTATAATAATTTATCAAACTGAATTCGAAATAGTTTCAGTTCGGTACTCTTCCAAAACTGAATTAAAAATTCAGTTAATTTAGTAGCGAATAAGAAAATACTTGGTTCAGAAATTCAGTGATTACCCACAAGTGAGAGTGTATTACTTCTCAAAAAATACTTCAAGTAACCGAAATCAATGATACCTTAATTTGTATGATGAACGTCAAAATTACAACCAAATTCTGTCACTGTAATGGAGCAATAGAATTATGTAAAACTGTAGTATTGTCTTAACCAAAAATCGTATTCGTAGCTGATGAGTGAATGAATGAATGTTTTTGGGTAGTTGTGATTGTTTAATCATGGTTGTCAAAATAGGACAGCTCCCCCTATCAAAATTGATTAATGTAGGTGTGTATTATTAAGTCGAAGCTTGCCAAGAATGTTCTAATAAAGATAAAAGTTGCAAATGTCGTATTATGAGCACTTTCCAAAGATTCCTACAAGTTTCAACTTTCAAGCATAAGCGGTGCACAGGCTTATATTTCATTAATTAAAAAACTATAAAAAAATGGCATGCTTCGGTTTGATTAAATTTCATATTTTTGCTAATAATAATTAATACTGATGGGTTATTATTTATTTATGTTTGTTTTGGTTTGTCTGATTAGAGGGGAGATGAAAATACTCATAAATACATAGATTAAAGATTAGTTTTAAGTTCGAGTATTATGTTAAAATTTGTGAGAGAAAATTTTACTATTCTTTAAGATTTTTTGCAATTTAAATTTGAAATAGCTGACATTTAATATAATGATCGGATTACGGATGATCTGATCAAACAGAAGGAAGAAGAGGGAAGGTGTTAGTAGGACGGCGTTGATTTATTAGGTAGATGACGAATGATTTTTCTGTCTCAAGACCATCATGAACCGTGTAATTTAATAATAATAATAATAACAGACAAATGAAAAATTAAGTAAGCATTAATTATTAAATAAGAGATACGAGTGGTAGTTAGGGTTTGCAAATCAGAGTTTAGATTTGTAAAATACAATCTATTGGGTTGAGCCCATTAAAAGCTTGACCAAACCATAAGGCCCACAACTCTTTATTGGCCATTTATAAAATCTTTTTTTTTGGGCTAATGTTCTATTTTAATTAAGGGTTTTAAAACATATCATCAGTATACAACTATAGAGTATTTTATTAACTGATTCGAATCTGAAATAATTAATCTTATGTAATGATCGGATATTTGATGATTTTGATAGAAATAAAATTACATTGGTGATAATAAAGAAAAACAAAATAAAAAGTTGAAGAAAAGAAGTAAAGGGTACTAAAAAGTCTACAGATAAAAAATAAAATAAAATCTAGAAACAAATAATTCGTAGACGTACGCATGAAACAAAAGTGGGAGACTGAGGGCGACGAGCAAACTACCAGCAGGCAGAACGTCGCCGTTTGGAGGTAAAATGTCAGTTTGCCCAGACGCCACGCTTACACGCGCGCGTAATGTGTCGGGACGCGCGAGTGGAGTGAACGAGAAAAAAAAAATGCTTAGCGTAGAAACCATGGCATTTGCTCATTGTCAGAGACACCGACACATTTGCTTTCTGCTCGTCCCATGTGAAATCAGCCTCTCCACTCGCTACACGCGCCTCATCCACCCTATGTTTTTCCATTTTAATTCATTTCCCTTTTTAACATTTCTCTCTTTTTTTCCCCCACAGAATAGACTTCTTACATTTTTTATTTTAATAATTTTAATCTCCTAGTCTTGAGTTGTGACATGACAGCATTCACATGCTCTAAAGTTCAACATGATTATTTTGGTGCTTCTGAATTTTCATCTCTGGACAAAAAATTATGTTGTCCCTAACAATTTATTCGAAAGGAAAATTACGATTTAGTCCCGTTTGTATCCTTCTAGTAATAATTTAGCCCCAAGCTATTTTTTATCATTATTTGGCCCTTATTGTTTTTTCTTTTGTCATTTAGTCTCATTTGAACCTCAGTTTATAACTAACTTTTAAAATATAAAGTTAAATTTATTCTCTAAACAAATTTTAGAGGTTTGTTTCGTAACAAAGAGGGAAAAAATTAGGGTTGCATGAAAAATCCTAACTTGTTTTAAATTGCGGCCTTAATTAGATGGTATGACCGTATGGAAAAACCAAGGAAATGTTAAGGATTAGATAGTGATGAAAAATAGTTTAGGGATTAAAATGAAAACCCAGTTATTAATTAGCATGATCATCTCTCGATCAAGACCCATTTAAGTATATGTGATCTCAATCAAAATTAAAGCTTAATTATTATTTTTAGTGGAATTAATTAATTAGTTAATTGTCAGTGTTTGGCATCCGAAAGAGGAAAAAAAAAAGAGAAAATATACTTCAGCAAACATTTAATTGGTATGGACTAATGGAAGATAAAAAGATGACCTAACCACATGATGTAAACGGGTTTTAAGGCTAAAAAATAACACGACCCGTTCACTTACTAATATTTTAAGAATTTGATGTGTACTATACAACTTAAAAAGACTGTCATATGATTTTTTTATATCCAACTAAAAATCCTAATTTATATCTCAAATTCTTTGTACTTGTAAAATTTATAATTTTAACTCTATAAAACTTTGTAATCCCTCTATTCTAAAAAAGAATGACAGTTTTGACTATTTTTCTTTATCCTTCAATAAAAATACCGTTTTCATCATTTTTAATATATTGGAGAATTGAATTAATGTTGATTGGGCATAGTTAATAAAACGATTAAAAACGCATCAAATATAGTAATCAATTATTACTTTAATTTTTGTGAAAATTGATTGAAAATCATTTTCTGAAGGAGATAATGAGTATAAAGAATGGTGAAAAAAATGTATAAAATATGGTAGAATAATAAAGAAATTGTCATTTTTTAATATTTTTAACAAATAAAAGATATTAAATTTTATAATTTTCAAGAAATTATAAAATTAATATTGCAAGTTTTAAAATTTAACCGTAGTTTTTTTTAATCAAATATTAGAACAAGAGTACTCAAAGTTGAGATTTAAGTCTCTCCTATTAGAAACACATGTGATGATGGTCTTAAAATTATAATCACAACTATCATAAAAGATTAGGGTCAAATATATATTATCCGTATTAAATCAGCCTATTAAAATATAAATATTCATTAATAAGTAATGATTTTTTTACCAGAATTAATTATATCAACGATTTTTGTAATTAACATATAAGAATATCGAACCCATCACTTGCGTACTTATAGCATAAAACTATGAAAAAGATTTTAAAAAGAAACAAATCAAAACTAAAGAAATGAGTTACTAGTAGTTAGTAGTGAGTGAGAGACGAAAATGGTGAAAGCCTTGCAACTCAATTCATGAATCTATGAAGAAATGAAGTTAGTTCTACTCTACTAGATAGATAGATAGCGGTAATGCTGTTCTTCCGCGTGAACCCCACATCCAGCCTGTTCTCTCGTCCAAACCAATTAGCAAAAGTCCAAAAAGTCATAACCCTTCTGCTTCTAATACCACCTCTCTCTCTCTCCACTATTGTTTTCCCTCTCCTCCTTTCCTCCTCCTCCACCACCACCAACACTGCTATTCCCTCCCATTCCCTCCATCTGTCCCTACCTTTCCCTTCCCTCAAGCAATTAACCAACTAAAACCACACCAAACCCACTTCCCTAAAAACAAACCTCCTCTTCATTCTTCTTCTTCTTTGTCCTCCCCATTCCAACTCCAAGTTGCTACCTTTCTCTTACAGGCGCCATGGATTCTCACATCTATGGTGTCTTCATCAAGATCTCCTTCCTTCTCCTCTCCCTTTCATTCCTTTCAATCTCCGCATTGCCAAACAAAACCCCATCTTCTTCTAATAATTTTACTAGTGTTCCTACTATCAACTCCAACTCGGTCCTCGTCGCGCTTCTGGACTCGCATTACACCGAGTTAGCTGAGCTCGTTGAAAAAGCTCTCCTCCTTCAAACCCTTGAAGAATCTGTCGGCAAGCACAATATTACCATCTTTGCCCCTCGCAATGAAGCTCTCGAACGCCAGCTGGATCCTGAATTCAAGCGCTTCCTGCTCGAACCCGGGAATCTCAAGTCACTCCAGACACTCCTCCTCTTCCACATTATCCCCAACCGGGTCGGATCCACCGACTTCCCCGCCGACAAATCCAGACCGGTCCGCCACAGCACCCTCTGCCACGGTAACCACCTCCATTTGACCACGAAAAACTCCGCTAAGCTAGTTGACTCAGCTCTCGTTACCCGACCCGACGACGTGACTCGACCCGACGGTGTCATTCACGGCATTGAGCGCCTCCTTATCCCGCAGTCGGTTCAGGAAGACTTCAACAGGAGGAGGAGCTTGAGATCTATATCCGCAGTGTTGCCAGAAGGAGCTCCAGAGGTTGACCCTAGAACCCACCGGCTTAAAAAACCCGCCCCATCCGCTCCCGCCGGGTCGGCTCCAGCTCTACCCATTTTTGACGCATTGGCACCAGGCCCATCGCTAGCTCCTGCGCCCGCACCCGGACCCGGTGGGCCCCACAAGCATTTCGACGGGGAGAGCCAGGTGAAGGACTTTATCAAGACGCTGATACATTACGGTGGGTACAACGAGATGGCGGATATTCTGGTGAATCTGACGTCGTTGGCCACGGAGATGGGGCGGTTGGTCTCTGAAGGGTATGTGCTCACCGTTTTGGCACCCAACGACGAAGCGATGGCGAAGTTGACGACAGATCAGTTGAGCGAGCCTGGGGCTCCGGAACAGATCATTTATTACCATATTATCCCTGAGTACCAAACGGAGGAGAGTATGTATAATTCGGTGAGGAGATTTGGGAAAATAAAGTACGATACGCTGCGTTTGCCTCACCAGGTTGTGGCCCAAGAGGCTGATGGGTCGGTCAAGTTCGGGTCGGGTGATGGGTCGGCTTATTTGTTTGATCCGGATATTTATACGGATGGAAGGATTTCAGTGCAGGGGATTGATGGAGTTTTGTTCCCGGAGGAAGAAAAAGAGACCACTGTCAAGAAATCTGCTAATGCTGCTGTTAAGGTTGCTGCAAAACCCAGGAGAGGTATGATTGTTGATTATTTTCCTTAATTTTTTAAATTAAATTTCCTGTTCTTACACTTAATTTTTGATGTTTTAATGCACCCCAGCTAGCTTATATCTACATGCATTATAAAAATGTTTATATGCTTACAAATTTACAATCTTTGTTGAGAATGAGGTTTTAGCAACAGAATTAGGGAATTGTGTGGTAGTGATTAGATGAGATGTAGGGCAATTGTTGGTAATTAATTGGTGGTGGGGTAGACGGAATCATGAGATGGGTCATTTGTTAATTAAGGTTTTTATCATATTTGTTGATTAGTTTTTGTAGGAAATTGACTTTGATTAACGAGTATTAAGTGCCGGGTTGAATGATATACGTTCTCTCTTTCGCTTAGTGATGGTTGTTACTGGAGACTGGAGAGGTTTCTTGTAAAATCCTACTCCGTTTGGTACTTCTGTTTGGTGCAGAAAGTGTCGGTGAGGTGCTGGGAAATCCGTCGGTGCGGCAACTTTATTAAGGTTCACTTGATTGAATCAATGATTAGGATTAAGAAAAGTAAAACAAGACTTTATGGGGGAAAAGAGAGCAAAAGAAAGTTTAGGAGGATGAATTATATAATTATTCTAAGGAATTATAATGGCTATGCCACCGACGAATAGGGGTATTGGAAAAAAGCACAAAAAATCAAAGGATTCGTAGCTGTGAGTCACATTGCTGCATACCCCACCACAAATTCCTCACCTTCTTCCGCCATTTTTATTTTCTTCTATTTTCTTGTGGAATATCTCTTTAATCAAGCTGGCATGGCATGACTTTGTTTTTTATAATTTGTAGTAGTGTCTGGTTAGGAAGTGGTCCAATTAATGATTAATTACTTTTCTAATTTAAGCATTAGTTGACTTGTATGTAATTTTAATGGTGATTTTTTATGTTAATGGTGATTTGCAGGGAAATTAATGGAAGTAACTTGTAGAATGCTTGGAGCTTTTGGGCAATTCACAGCATGTCATCAATGAATATACACAAATAAAATTCTCAAAAAATGGGAGTAAAAAAAAAAAAATGGAACCATGAAACCATAGGAAAAAATTGTAAGTAGGGTTTTTTAATGGTTTGTTTGGTTACAATTTTTTTTTGGTTTTTTTGTAAGGATTGCTTATTGTTATGTGGTTTATTAATAATTTTTTTTGTTTTTATTTTTTAAATTAAATTGCAGGAAATCCTTTGTGTAATAAAAAGGGGGTTGGGTTGGGTTGGGTTGGGTTGGGTCGGGTCGGGTTGGCATTTTGTATGATTTTTCTATCAGAAAAATCCCCCACATGATTAAGAGAGCGTTTGTTGCTGCTGCTTTTTTGTTATAAATACTGTAATTAATTACACACTATTACCAATTTTTTAATTAATTTTTTCTAATTTTTTTGCCCGTGAATAAAAATCAATCTCTTAAAAGAATTTCCTTTTCTTTTGTTTTATATTTACAAAAAACAGAAAAGAAAATAGAAATTGTAGTGTGTGACTAGGGCTGGGTATGGTGCCATTCGGTTCAAATTTGGATAGAACCAGAATCAGAACTAGAGTTTAGCACCTGTTCAGTTTGGTTCTGAATAATTCTATTTTTAAAGGTAGAATCAAACCGCATCAAAACCATCTAGTTTTGGTTCGGTTTCGGGTTGTTTTCGTGAGGTGATGTTGAAACTGAAAGTGGTTGTTGTGTATGATTAATACTATTGATGATCATGACAGCTCAACTGTTCTGTTCTGTCGCCATTTATTATATTCATTTTTTTTAAGAAAAAGGAAAAAAAATGAAATGTAAAATCTGTCATTATCAATTATTATTTTTAATTTGTGGAATAAATGTATAGTAGGAAAACTTTACTTGCTAACTAAACTTTAGCTTTGACTATATTTTTAATTCATGATATGGAACACAAGGGAAAAAAAAGAGATCCACTAACCTAAAAAAAATGATTTTATATTATAATAAAAAATAGTTAAGAAATTATAAAATAGAAAGTGGAATAAATAAATAAAATAAATAAAAGGCCTAAAGAAGGACTAGTGGGCTTTTTTTGTTTAAAGAGTTGGAGAAGTCCACGATACTGATACCTACAGGAAATGCTGGATACAGCTCGGTGGTGTGCTGCTAGTAATTCTTTCTTCTACTTCAAACATCAAAAGGCATCTACCCTTTGCGTAGACGCCTAAATTTCTCTCGTCACGCCTATAATATGGCAAGGATGCTTAACCAACGTTAAAACTCTCACATGCGAAGTGGACTAGATGCAAATTATAAACTGACAAAATGACCATGTAGGCGGCTATTCGCAGCAGAACAATTCTCAGAAAAATATAGTATAATGCACCCATGTAATTCATTTAGCAAAAGAGGAATGAATTGATCCATGCAAAAAAAATAAAATAAGAAACATAAACCCATGTATTACAGTACAAAGTTGAAGAATTTGGGACCCTGAGTTTGGGTCATAAAAAAGACACACTTATAGAGGTTAAATTAGGGGGTTGTCTTAGCAGCAGCTATGTTCATAAGGGTCTGGTATTTCTGCCTTTTGCCCGGCCACAGCGGAGAGCATTCTTTGGAATTGGGTATTCATCTCGAATGGACCCAACGGGCGAGTAAACACGCAGATAAAATTGTTGGCCAAGGTATTGGCGTGCCCAGAACTCACTTCTCACGTTCCACATTCCAACATTGTCAAGTGCCATGTAAATGGCGGTCCATGATTTGGGATAAACCTGCAACATCCAAGCATCAAGCAATATAACCCATTATGCACTCAATTAGATGTCTTATTGTTCTGACTTTTGAGCACTAGAATAATCTTTGACTAGCTGTAAGACCACCAACAACCAAACGAGAAGAAGAAATCTCACCTGTGTGGTGCAACGCGAAACGGCATCTCTGAGATTGTATTGATTACGGTTTGCGGGTGTCCAAACCCCTCCATCCATACTGCAGATTTCGAAGACAAATAATAAGCTTCGGAAAGAAATTCTATAGCAAAACTTGAGCTAGAAGACAAATTAAGGATCTAAAATAACTTTTTAAACAAATCCTTACCCAACTACCCAGAAGGAGTAGCCATTGATGTGCCAGGTCTGGACAATGTCCTCATGGTTTTGAAACACAATCTCAACAAAAGCCCTGAAATCAGCACCCATGACAGATGTGTCGAGATAAATATTCTTCTTAGGTGGACTATCCAATATGCTTCCAACACGAAAAACACCTCCAATCTTGAAGTAGTCAGCAAGCTTAAGGGGAGTGTCAGCAGGGACAAACGACACCCTATTAACTGCATACCTCTGCTTGCCATTAATCTGACCAGCAGAGCTCTCTAACTTGATTGTTCGGCTGATATTAATGAGTCCATAGTGGTAAGAACCCTGCGGGTTTGGCCTTGGGCCACTTGCTGTAAGATTTGTCCTGCAAGTAACACAACTCAAGAGGTTAAATTGACATTGCCTTATCATCATATCAGGCGATACATTTTGAGATAGCAGTCAGCTTTAGTACCTAATGGACCGAGCCTGGTTGAGAGACCAATCGATTTCGGTGGTGGGTCCTCCAGGGATTGGGCCGGAGACCTGTCTGGCAGAGTTGCTGTAGTGAAGAATGGCAGTGGCAGTGAGAATTTTGGTGGAGAATCGAGACGAAACAGCAATGTAGTAATCCTGAGCCGGCTGATCAGCTGTGAACAACACTGAATAGGATTGGCCAACATGAACATCCAACGATGAATATGTGGTCTGCACAGTGTGAGTGCCCTCAACCTCAACCAGCTTCATCTTGTGACCTTGAATGCGAAAATTGAGAGAATGCTGTAGCCCCACATTTGATATCCTAAGCCGGTAAGTTTTCCCTGGATTAAATAGTTTATAATGTTCAATTCCTCACTCGCCAATGCATCACTGTAATAAACAATTCGATTTGATACGAGAATAGTAGCAAATACCTTGTTGGAATGTAAAAGATGTAGCATTTGATCCGCGTCCATTGATTAGAATTCCATCAGGAAAAGGAAGCTTGTGACCACCATCTAGAACTGCCTTCAATTTCTGGCAAAAGTGAATTAGAAATGCAAAATTTTAGACACCATGTGAAGGAGGAGGATGCAAATTAGGGTTTTGAGGAAGAGAAATAGGATTACGTACCGAGTGGTTAGTCTTGTACCAGTCGCCGATGAGAAGGGTGAAATCATCGGCAGGTTCGGGGAAAGGGACGGGAATCAACGGGCGGCTCAGGATTCTGATTCCCCCAAAACCACCAGCGGCCTTGTGGAAAGCGAGAGACGGATAGTAGAAGAAGCTGCCGATCTGATCTTTGACTTGTAGTATGTAAGTGAAGTTCCCTCCCGGCGGGATAGGACACGTGGTCCCGTATACTCCATCCTCGAACGAATTCCTCCTTTGTTGGACGCCATTCCTGTAAAGTGTTTGTTGTCCATAACTTTAGTCCAATTCCAAGGTCAAGGAAAACACTGAAGAAGATGAAGAAGTGTCGGGTTGAGAAAATTGTCAACCCATTCGATAAGCCCATTGGGCCTTTTTGCCCATCAAATAAAGGTCCACAGAAAAAGAGTAGATCAAAATAAATTCAAGTTTAATTAAAATTGACCCAAAAAAAATGTTTAATTAGAAAATTTAAGGTCAAAGTTTTTTTTTGGAAAAAAATTTCATTATGCTTTTACAGTTGTTTTCGACTATAGCACTACCAACATCCATCATGTCGAAAGAATACTTCACTATTGCCATCTTTCCTTTATCTGTTTTGTTTAATACGCTAGATCAAACATATAGGGCACTCATCATTATTAAGTCATTATGGTGTGTGATGATAACGTATTAAACGCGTTTGTTTGAAGCAGATTAGTTAATACTAAGCAAATTAAGACGTGTAAAATTCAATTAAACAAATCATGACAATTGTAATTAAGCAGAATTTGTTCTTATTTATTTTCTCATTTGAACCGCGAAGCTCGTTAAACTTTAGTCAACAATCCTCTTAATCATATCTAGCCGCTTTTATGGATTTTAGTGTGGCAATGAGCATGGGAACAGAAGCCAAATTAAATTAAATTAAATTCAACAAATAGATCTATCTGCCGGAAAAATAAAATAAAATCGGACCGGCATTGCAAACAGGAAGACATTCCTTACCAGGAAATCAAGAATGGTTCCGGCAAGTTATTGTATACATTAATGATGAGATTGTTGTTGGTGACAGAATATATGTCCGGTCCTGGGAATTGTCCGTTTATGAGAATCCCCTGCAAATTAAACATACACAAATATCAGTAATTAATTCAGCACAACAAACAACAGTAAAGAGTTTAAAAAAAAGTAGGAACTGATTAAGTTTAACCTGTTGCTTGACGCCCAGTGGGTAAATGTCACCGTAAGTAACATTCCAGGTGAAGAACCGATATGGGTCCTCTGCCTTATTCACAAATACCAAACTACAGACCACCACACATTGTAATAAAAGGCGCCAATACAAACCACCCATCGGCATATATATATAGTTGATTTATTTCAGAGAAATTGAATCGGAGATGATGATGCTGATCAAGGAAGGAGAAGCTAGCAGAGCAAGAGAAGTAGAAAGAAAGAGAGAAAGAGGAGGTTTACTACATGAAATAGACACTGAAATGTGGTTTAGTGTGCTAACTGATGGGTGGTGAATGGTGGTGCCAATATTTAAAGTCGTAACACAAAGGAGGGAAAAGCTAATTAAGTAAAATGGCCAGCTGGCCTAGCGACCTAAGAAAATTACCAAATTTCTACGTGTAATTAATTAATAAATAAACTACACATTAAACAGTTTTAAAATTTGAATTTTTAAAATATTATAAACCTAATTAGTAATTTTACAGCTATTTTCACACCAATTAAACTACTAGTAGTTGATTACTATTTTTAATGTATTTTTAATCTATTGGTATCAATCATTTCATTAATTACGTCCAATTAAAACTAATTTTAATTCTTTAATACATTAAAAATGATGAAAATAATTTTTGTTTTTTAATAAAATGATCTTTTAAGACGGGAAAACAAAGGGGAGAAAAAGAAAAAGAAAAATCAGCGTACGCCGTGCCGGTAGTCCAGCGCGCCACCAAGTATAACTTAGTGGGCCAGTAAAAACGGTGGATGGGTCCACGCGAAACTACAAATGCTTTCTAATCAAGAACATTAAAGGATGGCCCAGTAACAATTTGCCACGTGGGATAAAGTGAATTAGACTTACGGACTATTTTACGGAAATGCCCCTGTTTTGATGGAGTTGCGGGTAGGGGATTGAAGCTTTGATGAGTAGCGTTGATTTTTGCTTTTGGAAGTTTTCTCTGCTGGAGGAGGATGGTAGGATGGTAGGATGGTATAATCCCCGTGATTGTTGACGCCAGACACGGAGGGACCATGTGGCAAATTGGTACCAAAGGATCAACACGGTAAACATCAGGATCAGACGGCTCATATTTCTTCTCATGTTGGGCCAATGGGCTTTCAACGGTGATGGGTGTGGAATGGATGCCGTCTATTGAGTCTTAAATAAGATCATGGAGTGTCAATTTTGTTTCTTTTCCAAACATTGAAGGCGAAACAAATTTATTTTACGCGGAAACTATGATTGAAATTCCGGGGCTCTCTATTTCTTTTTGCCTGTTGCCAGTTGTCAGTTGTAATGTCATTAAAAAAATATTTGAAAAAAAATGTGGCGCAAAAGAGTGTTTGCATTCACAAGTCCTAGTCAAAAAAATAAATAAATTACGATTTTATTTTACTTTATTCAAACTCGTATCCTCAGTTAAACTCTGTTAAATATTGACTATAAATTGTATTAGTCCCAAAATATTAAAAATGGGCCAAGGTCTATGTTCAACCTAGGGGCGGTGTGTGAAACACATGATCGTTACGGTACAATTTTGTATGCCATTTGAAGTGATTTTTTTTTGTGTTATTAAATATATTAACTTAAAATATACTAAATTTTTTCTTTTACACAAACGTAAATTTTTTATATCATTTCGTGTAATTTTAGAAATGAAATTACATTTATTAATTTATCTTTATTATTCTCATTGACTATCGCTCGTAAATAGAATTAGATAAAAAAGTAGTAAAATTATCTAAAAAGTAGTAAAATATTATTTAATTTAAGTAAAAAAGCCGCTGGGTGAAAGGAAAAAAAATGGCAGTACAATGGCTTATTTACACGCTTGTAATTTAAACTCTGATTTTTAAGTTACTATTGAATTTCAACTAATTTTATATTAATCATTATCAATGAAACTCATATTTGATCTAAGATTACTCCATTCATGTATCCGTCTGCAATTGCATCCTTAATTAGCAAATGAATTAATGTTCGAATAGAATTAATTTTTAATCCGTTCTGAGATTCTATAAAAAAAAAAAAAAATCTATTTTTGTTACTCACTATTAGAGTTAACTACACAACACACACATTCTTTCACTCTCACTATAAGCAGAGCACTACGGCGCCTCCAGTTAAATACTAGTATCACGTAACTCTCTTATAATTAATCTAAGTGTGAAGTGTGCCCTTTTCGTTTCCTTCTTGGTTCCTTCTTTTGATTCAATTGAAAAACTAATCTTAAATTCACATTCTATTAGTCAATTCCATCATAAGAAATCAAGAATAGATTTTGTGTCATGTCTCAATGTCATTTTTCTTATGGCATGGGTGTTGTTTTGTTAGACAAAAGAGAGTAAGAAAATGAAAAAGATCAAATCTTGATTTGTTTATCTTGATGGGTTTTTTGAAAGCAGAATGACAACTACTAGCACTGAAACGAGTGGAGGTGGAGGGATGAGGAAGAGAGGATGTTCATGCAAAAGGGATGATTTTTTGCCTGGAGAATCGTTTGAAAGCTTTGGGAATTATTTTAAGGCACTTGGTGAAAGTCCTATGCGGTTCAAGGACAGGCTATTTGCTCGGTCTTTGGATTCTGTGGAGATGAATGATATGAAAGCAAAGAGTGAGAATGAAATGGAAAGGACCCTAAATTGGTGGGATATTATTTGGTTTGGTATTGGTGCCGTGATTGGTACTGGCATCTTTGTACTCACTGGACTTGAAGCAAGAGACCATGCTGGTCCTGCTGTTATCTTGTCTTATGCCATTTCAGGCTTCTCTGCAATGCTTTCTGTGTTCTGTTACACTGAATTCGCTGTGGAAATCCCCGTTGCAGGTGAATTTCAATGATTAGTAGAGATTTTGTTGTGGTAAAGTTGTTTTCTTTTTGTTTGGTCATAGATAGGAATGCAAGTTTGTAGACTCGTACTCAAGACCTAGCTCTCCATGTGGTGAAGTGATGTGATGACGGGTTTTCTTTTGGTATATTTATGTGCAGGTGGCTCATTTGCATACCTGAGGGTGGAGTTAGGTGAATTCATGGCATTCATTGCAGCAGGTAACATCCTTTTGGAGTATGTGATCGGTTCTGCTGCAGTGGCCAGGTCCTGGACATCTTATTTTGGCACACTTTTCAACCATAACCCTCAAGATTTTCGCATCATAATTCACAGCCTCCCGGAAGATTATGGCCAACTTGATCCAATTGCTGTTGTTGTTACTGCAATCATTTGTGTCCTAGCAGTCCTCAGCACCAAGGCCTCGTCGCGATTCAACTACATTGCCTCTATATTCCACATTGCAGTCATCCTCTTTATCGTAATTGCGGGTCTAACCAAGGCTAACCCTAAGAATTTTACCCCATTAGCTCCCAATGGTGCTAGGGGAATTTTTGTGTCTTCAGCTGTGCTTTTCTTTGCTTACACTGCATTTGATGCTGTTGCTACAATGGCTGAAGAAACTAAAAACCCGGGCAGGGATATCCCGATTGGTCTTGTGGGCTCAATGTCAATAGTAACATTGTCATATTGTGCATTGTCAGCAACTTTGTGCCTAATGGTGCCCTACAAGCTAATTGATGCAGATGCCCCATTTTCTATAGCATTTGATACTGTTGGTTTAAGATGGGCTAAGTACATTGTTTCTATCGGTGCATTGAAAGGGATGACCACAGTTTTGCTGGTTTCAGCTGTAGGCCAGGCTCGGTATCTCACACACATTGCTCGGGCTCACATGATGCCACCATGGTTTGCTCTTGTTAGTTCCAAAACGAAGACACCGATAAATGCCACAGTCAGTATGATGGTTGCAACCGGTATCATTGCATTTTTCACCAGTCTTGACATTCTTGCAAACCTTTTATCCATCTCCACACTATTCATTTTTATGCTTGTTGCCTTAGCCCTTCTCGTGCGCCGATACTATGCCGCTGGTGTCACAACAGGAGCGAACCGCACCAAGCTCATTGTTTGCCTTATGGTGATTCTTGGTTCTTCACTTGTCAGTGCCATTATGTGGAGTGGAGGTGGGGATGGATGGATCGGTTACGGATCACCGTACCGATTTGGTTCTTTGGTAATTTAGCATTACAGCTTTTTGTTCCTCAGGCTAAGGATCCAAAACTATGGGGTGTGCCATTGGTGCCATGGGTGCCCTCTGCTTCGATTTTTATCAACATTTTCCTCATGGGATCAATCGATAAGGCATCGTTTATAAGATTTGCAATATGGACTGCTTCTCTGTTGATGTACTGCATCTTTGTTGGATTGCATGCACAAGCAACAAATTCACGATTTGTACATAACAACAACGTTGACAGATTGGGACACCTTGGTGTATAGCCGGAAGGAATCTCCTCAATGTCATTACTCATCAAGGACACTCTCACCAAATTCTCTGTCCACTTTTCCACATCTGGTAGTTCTTTAAGTTGTGCCCCTGCTTCCACAAGCGTTTTGGACCCCTCTCTCAATTCAAGGATCAACATGTCCCTAATTAGATCATGCATACACACATTTTGAGTATCACCTTCCAATAAGCATGCATTCTCAAGTGTGTCAAGCATTGTGTGTCCCTTATCAAATTCTGCTTGTCTGCTTTTCTTTTCATCTATTATTCCTTCAACAATCATATACTCAATTAACTCACGTCTGCTAATTTTATTATCTTCCGGAAATAATGCGCAGTATGACAAACATTCTTACAATGCTGGATCATTCAAACGAAGGTAGCTGAATCTCAACACAGAGTAAACTTCTTCCCTCATCTTGTGAACCTTACTAATTTTTGATTCCTTCAATTCCTCCAGCGTATTCCTCCATGTATGAACATTACAAATTCCCTTCATACTTCTGGCCATAACTCTGATCCCTAGAGGCAAACCAGCGCATTGCCTAGAAACAGCTTTCGCCAGTTCCTCCACTTCTGTTCTATAGTTGCCCAGTTTTTGAGTGAACAAGATCCAAGCTTCTCCCTTAGAAAGAGGTTGCACTTGTATTGTGTTTGTCGCACCCCCTTTTTCGTTGAAAATGAGTTTAAGGATCGGGACGGATGCTAAGCATAAATGGATGCTTCGCATAATGCAATGAAGTCGCCACCCTAATTTCTAAGGTTTAGGGAACCTAAGCGTCATGGCATAAAATAAAAAAACTAAGGCACAATTGGTCTAAACCATTGAACAAAGGTTCGAGGTCGTATTATAGACTTGGGAAAGTGTTAGGCACCCAAGTCACATCCTTAAAAAGGTTACCGGTAAAAAGGTGTTTGAATACAGTTTGGATATACAAAGATTTGTTTAATGATCGAAGCATGTCAACCAATTCTTCCCACGAACTCAAGTCACTTTCCAATCATTTACATAGGCCAATGATTGAATCATGTCAACAGAGTCCGCTTACCGAATTGGGACACTTTCCGATTATTTAAACATTTTTGACGTGATTTGACCCTCAAAGGTGACGTTACATCTTAGCATATTCGTTGGGACATGTTATTTCCGATCGGGACACGAAGGACGGGGTTACCGTTTGTTCGTTATGCTAGAGCGGACGTTCCCCCTTTTCATCGAGCCATGCATGATTAATTAATTAATTACTACGTGATCCTAACATGGATAAACTATCATTGTATCATTTTCGTGAATGCATATAACCGAGTGAGATTCGAAGCCACCATGCTCAATTATCAAGTATAGCAATTAATCTCATGGCATAAAAAAACAAGTGACATAAACAAATGAGCATGTGAGTTGATTTTATCATGCATACAATTATAGGTTTTTTAGCATTTTTAAATAACATGTACACAAATAATATTTGCAAAAAAGGCATCGAATAAATAAAAGAGGCTAGAAAGCGTACTTGCGTTGCGTGGTCTTGATCAACCTTGCGAAGTGAGAGTGTTAGCAACGTTTTCGGAAATAATAAATAATAAAGAGCACTTGCAACATTTGTTATGACGAATAAATATTTAAATAAACATGATGAAGGAATAAGCAATTTATTTCATATGTGCACTTAAATAATTAAAACATGGCATAATCATTATTATCATATAAGCATTTAATTAAACATGGCCTAAACACATTATTTAAATCATACAAGCATTTAATTAACATGGCATAAACACATTATTTAAATCATGCAATAATTTAATTAAACATGGCATAAACACAACATTTAAATCATGCAATAATTAAATTAAACAAGACATGACATAAACACATCATTTAAATCATGCAATAATTTAATTAAACATGGCATAAACACAACATATAAATCATGCAATAATTAAATTAAACACGACATGACATAAACACATCATTTAAATCATGCAATAATTAAATTAAATTAAACATGGCATAAACACAACATTTAAATCATGCAATAATTAAATTAAACAAGACATGGCATAAACACATCATTTAAATCATGCAATAATTAAATTAAATTAAACATGGCATAAACACATCGTTTAAATCATGCAATAATTTAATTAAACATGGCATGAACATCTCACTTAAATTGTGCACACATTTAATTACATAACACATGGCATGAACACGTCATCTAATCATGCGCTTAAATAAATTAACATATATAAGCATATCATCTAATCATGCATTTAATTAATTAAGTAACTCATATAAGCATACATCATTTAATCATGCACATAATTAAGTAACATACAAGCATACATTTAATCAAATAACACATATAAGCATACAAATTAAATAAAAACATGATTCATACGAAACAAATTATCCATGTTATATACGAAAAAGAACACGAATATTTCGTACGATTTAAATAAAGCATACGAATATTTTACATAATTGACGAAAAATAAATGAACGGGTCCCACGTTGAAAATTTGGGCATTAAAAAATGTGCCAAGCCCAAATTTAATTTAAAACAAAAGATGGGCCTAAGCCCACCACCTTTTCTTTCTTTTTTTTTCCCGCCCTACCTCTTCTTCTTCTTCTTCTTCTTCTTCTCTACCATGCCGACCACCATGACCAAAAACTCAAACACTAAACCTCCACCATTCTTACCCAAAATGGTCCCAATATTTAGAGTATCAAAACAGTAAAATATAGCACCCAAAACAGCAAGTAAAATAATACAAAAACAGTGGTGATTTTACATGGAAAGATTAAGCTATTTAACATGCATAAGTTGCTATTAATTAGCTAGTGCATCATGCAATCAAATTGAGGCAAGGAGAGCATACATGGCATGAAAACTAAGCATATTAGACTAGTTTTAATAGTTTATTCATGCATTACAATAGAAAACGAAAATTAAAGAGAGTTGAGAGAGAAAGAACTTACTTGTTCCGGGAGAGCAATTTGACCAAGAAGGTAGTGCAAGAAAGGGCATTTTTAGAGAAGATTTGGTGCCCTTGATACCTTGCTAGAAGCTTGCTATTTATAGAAGAAGTTGAGTCGGTTTGGAGTCGGTTTGCCATGGGTGACGAGGCACGATGACAAGGCTCCGTGATGATGAAAACGCGTGGGAGTAGGGAGCAAGTTTTGTTTGTGTGGTCAAGGATTCATGGATGGGGTGTTTGTAATGATCAAAGGTGAGTCGGTGACGATTTGGAGATGAGAACGAATTGAATGTGCATTAATGTGGTATTTATCCTATTTTTGGATACGAACGGGATATTTTGGTACGAGTGAAATCGTACGAAAGTGAAAATAAATCCGAGCCGAGGGTACAACTATGTGTAGAAAAATAAGGCAAGAAAACTAATATACAGTGAAGAAATGCGAAAGTTGATTTAAGGTATTTATTTTCTCTTTCGAAAGTGTCAAAACGTTCGCGCGCAAAATAAATGTCCTTACGACAAAAATTGAATGAAACTGAACGCGGTGGCGTGAAAGAGAAAATTAGCACGTAATTATCAAACAAAAAAATAGTGCGTTCGACCCTCGGTCCTGGGAAACTTACTCGGGATCGAAAGAAGTTCGCGTAAAGACAGTTAAAAATACGAGAAACTAAAAAGACACGAAATGACACGGAATATTAAACAAACTAGCCTAGGACCAAGAATCGACAGGAATTTGACCTAGATGAGCTATTAAATGCGATAAATATAAAAATACGTAAACACGTTGACGAAAACCGAAAAATACGGTTTTAGTCGAAAATACGAGAAAAATACGAAAAATTTAAAAGATATGAAACTACATGAAACATTAAAACAAACAGTCCATGATCAAAAAATGATTGAAATTTGACGTAAACGTGCTATTAATGTGACGTGCAATGAAACAAAAAAGTTGCGACGTAAGTCAAAATTCGGGTAGCAACAGTGTTCCTTTCACTACAGTCCATTTGTCGACAAACTTTCAGCAATCTAGTGGTAAGAACCAACTTGCACGTATTCACTCCGACCGGAATTCCCACTTTATCCAATTCCACGTTGTTCCACAAATCATCTAAAATAAGAACACATTTTCCTTTTGCTTTCAATGTTTGAGTTAAATTTTGAGCTCTCTCCACCGCATCTTCCTTGTCTAAAAACTTCAAATCAATTTTTTTGGCTATTAGATCCTGTAATTTCCAAATGCTGAAATCTTGAGATACAGTAATCCAATGAACCTCAAAAGAGCTTTGTCCCTCCAGAAGAGTCTGAATATGCCTTATTAGAGTGGTTTTGCCCACACCACCCATACCGTAAATGCCAACTCGTAACACTTGATCATCCATCAACCAAGACCATATTTTTTCCTCATTTCTTTTAAATGCGTTGCTCACTGGTCTTTTGGTGAGTGATGCAGCTTCTCCGGTGTCTTGAATGCCCTCGACCATTAGAACTTCAAGTGTACGAACAATTGGTAATTCATCTGGCGTGCTTTTCTGTCTTTTGTAGCTGCTTTGATACTCATACTTGGAACCTTCTGTTTCTGCCTCAAAGTTGCTGTTGTTATTTTCAGGTTCCCAGTTAACTGATCTTGAACATTCGGCCGCTTCTACTTCTCTTCTTTGGACTGCCACTTCATTGGTTGAAACTGCTCCTCTTGTTCTTATGGGTCTTGTTTGTGTTGGAGAAATAAAGACTCACCCGAGTCTCTCTTAATGAAATGATACTGTCCGCTTTGGGCCTGAGCCCGCACGGTTTTCACAAAAGGCCTCATTCCATTAAGAAGATTCACAAGATTCACTCCTCTTATATTTAGTTTTTTCTTTCCGATGTGGGACTTTGTTCGCACACCCCAACAATCTCCCCCTCGAACTAAGTACCACAGAGCCAACCACATTAGGCTCACCAATCTCCCCCTCGAACCTCTCGACCCGAAGAACCACTTGTACTTTTCCAGTTCGGCCAGGAGATTCACAGCGTGCCACCCACATCAAGGCCCAACTGAACCTTCGGCTCCGCTACCATTTGTTGGAGAAATAAAGACTCACCCGAGTCTCTCTTAATGGAATGATACTGTCCGCTTTGGGTCTGAGCCCGAACGATTTTCACAAAAGGCCTCATTCCATTAAAAGGATTCACTCCTCTTATATTTAGTCTTTATTTCTCTTTTCTTTCCGATGTGGGACTTTGTTGGGTTTGGGCTCCCTTCCTATGTGAAGAAAAGCCCATGTGGAGCAAGTCCACATACCACTCCTTGTCTACTAGAGGGAGTCAGATTAGGGCAAGAGAGAAGCAGCTCATTCTAGCAAAAACAAAAGAGAGAGGAGAAGAGAAAAAATAGATTCGTTCATCTCTGCGCAACTGTGGGAGAGAGAATCGACGCTACAACTTCGTTCACCGTCGGATCGGGCTGAAATTTGGACAGTAGGTTCACGACATCCGGTTCTTCAATATGACCGGTTGGATTGGTGAGACGATATCTGAGAAGAAGGCATCAAGTCCCGTTAGCAGCTACGGGAAATCTGGTTTTGTGTTCTTCCTTTGGTTCTCTAGTTTCATACTTCTTGTTGTTTGTTTGCCTAGTTGTTGAGCACGATTTGTTCTGTGATTTGAGACTCTCTTGTACCTTGATTTTGATCATAGTGGAGCTTGATTGACTGGCTTGTGCCCGTGGTTTTTACTTCTCGCATTGAGAAGGTTTTCAACGTAAAAATCGTGTTGTCTATTCATGTGTGTGATGAATTAGTTGCTGCCATTAATTTGTTATTGCTCCTCATAGATTCCAGTAAGTTAGGGAAATTATTATCCGCTGCGTATTGTGTTGAATTTCTCATTAGAGTGGTAGCGGAGCTCTTAGTTTGAGGCTATTTTGACTTGCTTGAATGATGGAGGCAAATACAAATAGAATGTTGAGTTTGAATGGCACTAATTATCACTTGTGGAAGGGAAAAATGAAAGATCTGTTATTTGTGAAAAAGTTGCATCTTCCTGTGTTTGCTACTGAGAGGCCGGAATTCATGAGTGATGCGGATTGGCATTTTGAGCATCAGTAAGTTTGTGGTTTTATTCGGCAATATGTAGATGACAATGTTTATAATCACATTGCTAATGAGGAACATGCAGCGTCCTTGTGGAAAAAAATTGAATCTTTGTATGCTTCTAAATCAGGGAATAATAAACTGTATTTGTTGAATTTGAGGTACAAGGATGGGACTTCCATTTCAGATCACTTGAACGATTTTCAAGGACTCCTAGATCAATTAGCAAGAATGGGTATCAAGTTTGATGATGAGGTGTTAGAACTATAGCTACTGAATACTCTACCAGATTCTTGGGAAACTTTTCGGGTTTCAATTTCTAATTCGGCTTCCGATGGTGTTGTCTCTTTGCAAAATGTAAAGGGAAGTGTTCTTAATGAGGAGATGAGAAGGAAGGCACAAAGTACTTCATCTCATTCCGAGGTACTTGTTACTGAAAATAGGGGGATAAGCCAGAGAAAGGTGGTAGGGACAAGAGCAGAAGTAAGTCCAAGTCCAGATACAAGAATGTGGAGTGTCATTATTGTCACAAGAAGGGGCACATACAGAAGAACTGTTTTCAATGGAAAAGGGAGAGAAAAGACAATAATGGTAAGCAGAAAGAGAAGGATCATGGTAATGATGATCGTGTTTCTGCGGCTACTTGTGATGATCTTGTTATTCTCCGTGATCATGATTTAGTTACTCTTGTATCAGATGAGAACATGCGGGTAAATGATAGTGCTGCTACGTTGCATGTTACACCGAGAAAGGAGTTCTTCACATCTTACACTTCTGGTGATTTTGGAGTGTTGAAGATGGGTAATGATGGTGTAGCTAAGGTAGTTGGTATTGGTGATGTTTACCTGCAAACCAATATGGGAGTGCATTTGTTGCTTAGAGGAGTCAAACATGCTCCAGATGTCCGTTTTAATTTGATCTCTGTGCAGATGCTTGATGATGGTGGTTATGACAATCATTTTGGTTCTGGAGAATGGAAACTCACCAGAGGTAACTTGGTTGTGGCCAGAGGGGAGAAAGTTAGTAAACTGTATTGGACAAAAGATTTGGTTGCTAGAGACAGTGTGAATGTCATGGATATGGAGGCTTCTTTGTGGCACCGAAGGTTTAGTCATATCAGTGAAAAAGATGTACTTCCAGAAATGTCTAGCTAAATTGTCTCACCAGAACATTTCTCCAACTCAGCACTCTTCAATCCCGGAAGTACATCCTTTTTAGGTAGACATTTCTGGAAGTACATTCTTTTCACTGATATGACTAAGCCTTCGGTGCCACAAAGAAGCCTTCATATCCATGGCATTCACACTGTCTCTAGCAACCAAAGCTTTTGTCTAATACAGTTTACTAACTTTCTCCCCTCTGGCCACAACCAAGTTACCTCTAGTGAGTTTCCATTTTCCATAACCAAAATGATTGTCATAACCACCATCATCAAGCATCTGCACAGAGATCAAATTAAAACGGACATCTGGAGCATGTTTGACTCCTCTAAGCAACAAATGCACTCCCATATTGGTTTGCAGGTAAACATCACCAATACCAACTAACTTAGCTACACCATCATTACCCATCTTCAACACTCTAAAATCACCAGAAGTGTAAGATGTGAAGAACTCCTTTCTCGGTGTAACATGCAACGTAGCAGCACTATCATTTACCCGCATGCTCTCATCTGATACAAGAGTAACTAAATCATGATCACGGAGAATAACAAGATCATCACAAGTAGCCGCAGAAACACGATCATCATTACCATGATCCTTCTCTTTCTGCTTACCATTATTGTCTTTTCTCTCCCTTTTCCATTGAAAACAGTTCTTTTGTATGTGCCCCTTCTTGTGACAATAATGACACTCCACATTCTTGTATCTGGACTTGGACTTACTTCTGCTCTTGTCCCTACCACCTTTCTCTGGCTTCTCCCCCTATTTTCAGTAACAAGTACCTCGGAATGAGATGAAGTACCTTGTGCCTTCCTTCTCATCTCCTCATTAAGAACACTTCCCTTTACATTTTGCAAAGAGACAACACCATCGGAAGCCGAATTAGAAATTGAAACCCGAAAAGTTTCCCAAGAATCTGGTAGAGTATTCAGTAGTCATAGTCCTAACACCTCATCATCAAACTTGATACCCATTCTTGCTAATTGATCTAGGAGTCTTTGAAAATCGTTCAAGTGATCTGAAATGGAAGTCCCATCCTTGTACCTCAAATTCATCAAGGAATTCAACAAATACAGTTTATTATTCCCTGATTTAGAAACATACAAAGATTCAATTTTCTTCCACAAGGACGCTGCATGTTCCTCATTAGCAATGTGATTATAAACATTGTCATCTACATATTGCCGAATAAAACCACAAACCTGCTGATGCTCAAAATGCCAATCCGCATCAGTCATGGCTTCCGGCCTCTCAGTAGCAAACACAAGAAGATGCAACTTTTTCACAAATAACAGATCTTTCATTTTCCCCTTCCACAAGTGATAATTAGTGCCATTCAAACTCAACATTCTATTTGTATTTGCCTCCATCATTCAAGCAAGTCAAAATAGCCTCAAACCAAGAGCTCCGCTACTACTCTAATGGGAAATTCAACACAATAATAGCAATTCGCAGCAGATAATAATTTCCCTAACTTGCTGGAATCTATGAGGAGCAATAACAAATTAATGGCAGCAACTAATTCATCACACACATGAATAGACAACACGATTTTTACGTGGAAAACCTTCTCAATGCGAGAAGTAAGAACCACGGGCACAACCCAGTCAATCAAGCTCCACTATGATCAAAATCAGGGTACAAGAGAGTCTCAAATCACAGCACAAATCGTGCTCAACAACTAGGCAAACAAACAATAAGAAGTGTGAAACTAGAGAACCAAAGGAAGAACACAAAACCAGATTTCCCGTAGCTGCTAACGGGACTCGATTACTTCTGCTCAGATATCGTCTCACCAATCCAACCGGTCAGATTGAAGAACCGGATGTCTTGAACCTGCTGTCCAAATTTCAGCCCGATCCGACGGTGAACGAAGTTGTAGCGTCGATTCTCTCTCCCACAGCTGCGCAGAGATGAACGAATCTATTTTTTCTCTTCTCCTCTCTCTTTTGTTTTTGCTAGAATGAGCTGCTTCTCTCTTGCCCTAATCTGACTCCCTCTAGTAGACAAGGAGTGGTATGTGGACTTGCTCCACATGGGTTTTTCTCCACATAGAAAGGGAGCCCAAACCCAACAGTTTGTTCAACCCGAACCGCGGCAGCTGCCTCTTTAACATCCTCTGGCACGCTTTGGCAGATCCTAATGTGAGAGCTAGATCCCTGGATTCCTGTCAAATGACTTCTGAACATTTTGATTGAAACAGTCCATGGAAAATGATGGCCACAAAACTCGCACTCCCATCCTCTGTTATCCAGCCTTGTCTTCAGATGTTTCATAACATCCCTATCCATCATACAATTAATTCTTCTTCTGCTTTTTATTCCTGAAAGAAAAATAAATAAAGTCATATAAATCATATGATTCTAATCAAAAAATATGACAGGTTCGATTTTAAAATAGGAATTTTAAAATACTTTATTATTATTTCCACCAATTTAGCTCATTTCTGTTTGTAAAAGGGTGACACCATCTTTCATGATTAATATAAGGCGGGGTATATAATTAATTAACAAGATCACAGACAAAGTAGCAAAATATATAAATTAAGACTTACCAGTTTACCAGATGAAATGCCACGTAGCTAGTAAAAGCTCAAGACTGGTGGTAGCTGTGCCAGTAATTCCAAGATGATGATCTTCAAATGATCTGACCAAAACAAGCAATGCATCATAATCACAGACATGGATGTATGATAGCAACAAAAAGATTCAAAAAAAAATTAAAATATCAGTTATATATATATAAGATTTGATTAATTACCTGATCAATTAGAATTCTACGTACAAGATCGGAGGAGAGATGTCACAATACTTCAAGCGATCGATCAAATAGAGCAGAAGACACCACTGTCGAGTGTGAAGGAAGAGTATTTTGCCTAGCAATTGTTAAACATTACAGCGCACAGAGAAAAAAAAGTCTATACTAAAATCATACATGTTTCTTAATTCAATGCCTAACTTTGCTTTATTAGTGCACCTTCCCACGCATGTTTCTCCGCGTGCACCTTCCCACGCATTTTTGTCTTGTTTTTTTTTTAAGTTGTCAACCGGCAACAGTTTATATGTTTTTAAAAATAGATTTTCTACTCACAAAAACCATAAAGACACTATTGTATTAATTTTAAAAAATTAAACTAAATATATGATATTAATATATGAAAAATAAGGATTTGAATGAGTACCACATACATATTTTATTTTTGGTATATTTCATATTTTTAAAAAAATTATGGAATCTTTCTTCTATCCGTAACTTTTCTAATATATTCAGTAACTTTTCTAGTATATTTCCTTTTTTTTTTTAAAGTTACGAATATTTCTACCATTTCGTAACTTTTCTTGCATATTTTATAACTTTCTTTTATATTCCGTAACTTTATAAAAGTTATTTAATTGAAGAAAAAAGTTACGGAATATAAAAAAAAGTTACGGATTCTTCTTATGTTCGTAACTTCATAAAAGTTACTGAATTAAAGCAAAAAGTCAACTGAATATGCAAAAAAAAGTTACGAAAATTTACAAAAAGTTACGTATTTTCTTGTATATTTCACAATTTTCTTACTTATTCTTTCCGTAATTTTATAAAAATTACCGAATTAAAGCAAAAAGTTATGAAATATGTAAGAGAAAGTTACGAAATATGCAAGAAAAGTTACGAAGTTTTTCTTGCTTATTCCATAACTTTTGGTACATATTCGTACAAATAATTAAAAAACAAAAGAGTAAATTTCATCAACTCATTGAGGAAAATATAAATTTTATTATTATTATTATTATTTTGAAAATATAAATTTTATTATACAATATATCTTAGTGGGCTCTAACTTTTAAGATTATAATTGTTAAAATTCTTTTTTGAAAATATAAATTTTATTATGCAATATATCTTTTTTGAAAAATATAAAATTACCCAATGTTTTATTTCATAATTTTTGGTTTTATTATTTACATTCATAGTGAAATAAGCATTTTTTAAAGCTTACCCATGACATAATAGGAGAGCATTGCTTTTTTTTTTTAGATCCTCGGCTTTCATAGATAGTATTTTATAGATGAATCACACAAAAAGATCCAAATCTAAAATTCTTCTTAAAAAAAAGCAGTAATTTGTAAGCACAAAACACACAGAACATCATCATCTCCGTTCATTTTCTCTCTCAATTTTGTTCTAAGAGAAAGTCGCGGTATTGCTTCACTGATACCATACCAGTATGGCAGCCCAATAGAAATCAAACAAGATAATCACACAATTAGAGAAAATGATATTACATTAATCAAGTGATTATGCATTTGATAGTACGAATTGGTTTACAAAAATTAGAACTGTACTTTTGTAAAGTAAGTTTTGTGTAATTGAGCAATGTGTATCATAAAATGACATGGCAAGAGCGGACTCAAATCTTTTGTAAAACAGTTTAGAAATTACGGAAGGAGTAATCCATTACGAACTTGTTTGGCATCGTTTCTATTTTTGGTTTTCTGTTTTTTTCCCTATCTTTTAAAACATAAAACAGAAAATAAATAATCACTTTTTTCTAATTTTTAAAATTGTGTTTCTCTTTTCATAGATTGTTCACTTAAAAAAATTATTTTATTAAATACTGATCGGTTAACGAAATCGTCAAAAATAATAATAAAACTTGTGTCTAAAGCATAATAAAATTGTGCAACGTGGTAACAGCGTAACAAATTCTGTGGCAGTTAATATTGTTGAAGAAATTGCAATTTTTATAAAATCATAGATTAACTGTATAGTTTTTAAAGGCATAGATATTGAAATGAAGGATTTTTAAATTACAGTTTTTTTACATAAGTTCTACGCGGCTCTGTAATAAAAGTTTCAGGACTAAGTTTTTTATTTTATTTTAATTTTTAATTTGAGTTGTTTGACTAATCAAATTTTCTCTGTATTAAATGATAGAATTGAAAAAGTATGTCGTCTGCTTCGTTACGTCTTTGTATTAATTGGAAGTTTTATTATTTTTTCCCACTCTCATTTTCTGTACGTAACACTTTGAAAATATTGTTCTATTTGTAATTGTAATATATATATAGAGAGAGAGGGAGAATTAAGGAAGATTAAGAGAGAACACAGATTGAAAGAGATGAAGGTATTGTGGTTCTTTGTACGCTTGTGCTGCCTAGTGCTCATCTTCCTTCCATCGATCAGGTATGTATATATTAATCATATGGTTAAGTGATGACTTTATGATCAGATAGTAAAACGTATCTTAATTTAAATGGAGAACATAATTCGAACCGGGTAATATATACTTGCAAACTCAATCAAGTGTGCCTCTTCTCCTTGCTAGTGGCGGCCAAAAGGGACCGGCTCGTTCTCTCAGTGCAGGTCGTTTCCAGGATCAGCCAATTAAGAGCCTACCTCGCCCCAGTGCACCAACCGTCGGCCGACCATGACTATAGTCTTGATGCACTTGTATTAAGTTTTTTTTACTTATTAATATGTTATTAGGTGTGTTTTAAGTTTTATCCTTCAACATTAGTCTTCATATATAAGTTGTGAGCGATTTGTGCTCTTTCCAACCATTTTCTTTTTACACATGAAAGTTAAGTTTCTTTTCAGATTAGTAAATGTTATGATGATCTATTTTATTTATCTCTACTTATAAATATGAAATTATTTTTCTTTTATTTCTATTCAAATAGTACATTTTTTTTTGTTTATATATTAAAAAAAATACCCTTTCATAATATTGAAGTTGTAAATTTTAGACTGTACGTTTAATATTGTAATTCTTGAAAGTGTAGAGATTGAAGTAGAAATTTTTTAAAAACTATATAAGGTTGCCTGTGCATTTTATCCTAGAATGACAAAACGTTGTCGTAATGAAGATATTGTGCGGTGCGGACGAATACAACATTGAGGGGTGGAGTAATTGGCGGAGACCGTCGTCGTCGTCGACTTATGCATTGGTGGCCCCATTTTCCGCGTAGAAATTGGCGACGTGGTAAGCTCCATTGACTCATTGACTCATTGACTCATTGACTCATTGACTACTAATTGACCTCTTTGACAAGTAAATCTCTCCGTACAGAGTAAAACTATAAAACTATTATTTAATTTGATTTGGAGAGAGTAAAAAGTTAAAAATATGTAAGTGTTTACACAAAATTACTACTTCCTACATGGAGATTCAATTACATAACAAATTAAGCATAGCTCATAAGTACCTAGATCAACTGGTAGAGAGTTATTCTAATTTAATTATAAATTTTAGTTTCAAGCCCCAAATATGCAGCGTATTAAAATTTATGAGGAGTTTGACCGTCCTTTGTTCAGGGTCTTATCTAGCTCGAGTTCAGAGTCTTCCACCCAATATGATGACCGAATTATCAAATGATCTTAACACACAAAAATAATAACAAAGCATAAAATGCCGAATTAATTAATTATTAATTACTTGTGCGCTAAGTTCGGAAAGAAAAAACTGACTTGTATGTTGTTTTTATAACGTAAGATCATGAGTTTAATTTCTGGTATATTAATGGTAATTAATAATATAGCCAATTTTTTTTAAAAATAAAAACTGACCTGTTTTGCGGTTCCCTATGCTCTTCAAAGTCCATATGACTAACAGCCCAGGCATATCATAGCCCAATTAAAAGTTAGCCCGCACAAATGAAGCGACTAAACATAACGATGAGTCCGGTTCATGATTAATTAGTATTTTTTTAGTGATGTAAACAAACATAGTTATAAAATCGGGTCTGATCGATCAGTCTGACCTATCGATTTTTTATACGAACCGAGCAGTTTATATCAAGCTGATCGGTTCATGTAAATTTTTAAAATTTATTTTCATCAAAACGGCGTTGTTTTGGTGAATTAATTTTAAAATAAAAACAAAAACAAAAACAAAACAACACCGAATAGATCTGTTCTTCCTCGACATCTCCTATGCCTTAAATGGATAAAATAAAAATTTGAAGCAAATCTTCATGGCCGCCACTCATCCCATTGCTAATTTAGCCTCACTAACTCATTTTTGCGATTGTTGATTCGATATTTTTTGTTATTATTTTAACTTATTTTAGTTACCTTGATTTCATGGTTGGGTTTATGACCTAGAGAAGCAAAACATGAAGTTATGACAGTAGTTATATATCTAAGTTTTTTTTAACACAAACTTAGTAAGTTGTTATGTGTATTTTAATTAAAAATATGTATAAAGTTTATATATATATTATATCTTTGATAAACCAAACGAATCAACCTGGTTCAATCCGGTTGAACTAGTAAATTAGTGACCAATAAGTTAAGTTGTTCAATGTATAAACGGTTCCGAAACACAATCAGGTTCAACCGGGTTGAACTAGAGAATCAATAAATCATGATTGAGCGGTTAAATGTCCAGTTCAGTTCTAATAACTTTGTAAAAAAGTAATATAAATATTTTTTTTATAAGCAAAGGTAAGATTCGAACTATCTGAGTATGAATTCCTACCAACAAGATAACCAATAATATAGAAATAAATAAATATAAGCACAAAACATATATTCAAATAGAAATAGGGTTTGAATTTTATTTTCTTTTTTAACTTTCTTTTCTTATTATTATTATTACAACTAGGTATAAGATCGTTTTTTCCTTATTTCTTTTGTTTTTTTTATAGGTAAAGGTAGGATTAAGATTCAAACCATGTTGGTTTTTTTCTTTTCTTTCCTGTTTTCTTGTCGTGGAAAATTGGCCTTGCCATTTAGCAATAAACAATTAATGTACAATTGACTTTTTTCCACAATAAAAAAACCTTTATATATGCCATATCCATAATTTTGTGTTTAGTTTGCTCTAATACTCCTAATTACTTTAACTTTTATGGTATAGTATTGTAAATAAGGCAGATTGATAAGGGTATTAAAGTCCTAATAAAGGTTAAAAAGCGTGCTTAATGGAACAGAAGGAGTATGCGGTAAGAAAGTAATGTAATTTTTATAAGATAAAGATGGACTAATTAAGTTTTAGAGTTCGAGTTTTTGAGTCGCTTATAAAAGAGAGAAAAAAACATGGATATTTATGAGTCTTCATGCGGGTAGGTGAGTTTTTAATTCGAGCACCATATTGTAAGCCAATAGCTTGAGTAACCAAGTCGTGCCGTTTCCACTTTCCAACGCCAAACTGATGCATGCAACCAAAGATAGCCAGAAATATTACACAAATACTCCCTCCGGTTTTTATTAAACGACTTTTACTATTTGGATACGTATATTAAGAAAATCGGTTGCCTCACTATTTGATCCAAAAAAAATTCGTACTTTATTTTTTGAGCGTATGTTAATTTTTAACTTACGTTCGGAAAAAAATTCGGGGCAAAATTATCTGATGATATTTGTGCTATTTGTTCAAGCATGGTAGATCGGGTTAGAGAGTTTTTTTGTTCGTCAAGTACAATTACAGTTTTATCATTTGTAATTGCATAAATTTTATTTTTTTAGTATCTCGCAAGTTATGACTATATTTTTTTAATATTATATTAGAGCATTTTTCATCAAACATTTGAGAGTCTCGTCTTTGAATCTTATTCGTACGTCAATATACAATTGAGATCCTTCTTGTTCACGGTTTAAATTTGTTCATATAAATGGCAGAAAAAGTTATCGATAAATTTTCTAATTTTATAAAAGTAATAGACAAGATTGATGCCGAGTCTCACAAAACTTATAAATAATTAGAAAACCTTTTCAAAAAAAATTCAACTTGCTCAAAGTAGAAAGAATATAACCGGCTATATAATAATTAATACCATATATATACCTAATCATACATATTTTTTATAAGTTTTGTCCAATATATACAATATATAAATGATGTATAGATATATAGCTTGAGTCTAATTAAAGCTTTTTTAAAAAAGGGTAGCACCCACATTGAAAAGAATAGTATTCTTGATAAATTAAATTGATTATGACTAGCATATTATCAAAAGGTTAATAATTACATGATAAAATGATCCAAGATTTGGAATATGATGCCATTCTTAACTAAGAGCACGATCAGTCCCGGGCCCCGGCCCACAGCCGCCGGCCGCCACACCCTCTCCGCCGGAAAAAAAACTAAACGTCATGAAAACAACATATAAAATAATAATAATAAATATTTTCTTTCCACTCCTCCACTACAAAAAGAAGAAAAAATGAACAACCCATTATCTCTTGACATACAAGATAATCCTGACAGACTTAGTTTGAATTTTGAAAAATAGGATTATTCATTTTTTTTAAATTTTTTTTAGGGAACATTATAGTTTCATTATTAATTAAGTAAATGAAAGACTTATTTATCTTTAATTTAGATTTCAAGTTTAAGGAAAATTTAGCATAAAATCATCCATATTTGAGCGGGATAATGCACTGTCTACGAGAAAATGAGAGAGAACACACCGGAAAATTGAACAAATAATAATTTTTTAATCGACTTTCAAAACAGACAAAGTGCAGTGTGCTGTCTTCTATAAATACCTACCTCAATGCACTGCTGTAGATTGCAGTCCACTCAAGTCACAATAGATGGGTAACTGTTCTTCCTAGCTCAACCTTCCACTGCATGCAACTTCAAAACCATCATTCCCAGCCAGGCTTTTTCCAAATCAAGGTAGCATTTCATATAATTAAGTCTTTTAACTCTTTTTTTAATGTTGTTGTGAGAACTGTTCAGTTCTTTCAAGATTGCTTGTCTGTTCTGTTATGTTCATCAGACTAAAGACCTGTTCTGTTCTGTTCTGTTGCCACTGTAATACGCTTGTTAGTTAATCTTTTATGATCATTAACATATTGGATGTAACAGAATAAGATTTTTTTAAATTTTCTTTTGGGTTTTGTAGAGTAGGTCCATATTCTCAAATTAATGCAATAATCCATCAAATTCTTGTGTTTTTTTTACTAATTTTTGTTGTGCAGGGAAACAATGGTGACCAGTAATGATGCTGCTACAGGAAATGGTAAAGGCAATAGCCTTAAAAAGAGAGGATGTGTGTGCAGTAAAGAGGATTTCTTGCCAGAGGAATCATTTCAGAGCTGGGGAAGTTATGTCAAGGCACTTTCCAACACAAAATTGCGCCTCAAAGACCGCCTTCTGGCACGATCAATGGACAGCTTCGAGCTGCACGAAGTCCGTGCCCGTAGCGAACATGAGATGAAAAAGACCCTGAATTCGTGGGATCTCATCTGGTTTGGCATAGGTTCTGTTATGGGTGCAGGAATTTTTGTCCTGACCGGTGAAGCTGCAAGATATGATGCAGGTCCTGCAGTTACCATTTCCTACTTTATCTCAGGTATATCAGCATTGCTGTCGGTTTTGTGCTATAGCGAATTCGCCGTTGAATTACCAGTGGCAGGAGGATCTTTCGCGTATCTACGAGTGGAGCTTGGTGATTTCATAGCCTATATAGCTGCAGGAAACATTCTGTTTGAGTATGTAGTTGGTGGTGCCGGTGTGGCAAGGTCATGGACTTCCTATTTTGCTACATTGTGCAACCATGATCCTGACACTTTCCGTATTCATGCCACTTTGCTAGCTGATAATTACAACCATTTAGACCCGATTGCTGTTGGCATCTCGATCTTAGTCTGCTTTATTGCCTACTGGAGCATGAAGGGCTCGTCGCGGTTCAATTCCATTGCCACAATCATACACCTTATTATTCTGGCTTTCATCCTCATCACTGGCCTTACGAAAGCGAATGTTGGGAATTACACACCCTTTGCTCCTTTCGGTGTGCGCGGGATCCTGAAAGCTTCAGCAATGTTGTTCTTTGCTTATGTAGGGTTTGATGGGGTTGCAACTCTAGCTGAAGAAATCAAGAATCCAGGTAGAGATATCCCAATCGGTCTTGTCGGGTCCATGACAGTTATCATAATAGCTTACTGTGTTCTTGCAGCAACACTTAGCCTTATGTTGCCCTACACTCAAATCGACAAGGACGCTCCATTCACCATGGCATTCCAAACTGTAGGAATGGGTTGGGCTAAGTACATTGTCGCCTTAGGTGCATTAAAGGGAATGACAACAGTTCTGCTCGCTAACATAATCGGACAGGCTCGATACTTCACTCACATTGCTCAAACCCACATGGCACCACCGATACTAGCCTACATCAATGAGAAAACCGGTACTCCAGTCAACGCGACCGTGAACATGACATTCGCGAACTGCATTGTTGCTTTCGTCACGAACCTCAATGTCTTAGCGAACCTACTCTCGATATCAACTCTGTTCATATTTTCGCCCGTGTCCCTCAGTTTATTAACGCGACGATACTATGTCACCGGGGAGACATCAGAATCTGACAGGAATAAACTCATTCTGTTCTTGGTGTTGATTATAGGATCTTCAATTGGTACTGCTGCGTATTGGGCAACCGGTACAAACGGATGGATCGGCTATGCAGTGACTCTGCCTATCTGGTTTTTATCAACACTGGGGCTGAAAATGACATTGAAGCAAGCAAGAAAACCTAAATTGTGGGGTGTGCCATTGGTGCCATGGCTTCCATCAGCAAGTATAGCTATCAATCTGTTCATCATGGGGTCAATTGATTTGGAATCATTCATCAGATTTGGAGTTTGGACACTGATTTTGTTTGCTTATTATCTGTTTGTTGGGCTACATGCTTCTTATGATGCAGCTAAGGAGACTCAAAAAGAAGCTATAACATCAAACCAACTTGAAGCTGGGTCTAACTCTACAAACTCCTAAAATAAATTGAGTTTTGCTTTCTTGAGTTTGTTTGGACGTGAGCAACATTTACCTTTACTACCCGTTTTTTTCACTCTTGTAAGACCTAAAACATAAGAAAATATACACTTTTAAATATACTAGAACTCTATGGGACGTTTAAAATACTTATTCACACGTGTGCAACAACCATTCTTTTTTTAAATCTGATAATGTTTAGGTCGAAATGATACCCAAAAAATCGTAAAATAGACAAATTATATGGCTAGTCATAACTGAGTCTCTACGAATGATCTTGCTTAAAAAATAATTTGTTTGTCAAATAGATCCTTTTTGTGGAATATTTTATTAAAAAATTACACAATTTAATTTATAATTTCACCCCAACTAAGACCGGGGTTTAAATAAGACTCAGGTCTGCTTGTCCATAAAATATGTTAAGGTAAAATCACAAGTCTTTTATTTTTCAACCAAACACCCATTCTAATTTCAATGATCCCATCATATAAAATGTTATCATCAGTTCCAAAACATCCACTTAATTCTCATATTTCAAGCTACAGCTTAATACTATACGGTAATATTCTCATTTATTCAGAATATATTTATTATTTATTACTTTTAATGAATCTAATCATGTGTTTAACTTAATTATTGCAAAACTAACAATATATATTTGGTTTTTGTTTTTTTCTAGTCGATCGATAATGAGACTTTCTGTTTTCTATGGGAAGAAAACGAAAGAGGTAGAGATTGACCCCGACGGAACTGTTTCGGACATGAAACTGAAAATTCAAGCGAGATATGGTGTTCTAAGAGAAGATCAAGCCCTACTCCTTGAGAATTCAGTGTTGGAAGATGACAAGAAAGTCCAGCACTATGGACTCAATGAATTCAGTTGCATTCATGTTCTTGTCAAGTTTTGGATTAATGTTCATGGGCCGAATCCTGAACGGGTGTTCAAGATTAAGGCCCATGACGAAATGACAGTCGGGGATGTGAAGGAGATACTCGAGGAGATGGGCGTCGACATGACTGACAAGAAACTCGTGAGGGAGAAACCTCCAAAGTGTGTTGACCTCTATGATGAGGATAATTTGCAAGTTAGTAGTGTTAATGGTGAAACTTACCTACAATTCATGTGAGTAGAGAATGACAATAATAAAATTTCCATGTGGAATGGCTATGAAATGCAATAAAATAGTGTTTTTGGATAATATTAAATGTTGGCTTAGTCCAATTTAACAATTTTACTTTAAAAAATAAATAATAAATAAATAAAATAAATAAATAATAATAATAATAATAATCACTATGTAATTTTGCATTAAAAAACATTTCATGTCCCTCAAAACAAATAAAAATAAATATTTCATGAAAGGATTGGAAAGGCACATAATCACAAATCTTTTAATTTTCAACCAAAACAATGTGATCAAGCATTCAAATTACGCTTTACAAAATTGACCATTCTCATTGAATGATGGCATATATCATACATTTATTCTCCATATATGTATTTATAATTGTTATAATTAATTAGTTGAAAGCATTTATTCCCTTTTATTTGCTAATTTATATAAAAAAACAAAAAAAAACAATAATAACTTGGTTATTCTCTAGCCGACGATGAAAGTTGAAGTTACTATTTGGCGTGATAATTTGGCTGAGACCGGTAAGAAACACCCTATAGAGGTTGATCCTAACTTGTCTGTTTCGAAAATGAAACGAGAAATCGAACGCAAATTGAAGGTTTATAAAGAAGATCGAGCGCTCCGTTTTGAGGGGAAGTTGTTAGAAGATGAGAAGCAGTTAGTCAAGCACTGTGAAATCAAAGCTGGTTCCCAGATTGATGTTTTCGTCATGTATTTGCTTTGTGTCCGTGTATCAAACCAACAATGCGTCGTCATCGTCCACAACGCGATGACGGTTGAAGAGCTGAAGAAGAAAGTCCAAACCGTTGCCGGAATCAACATGACCAATACGAAGCTCGTTCTTGGGGAACCTCCGAATCATCGTGACCTTGGCAGTTTCAAGTCAAGCATTCTCGAAGACCCTTTGCAAGTTAGGCATATGGGATATCTATACACCAACTTGGGGGAGTGTTGATTGTTACTTTCATCATGATGTTTATTTAGCTTTCATCATTAGCTAAGCTTTAATCATTAGGTAGACTAGCTTTCATCATTAGCTAGACTTTCATCATTAGCTAAGCTTTCATCATTAGCTATTAATGATGATGTTTTTTATCATCATAGAAGAATAGTCGTAGTCTCGCTACCCTTGTATAAAATGCTCACTTGAGCTTTCAATGAAATGCAATGCAGTACTTATTTTCTTTCCCTGCATCACAAAATACTTTCACTTCATCACAAAATACTTTCATTGTTCTATCTGTGTGTTTTGTGGTTAAAGATTACTGCTTATTTTTTTGTCTTGTATGAATTAATTAATAAAGAGCTGGTAAGGCGATCCTGCATCTTCCCAAAAGCCGAAATCATAGCCCTTTTACAGGTAAAATCCGCAACTTTCCTCCTCAGCTTTGTCTCTTTGAAGTCTTAATTTGTTTTGCAGTTATGTGTTTTATCAATGAGACAGACTATATACGCTGTTAGCTTCAAGGTCTGTTATATTATTCGCAATGTTTTGTTTTGTGATCCTTATCAGATCAAACAAAACAGCTGGGTAGATGAAGAGACTGGAAGCTGAAGGTGATGATAATTGCCGCAATCGAAGCAGAGAGAGAGATAAAGAGGATGATGGGGCAGAGGAGGATAGGATTAGTGCATTGCCATGTGAGATTCTAGTGCTTATCTTATCATGTTTGACGTTGAAAGAAGCTGCAAGTACATGCGTTGTTTCCAGGAAGTGGAGAGACTTGTGGAAATCTTTTACGGGCGTGCTGGACTTTGACGGTAAAATGCAATGTTAATGTTTGATTTGAAGCCTCGAACTGAGCAATTTGCTGTTGCAAGAACAAAGTATGTGAATTGGGTCTATCAGGTTTTGAATTCACTGCACTGCAGTGTGCAACAGTAGAAGGGTTCAGGATTTGTTTTGATGTGGATTGTGTTTAAACTCTTGAGGAATGGATACATTTCGCAATTCAGAAAAATGTCAAAGCATTAGATCTGGACTTATCATCTGGCCTCCCACCTTCCAAAGAGGTTCCGAATTTTATGTTACCCCCTTGTTTGGTCAATGCTTTTGCTTCGTTGAGAGCCTTGCGTTTGAAATCGGTAGACGTGACAACAGAAGCCATGGACTCCCTTTTATCTTCATGTGTGCATCTTGAGGACTTAAGCTTGGAGAACTCTGTACGTATTGAGGCCCTTAAACTTTCTCCCCCCTCACTTAAGTTGAAGTACTTGACTGCTTCAGTTTGAGTGTGGTTGAGATATCAGCTATGTATCTCCTGTCTTTTACCTGCGATGCAGTACTTACATGCATCAGATTTATTAATGTCCCTAGTCTCAAGGAGGTTTCTGTTGGCGGTGGTTTTCAAATACAAGACTTCCCCAATTATCGATTTGTCCTTTCACAACTACAGACCCTTAAGATGGACCTGCGATTCCTTTATGTGAGCAACAAATTCATATGCTTATGTTCTACTATATTTTTAAAATAATCAGATTTATTATTAAAGAATTTTTCATTTTCTGGAATTTTTTATATTGTAATTATTAAAGGTAAGGTTTCTTTTTCTTTTTCAAAAAGAACAATATGATTATTAAGCATGCAAATTAGGTTGAAAAATATTCATCCTAATTCAATGATTTATTTTGATATATAAAATCAAAAGTAACAATAGTAATAAATTGGTTATTGCTTTCTTAGCAGACAATACTGAAAATTAGTGTTACGTGTGAGGGTACGAAACGCAATGTGATGGTTAGCAACGATGATATGGAGATTTTGGAGCTGAAAAAGAAAATTGAAAAATTATTTTCTTATCCTTACGGCGCGAGCAAGAACTGTACCTTGAAAATACAGTTCTTGCTCGTCGCCGTAAGGATAAGAAAATAATTTTTCAATTTCCTTTTTCAGCTCCAAAATCTCCATATCATCGTTGCTAACCGTCACATTGCGTTTCGTACCCTCACACATAACACTAATTTTCATTATTGCCATTATTGTCTGCTAAGAAAGCAATAACCAATTTATTACTATTGTTACTTTTGATTTTATATATCAAAATAAATCATTGAATTAGGATGAATATTTTTCAACCTAATTTGCATGCTTAATGATCATATTGTTTTGGTTGAAAAAGAAAAAGAAACCTTACCTTTAATAATTACAATATGAAAAATTCCTAATAATTAATCTGATTATTTTAAAAATATAGTACTAGAACATAAACATATGAATTTGTTGCTCACATAAAGGAATCGCAGGTCCATCTTAAGGGTCTGTAGTTGTGAAAGGACAAGTCGATAACTTGGGAAGTCTTGTATTTGAAAACCACCGCCAACAGAATCGGAGACGGTGCTGAGCTCGATCGTATTCGCTGGTATCAGCTTTGTGCTCGTCCGCCCACGCTACCTCGTTAGAGTTAAAGTGCACAATATGATGACGGTGAAGGAGTTGAGGGAGACACTCACTAGGACCCGGAGAATTGACATGACAAACAAAAAACTGATGCTTAGGAGACCTCCAAATAGTCAAGAACTTGATGATGAAAGTGACTTATTGGGAGTGATTGATAAAAGGGACGGATCCAGGAATTATTTCTAGGAGGGCGGGGGTTCTGCCCCCGATATTTTTTTTTGGAATATTTAAAGGGAAAGCAAGCGAGCTTGTCAAAGGTACGAGAGTTATAGAGTTCATGGATCAAGTTGGTTTACCTTAGGGCTGAGAGCTAAAGGAATGAGGAAGCACTTTGTATGGATTGAGTATCCCATTGGGGTCCAGCAGCTTCTTGATGGAAACCATCACTTTTACCTATCAAAATCGATTCCACGTAACTTAGACATGTACAAACATGGTGCCATGTATAGTATACATATTTATACACAAAAAGACAACAGGAAATATCATTTCGAGCATTTTGCAATGAAAAGAACATACCACTTCACGTGGCTTGCTATAGAAAATCTCATTGGCTTTCATTAATCCCAGGCCGTGCTCTGCACTAATACTCCCACGGTGCTTAGATGTCCACTCATACACAAAGGGTTCAATTTGCGCTAAAATCTGGCAGTCACAACATACATGGAATATTTAATAAAAGTACTGAATAAGACCAACAAGTCGGAAAGAGGGATGTTAGCATATTACCTCATCATCATACTGTGGAGCTGAAATACTGAGATGCAAATTGCCATCTCCAAGATGTCCGTATCCCACCACTTTGGCTGATTGACCTGAAAGTCCGTATGTTTATAGTGACTCGTTTAATAAATAAACAAGTCATTCTCAAATTAAGCTCGAATTTAACATGAATTAAGGCTTAATTCATCTATAATTTGATGAGTCGAGCTTGATCAACAAAGTTATGCTCAGCTCGGCCCGGCTCTGCTACAACCCTACTTCTCAAAAGGGTATAGAAAATATTGCTCCTCTTGCTTCTTCTTATTTTTTAACAACTCATTTCCTTTGAGACGAATTAATGTATAAATAAATGCAACTAATAATATCCTCAACTACCTGCATACGTGTACCGGTACATGAAAATATATATGCTCATAATGATATAATTGATTGTGAATGTACGTGATAAATAAGTTAATAGATAAAAGGCTGAAATTAATACAAGTACCCAACAGCTTAACTTGTTGAAAGGCTGATTTAAAATAATGTCTAGTTTGTAATTTCCTGATATAAAATGTCTTGGAAAAGAGTCATTTTTGCTCTTAAATTTACATGAAATCAATTGAAAACAGTATGTTGTTGCATTCCTGGTTACTCCCTGTACGTCCTCACTTTGATTCCCTGTTCTACAAGTCTTTTCCCGTAAGAATCTAGTTGCATAACCAGCCATGTCAATTACAGTAACAGAATCAGATGAACACTGCTTGCATATCCAGCCATTTCTCTCCATTCATTTTCTTCTCTGTCTCTCTCTCTAACTCATTCTATTATGGACTATTCGGAGGTAAAGTGCTCACATATATGCAGCATGTAATTTCTTTATATATAAACCCGCAATCTTTGACATAAACCCAACATCTCTTTGACATAACCCAGCATTTCAGCACTAGAATCAGACAAACACACCCAACAAAATCAACCATTTCAGCACTAGGATCCGTCCCTGCACAAACCCAACATCTCTTTGACTGACATAACCCAACATTTCAGCACTAGAATCAGACAAACACACCCAACATTTCAGCACTAGAAAGAGCAAACTTATGCTTTGCAAAGACAAACTTGAAAAATATGCCTATCTAGTTACTCTCAACTGGAGTTACGCGAATGCGCGTAACCATAAATAACAATAAATGGAGAAATAGAATGTAATTGACGAAATCGATAGTAGAATAGACATTGAGAATTTTCTGGGAAATAAAAGATGAAGGATTATAATCTGGGAAATTAATAAAGAAGAATGGAGTACCTTAAATATTATTGGGAAGGCGGCGATGGCAGTGAGCTTTGGCGGGTTGGGAAGGCGGCGATGGCGGTGAGCTTTGGCGGAGGCGAAGAGGGAGGCGATGTTGGTTTGGTTTGGGTGAGGAGGAGAAGAAGAGACTCTGTTGACGACGAATAAGGCTAAAAAAAATAAAACACACATTTTTAGGGATTTGGCAAATGAGGAAACAATGGCCAAAAAAATTAAAAAAAAGTGGTATAGAGGTGAATCGAACACGGAACGTTCAGATTTAATGGGTGGTTGGCATTCTGGTTTGGTACCATAAAGTTGGTTTCCAAAACCAGAATGTCAATCATGGTGTTTGGTAACACCATTTCAACTGGACTTCTTGAGAAGTCCAGTTTTGTAAACCTGCAAAACTGCAGGAAATGGCACTGGTCTCATTTGCTCCAGTGGCCAAAACCATTGGTTTTGGCCAAAACACGGGAAGGAGATTTTACTGTTGAGAGTTTAATGAAACTCTCAAAAACCCAATTTTGCCCTCTTCGTTGCAGCTGTTCCTTCTTCTTCTTCTTCTCTTCTCATTCGTGCCTCACTCATCTTTTCATTCTTAAGTTGCAGCCCGTTTCTTCTTCTTGTTTTTTAGTTTGGTGATATGGGTTTGTATATTTATATGTATTGGATGCTTTTGATTTGTTGGATTGCTGCTTGTAGTGAGGGATTTGCGGGGTTTTTTGATCTGGACATGGTTTTGCAGGAAAGGGAAAAGAGATGAAGATGGCTAAATGATGAATAAAAACATGGCCGTTGGATCGATCTTGCCAAAAAGGTAAGATGATCCAACGGTGAGGATGAGAGAGGGAAGGAAAAAAGAGTATAATTATTTAATTGGTTCGAGATATTGGTACAAGAAGTCTCGCTAAAAATAAATAAAAATTCAAACGGAAAATACCGAAAGGATTAATAAAATGAAATAAACGAAATGATACGCGTCAAAAATGTAAAATGTGACAATGGACGGAAATGTTCGATCTACGGTTCGAGAAATTTTGTTCGGAACCGAAAAAATCGAACCTAAATAGATTGATTTTTCACTACATTTAAAATGACTATATATTAAATAATTAGATTATTGGGTGTCTTTAATTAAAAAGATTGAAGGTTACATTAGCAAGAAAAAAGGATGTTCTTAATTTGTTTCCTGTTTCTTTAGGGAATCAATTTGAAAGCTATTTTTTGTTGTATTATTATTATTTGCAATCTTTCAGATCTTTTGCATTTCATTATTTATTAAGTTTTAGATTTTAGAAAGCAATAAACTAAATCTGAATGATATATGATATAATTTTAGGGAAAAAAATTGAGCATTAATGTAATTTAAATACTAAATATCCCATTCTTACAAATTTCCATATATATTCACGGTAACTGGTAATTGGCAAACCCGGCGTATGTTTCTTCTTTTTCTTATTTTTTCTGGTGCCATTCAATATATTAAATAATTGTCAACTATCGGAATTAAATTTTATTCCCCTAATTATTGACTTATATATATATATATATATCATATAAAAATAAATTCTAAATTATATGTATAAATATAAAATTTATTAGAATTGTGGGGAAATTGACAATTTATTACTAATTCTATTCAAATCAATTTTAAAAGGTCAATTTCACTATTTTTTTACATTAAATATTCATTTGAGAACTGTGACAAAAAATATTGGACATAGGAGGTGGTGAATCAAACACATTATTCCACATTATTTCATTTTTACTCAAATTATCACACCATCATTAAATTGGGTTGATAGATAAGGGCTAATTTATCATTTGTATAAAATATATATTTCGAAAAAGATAAAATGACAAATATTAAAATGGATAAAAAAATCGTGTAAAAAATTGAAATCTCTTCATTTTTCACTACATTTCAATTTATTACGCGATTTTTCTTTACATTTTATGATACAAAATATATAAAGATTAAAATGACTATATATTAATTTAAAATATTATTCATATAATTTAAAATGACAAAGATGATCGAAAAATCGTAACATAAATTGAAATATAGTGAAAAACGAAGGAATTTCATTAAAAAAAATTTTGTTGGAACAAAATTGTAGCATAATTTCTTATTATAAATAAAATGTTAATTATTTCTTTACAGAAATATATTGATTAAAAATATCTATATAGAGTTTGCAAAATTTTTAATATAATGCTTTAAACCATGGTATTAATAATTTATATTTTTAAATGTTTGATTATAAATAAATTGATAAATATTAGGTGGTAAATGTTTAATTATAAATAAATTGATTATAAACATATATAAAGATACTAAAAAAATTATTTCTAACACTTGAAATGAATTATGCCATTTATGGTCATTTTACATTCCAACAATAGTTTTAAAACAGTTTTTACCAAACACCAAAAACAACTTCTGGTTTCCCCACAGAACTTTTAACAAACATTTACCAAACAGCATACTCCGTTCTATAAAAGTCTGAAACTGACTTTTGCAGACTGAACTTTTTTCTACTGAACTTTTCCAGCTAGAACCGGAACGCCAAACAGGCCCTTAGAGTCAAACGCTCTACCATTGCGCCACGGATCCTATTAAATTATAATGGGGTACAATTTAATTAAAGATGTAAGTTAAGGTAAAAATATTTTTTTGATTAGGCCAGGGTGGGGGCTGGATCCGAATTTGATACTCCCTCCGTCATTTTATTATTGACGCCCCAAGGAAAAAAACCAAAGTTTGCCAAAGATTGACGCCTTCGTTTGCAGTGCCATTTTGGCCCTCAAACGACACGTCGTTTGGCTCCAAACGACACGTCGTTTGGCTCAAAACGTCAGGTCACACGCGGGCTTTTTTGAAAATAAAATAGTTAGTGGACCAAACTCACTCCATCTCCATCTTCTCACTCCAACGTGTCACTCCTCACTCTGACAACAAAACCTTCTCACTCCTCACTCTCACTCCTCACTCCATCTCCTCCATTTCCTTTCTTATTTTCTTAACCACAAAACCAAAAATCAAACAAAAAATATAGGATTGTTATTCTGGAATTGAGGATTCAAATGATATGAATATTGACATATTTTGTGATTTTTTTAGAAATTTTTGGATTTAAAGAAGAGAAGCAAAGAAGAGAGAGAGAGAGTTGCAGAGGAGAGAGAGAGTTGCAGAGAAGAGAGAGAGAGCGATTGTTGAGGAAGAAGGTGGCGTCGACACGTGGCCACCCTTAAAAAACGGGAATAGTGGGCCCGCGTCACTCTTCAAATGACGGAGGGAGTATTAATCATGACAGTTATTTGAGATATGTAGATAGGAAATAGATGGGAAGAAATCTGAAGTGGAAATGAGTTTTCAAGTGTTTTTCAGAATAATATGCAATTTCAATTTAATAAAGGACCTTTTTGGTCAAAAATCATTTTAGAGTTAGACTACCTGCATTCTCCTTAGTATTCTCCACCATTTTTCACTCTCAAAAAGCCTGCATTCAGTCATCAACTCGTCACTTCAACAAAAAAGAGAAGAAAAAACAAACAGAAAATATATCTTGGATTCTACTAGCTCGTATTACACTAAAGTGGTGTTTGGGGTTATGGTTCTACCCCAGGACTATGGTTTCCAAAACCAAGAAGCTCCACTTGGTGTTTGGTAACCACCTTTGAAATCCAGCTTCCTAAGAAGCTGGGTCTCAGAACCAAGGGAAAGTTTGCTTTTGGAGAAGCTCCAAATTGCAGCTTCTCGCAGAAGCTTGAGCTTTTGCTCTCTCTCTTTTTTTTTCATTTTAATTTCATTTTTTTACTTTATATAATAGAACAAAATAAATTAAAAACTACCACAATAAAATCTTCATCTCAAGATAAGTAACTCTAGATCCCCTTTTCCTATTTTTATTAACTTTTTAAAAATGGGTTTTATACCATTTAATTACTTTTTTCAATTATTTATTTAAAAATATTTATAAAGATATTAAAAAAAATTAATTATAACACTTGAAATAAATTATATCATTTATGGTCATTTTACATCCAAACTATAGTTTTGAAAAGTTATTTACCAAACAACTCAGGTATCTCACAACACTTTTAAAAAATATTTACCAAACAGCATACTACTTTTCCTAAAAGTGATTTTCACACAGCACTTTTGCACAAGCTCTTCCCCAACTAGAACCGGAACGCCAAACAGAGCCTAAAAACAACAGAAGGTAAAGAGGCGCTAAGAACGAAGTGACAGAGAGAAGGAAGGAGCGAGAGGCGCAAGGTGGGGAAGAAGACTCGGCTTAAAATGGGCCGACTAACCCCTAGCTCCTGCGCCCTAATAAGGATCTCTTGGAAATGACTTTTATATCCTCGTATTATTTGTTATATTTCGTGCGGCCTTCATAATGGGCTTGGAGACCCAAATTAATTGGGCTTCATATATTGAGCAAAAACATCATACATTTTGAAGCTTTTTAAAGTTATTTTATTTCATTTTTATATATAAAAACGACAATATGAATATGTATTTTTTTATTAAAAAATATCGTATTCGAATATTTTCTCTCTCTAGTTACCATCTATCTCTCCACCTTCCGGACACGAGGCTGATTAATTAAAAGAAATAACTCTCTCAATATGAGATAAAAATATTACAACAACTTGCGTTACCGGAGAAAATTAGAGGAAAAATAATAGCAACTAGGTTAAGTGTGTTCGAACTTTGGATATTTAAGTGTTTCTTTATTTTGTAATTTAAGTGTGTTTGAATAAACTTTGAACTTTGAATAACATTTCATTTGAATGTTAGATTGTTTCTTTATTTTTAACTTTTTATCTACTTGATATTTTATTTTGATATATTATAAAATGCTACTCGCAGTAAGAAAAAAACCAGCCGGTTCAATTATATAAATTTAAACGATTCGATGTGTATCCGGTTCAAAACTGTTCGATGGTTCAATCCGGTTCAACCCGATCGAACTATGAAATTTTCGTTTCCAGTCCGGTTCGGTTCCGAAAACTATGCATAGAACAGTATGGAATTTGACCCGGAAAAAAATCTTGGTATGTGCATTGATAATATGATATACAGAATTTTCTCAACTGCACAACACTTTACACGCAAAAATAACAACATGAAAGCAACACGGCAAAGCAGAAACCAACAAGCGAAAAAATGGGAAATCGATGGTGAAAGCGAGACGAGAAGGCTTCCTAAATGACTAACATCCTAGAAATGAAGACATTTTTTTTCACATGATTTCACTTTACATCAGTTAATAGAAGCTATGTCTCTATCTTGAGGAGAGTATTGAGAGACGTACTGTTGAATCGTTGAGCGAGGCCTCGAATCACGAGTACAACGACATCTCGTAAGTGCCGGGAATGGACCATGAGGTCCACTTCATTCTCGCTATCTACTACGATCCGTAGCTGATGCTGGTCATTTCGGAAAAGCTCCACCTGATAGAATTTTGACTATTGGATATCTCTCATTGTTAGGTGTAAAACCAAACATAAAAGTCGCAGCATCCTTGAATCCGTGTTCGAGTCTGTGATTATCAAAAGCTACCTATGCACAGAAGATTGTGGCAGAATGGAGTGCATATGAAATGTAATGCAATAACTATTAATGGTCAGACAAGAACCTACATGAAAGGGGGGAGCATAACCTCCACGAATTTCAGTAGCTGGAAAAGAAGTCTTGGAACCCGGCTTCACAACTTTGACTCGTTTTCTATTAACTTCTAGAACTCTCCTCTCGAGACTTCCCTCACTGGGAACTTGCAATATTAACAACGACGGTGAGCAATTGTTTCTTAATGAATGTAACATTAACCACAAACAATTACAAAAAGGTATAACGAGACCTTTTTTGTAGACCGGTCCTTGTTGCATAATACCTGTTTGCCAAAAGTAAAATTATAAGGAATATGTGCATGAAGAGCATAAATAAATACAAATACACCGACGAATATATATGCCAACAATGTTAGAGAATAATGAGAGCACGTTTTCATCTACATACTCGCTGAGTGAAACTGTGAAAGATACAGAAGAACACAATAACATGGACAGGTACAACAACAATAAAAAAGATGCAATGAAATCAAAATACTGACCTCAAACTTCACTGATCCAAGTTCTTGCTTTTGTTTGACTTATTTAAGAACATCAGGCTCTGCAAGAAAATAAAGCCAAAGTAAACGACACAAGCATTATGAAGCACCATGGAGACCGGAGAGCTCTACGTCATGAATGATTCCTCACAACAAAGTCAAATAAATGGTGGCAAAAGAAAACTATAAACATGTTACGTAAGGAATTTCAGCTTACCAACAACAATTGGTTCGGTAGATGTAGACACGGGTTGTCCCTCTACACCATCCTCTCTCACAGGAGTATAAACTGCCACCAATCTATAACCCACATCATCGACATTGGCCTCATACATCCTTCCTACCTCCCCTACAATGATGAATAATTTCTTGAGTCAAACTCTTTTAGCACATGAATTTGCATGATTATAAACTTAAATCTAAAATCATGAAGGCTTCTTGATTTTTACTATGAATAGCAAGCAAGCTTAAAACTTTCTATTTGTTTTCAAAATAAATTTCCAGAAGCTTCAGTTTACTGCCATCATTCCTCTAAATTCTGAAGGCATTAAAAGATGTATCCTTAGCATGATTAAGCTAACTAAACAAGTATTTTTCTGTCTTTTTTTAATGTTTGACTGAAGAAGATGGTAACTTAAACTTTGATGTAGTATTTTGTAAATCCCATCACGTTCCATAGAAGAAATCTTGTGATAAAAGTGAAAATAGCACAATGTACCTTGAATGGAGATCAGATCAGGACTACCAACCATTGATCTAAGCCATTGCATTCTACTTTTGCCTTCCCTTCCTCCACTATAATTGCCTCGAACAGCATATAAGTTGGTATGAAAGCCCCGTCCCTCAATCTCCAGCTTACTTATTTTAGGGATTCCTGAGACCCAAAAAAAAATCTTTTTAAAACTAGAAGCGAAGCTCATAAAGAAAATGGACGATTCAAAGTACAATACATAATTTGGTGTACAAAAACAAGCATTGACAACATCAGAATCAAGTCAATTTAATAGAGGGTGTCAGCAAGAACTTCCATCAACTAATTGGCCTTAAAACCTCATAATTAGACTGAGATCCATGTTCCCTAGGACTAGATGGTTCACAGAAATAGAAGGTTTTCGTTCCAGCTGAATAGGCTCAAGCCCTCATAACCACCAAAATGTTTTCCTTCACCCGAATAAACACTTGAAGACACCTCTTTCATGTGAACGTCAGAAACTATTGAAAGACCTGCCATCATTGCACTTCAACAGGTTATTGAAGGATAAGGAGGAAAAATAAAATTGAATAAATGAAAAGTTTCATGTAACTTGGGAAAGAGAACAACCAATAAGCATTAACAATTGTTATACCTGGGCTAACAGGATTGCTAGAAATTGCAACTAAGGGCTTCCCACTGTACACACAATTTTTTCTAAAATAGGAGAAAATTACACGTGCCAAATTACAATTGTTGAATGTAGAGTAAAAGTGGTTCTGCTTCTCTTGATTCCTCTGATTAATGAATCAGTCTTCACTCCGGATTTAGATTTGAACTTGAGTTGGATGGTTGACGGATTGGCCTTGAATCATCTTGTAATCCGTGGTTGATTTGAGAAGAACCTGCCTTGAATTAGCTTATGGCTTCTTCTTGATTTGAGAAGAACCGGCCTTGAATCAGCTTATGGCTTCTGCGGTTGGTTTGGGAAGAAACCGGCCTTGAATCAGGTTGTGACTTCTGCGGTTGATTTGATTTGAGAAGAACCGCCCTTGAATCAGCTTGTGGCTTCTGCTGTTGATTTGAGAAGAACCGACCTTGAATCAACTTGTGGCTTCTTCTTGATTTGATTTGATGTAGTTGAGAGAAAACCGATCTTGAATCAGCTTATGACTTCTCCTTCTTTCTTGGGGATGATCTGCTTCAGCTCTTGATCTTCGTAGCCCTTCTTCTCTCTAGAAATCCCCCCTCTCTTGATTTGCTTGGAGCTTGAGAGAAAACTTGCTTTGAATCAGCTTGTAGTTCTTCTCTTTTTCTTGAGGAGGATCTGCTTCAGTTCTTGATCTTTGCAGCACCTTGTCTCCAAAAATCTCCTCCCTTCACCTTCTAATGAGGCCTTTATTTATAGGCTCATGAGGGTGATTTTGGAATTGGAAAGATGACATGTGTCTTCATCTCATTGGTCCAATTTGTAACCGACATTATCAATTAATTTGTACATTAATTAATAATTGAATATTAATTATTTTGACATTTAACCAAATTATTTAATAAATATGAGAAGAGTTTTGATCCCTCCAAGTATGAGTTTGTTGATGAGCTTCGACCAAATAAGTTTCACACATTTCGGCGAAGGGCTTCGTGGCTTTTTTTATAAACTGGGTCGAATATTTTAAGACGAGCCGAAATTTTGATGTCTACAAATGCCCCCTCAAGATTATTTTACTTGATGAAGTAAATTAATCTTGAACTCTTTCCTTCTTGAGCGAGCTTAATTTGTGTCGGTGATGCGATCACAGACTCTTCCGAGGCTAATATTGACACTCGAGACCTGGCACCTCAAGGCCCGATCACCCGAAGCAAAGCACGAAGGTTATCCCTATGGTTTGAAGGCAAAATGAGTGAGGAAGAACCCATCGAGGCCAAGGAAAAAGTTGTCCATGTGTGTATTCACCAAGCCAAGGTTCACCAATAAATGTTCCATCCAAGGGGACAATTATTATGAGCAGATGGACAAGCAAATGGTGTCCGATTTGAGAGAACAAAAGCTTGACGGAAACTTCAAGATGTTATCTTTCGTTTGGTGCAAGTTTCAGGTCAATCGGACGGGTGGATCAAAAGTTATGCTCGTCGACATTTTAGCGCGCAGTGTGAGCGAGCCTAGCGGCATACCCCAGGAATGCCCTGACTGGGGCGGTATACCACCAGAAAATGAATTATTTGGCTGCCAAGAGCCGAGGCTAGTGGTATACCGCCAGCCCTCAACCCTCCCAGGCGGTATACCGCCAGACATAGGGAAAAATGTCATTTTTTGGGCTTTTTCAAGCCCAATTTGTACACTAACTATATTTAGTTCTCTTGTTTCATTTTTTCTCCTTAGCTTGGACTTTGTATGATATTTGAGAGTTGAGAATACTCCTTTTCTTGTATCAACTAAGCCTTGGGCTCTTCCACTTGAATTTCCTTGAGAGAAATCGTCGAGTTAGAGATTACTCCTCTCGATTTTTCTCCGGGAAAAATCGTTGGTTCTTTTGGGTGAATTATTGGATGAAAGTTGTGTTTCAATAATTATTTATTTCTCTAAAATCGTGGATGACAAGTTACATGGATTGATCGATGGTTCCTCGCGTGCTCAATTCCTTTTCTCACATCTTTCCATTAGTTTCTGGGTAATTATCCTTAATTCCTACTCTTTTATTATCCAATTCTCCACTAAACCTACAAATCGTATGTCTTTCCTTTCTTGTGGTATTGTTTGCCCTAGATAAATTCATTCGGCTAGATCCTTTAAAGCTCCATTGTAATCCGGCCTACTAACCCTAGGCAGGATCGCATCAGTCGGGGATTGAACTTAAAATCATGTTTGATTGTAGGTCTAAATTTATCGCAGACCAATTTTATCTCCGGAGAAACTTGTCATCGAAAGAACTTGCACCAAGGAATTAGTTCTGCAAAGGAACCCATGGTGGCGGATTTGTTCTTGCACATCATGGGCTTGGGCTTAAACATGCATGAAGTCATTGGGCCAGTACTGCCATGCGCTAGCCTCGAATCATTTTTTGATTGGACGCCAAGTCATTCCTAGCAAAAGAGGAATTTTTGTTTCCTTATGGAAAGAATTTGTCAACAAGAAATTTTATTTTACTCGTTGATGAAGACATGCAACCACACTCATCTTCTTCTTTTCTTTTGCAAACTCGGTAGCCATAACAAATGAATTATACATGGATTTGAAAAATATATTCAAAATTTCCCATGTATAATTAATATGCCCTATTTGAATGTAATCACTGATGATTACAATTTTGAAATAATCCTTATTTATGGCCTTGATAGCAGCGGCAATTGATCAATTTTCCTTCCTTTTTTTTTTAATTGATCAGAATTTTTCCCTTGTTTGAGCAAGATATTTATTTCGATTGAGCAGGATTTTTCCTTATTTGCCCAGATTTTCTTCCTTAATTGAGTAGAATCTCTTTCTTAATTGAGCCAATTCTCTTCCTTAATTGAGCAAATTTCCTTCTTAATTGAACAGAATCTCTTTCTTAATTGGGCAGATTCTCTTCCTTAATTGAGCAAATTTCCTTCTTAATTGGGCATGATTTGAGCATGATCCTTTTTTCTTACAAATAGAGTTGTACTCGTGCTTCCTTTTTCATTTGAATTTTGGTTTTTTTCCTTTCTGCTGCCTCGTGCGAGATAATAAAAAAGAAGGTCTTGATCTCCTTGGCAATCCTTTTTTTCTTTTCTTATTTTTTTCCTTTTGACGTGGCTGCTACTCCTAGAAGATTTTGAACCAAAATTTGCCTTTTATTTATCTAGGCCATCCATGTCCATTTATAGAAGCCACCATAGTGCACCTCAATTGTTGATCTTCTTCTTCTTTTTTTCTTTTTTTCTAACACGTTTTGGCTTTAATCTTCTTCTTCTTCTTTTTTTCTCTATCTATTTTGTGCAGGACACCGATCTTCTTCAACGGGCAAACAATCAAGCTTTCGTGTGAATTTTGACTGCTATCTCGACAGTCTTGGTATGCCTTAGCTGGCTGGAATTTTGGATGCCTTAGCTGGCTGGTTTCGGTCCAGTCCTGGGCGTGAATGGCTGCTGGATTTTCAGCCTTGTGTGACTGATTTTCTGGGCAGAATTTGGTCCAGCTTGGTGTCCCTTAGCTGGCCGAGAATTGGCAGCTTTGCTTGACTGGTTTGTTGGACAGAATCTTCTCCTTAACCGTGTTTTAAGCTGCTTTTTGTCACCAAGCTCTACGTGTGTAGAGACGCTTTCATCCAACCCAAAGAAGGTATTCTTTTTTCATGTACCACTGTGGGTATCATTTGATTTGGTACTGGTGGCCTCACAAGAATAGAACAACTTTTCTGCTTCTTCCATTGAATTTGTTTTTTAACTGCTTTCTCGCTAGATTGAATTAATTGGATGCAACATGTTCACCTCATTTTGCAAAAACAATGCATTTATATTGGCCTGTTGAGGAATGCTGATAGGATTTTGTGCATGGATCCCACGGGTAGTTGTTGTAATGAGTTTAGCGCTAACATCCTTTTTTTTTGGAGCTTGCTGATAGGATTTTGTGCACGAACATCCCCTTTTTTTGCTGTAGCGACGCCAACAGAAGAGCAACCAAGTGTTTGTCCTATTATAACTGCATCCTCCCTGTTGTGTTTGTCCTATTATAACTGCAACCAAGTGCTGTAAAATATACTCTTATTATTGAATTGTTCGTTTCATTCAGGTTGTTGCTATGAAATATATGTCAGAGCAACCATGCGTGAAGAAGCTAGGAAACAGGCAAAGTAGGAGTGCTCATTGAAGGGTGCATTTCCAGCAAATTTTCTGGGTTTTCTTGCTACGACAGTCCGATCCTTTATGATTGTCTCAGTGTTCGATAAACAGAACAGTCTTGCTGTAACCCAAAGCTACTTGTTCTTAAAAGTTTCTTGGCTTTGTAGGAGTTCTTTTTACAAATGTGTAAAGGCAGTGCATTGATATTTCAAGATCTGGGTGTACCAGAAAATGTCTTATTTTATTATATTGTATTTTTCCAACTCGAAATATACTTCAAATACGTCCACGGGCACTCATGCACATAACCAGTCTTTGATTTTCATGTCATACAAATGAAACTCATTCCCACTTGCTCCTAAACTTTTGAGGATGCTTGAAGTGCAAGGTAAAAACCAAGCTTCCATCCATTCTCTTCAAAACAAACCTCTCCACTAAAATATAGCAATCCAATCTTTTCAATTCTCCTTTCCCTCCAAATTCCTCCACCCTCTTCACCTCCGCCGCTCTGCCATTACCGACCCACCCAAACCTCTTCTCCTCCCACTTCATCTTGCCAACAATTGCCAAGCTCAACCCTAGACTTGTCTCCTCTCTCCATCAAAACTCCTAAGCCACATCACATCACACCATTATTGTCGTAATTCAATACTTTCTTTTCTCTCCACCAATTCGAACCATTTCGGTTTCAACACCAACATCCACGTTCACAACATTGTAATGATCTTCATAGGAAAAGATACTTAATCAGGAAACTTCGTGGCATTTTCCTTACCATACTTTAAAAAATATAATTTTTATTTTTATTTGTCTTGCCTATGTGTATGTTATGACAAATATTTTGTGGAAATGAATAAAAAAATATAAGTGATAATTTTGAATACACATATGAAGATATTACTCTTTTGCTTTTGCCCTTCCTTAGTTTGATCATGGATGAATTCTAACGTGGTGTATTTACGGTTAAATACTACTTTAAAATAACTAAATAAAATTGAAAAATATTTTGTGGAAATGAATAAAAATATAAAAAATAGTAATTTTAAATAAATATGCATGCAAAATGAGAGGCTTGGGCTTTAAAATGAGAGGAAAAAAACACTTACAGTTACAACGATAATTGGCCTGGGTCTCGCGGCAAGCATTCCGTCATTTCCCCGCAATCAGCATTCCATCAATTGTTGCGGCGCAACCGATCAATCGCCGAGATCACGGCGAAACACAGAGAGTGAGTGAGAGAGAGGGAGGGAGTTCCAATTTCCGGTCTCCGATGGCGGATTTGGCGAGCGAGAAGCCACTGAGGAAGATCGCTGATGCGTTTAAAGGTCTGGAAGCTACTGTTAAGTCCGAAACCGAAGTGGACATCGAAGTCGCGCCATTCTCTCACGCTTGCTCTCTCGTCTCCCCTCTTTTCGGCTGCTTAGGCATCGCCTTCAAATTCGCCGAAACGGATTATGTCGCCAAGGTAGAACACTTTCTCTTGTTTGATTTTCCCGTTTATCTTTCGAGTGTGTGGCATCGAGTGATTTTCTTGTTTCTCGTTTCTTTTTTCATTTCTGTAGGTTCATGATCTTGCGAATGCATCGAAATCGATTGGGACATTGCAAGCGATGTTAGAGAAGGATATGAAGGACAATTGTGTGAGGAAAGCGGGGAGTCATTCGAGGAATTTGTTGCGGGTGAAGCGCGGTCTGGATATGGTCAGGGTGTTGTTTGAGCAGATGCTTGTTACTGAGTAAGTAGTACTTAGCACTAGTACTTTTCGTTGTATCTGATGAGTTGGTGTCGATGATATCAATGTTGACGGATGTTGATATAGTTATGAATGCTTCATGAAGGCAGTAAATTAGTGTACTTGGTAAATTGCTCAGTACTTCTACTTTGTGTTCTCATAAGCTCGCTATATGCAAGTCCTACTCACAATATCTCCGTGTACACTTACACTACAGTTGAATTCAAGAGCGTGTCTATACTATCACAAGTAGTTGCTGTTGCTCTACTAGTACTTGCCTTAGGACTCATTAGTGAGTAAGTGGAAGTGCTTGCAACATTCCCTGGTGTTGATGGAGGGAGGTGAACTGGTGAAGTTATCATATCAAAGATAGATTAGTTGCTGTTTGCTTTCCAAATAAAGGTTGTGGTTTCCAGTGTGGAAGAATTTACGCTTTAAGATTAGAATGCAAAGTGAAGCTTTTGAGGTGGGATGAGGGAACTGTTGAGGCATATCAAAAACGTTATAACTCATGCGAAAAGAGTATCTAGGTATAGTATGTGCATTTCTGTACACACATTGGTAACTGTAAATTTAGTTCATTTTCTTTTTTTTTGTGGGAAAAAATCGTCTTGAGTTGGAAGTTTAAGTATTTGCGTTCACTCTGTTAAAAATATAGGCATAGCAAGGCTTTCTGGATGGAACAAATAGTGTGCTGTGATCTTCTGTAACTGTGGTTTTAATTGCATATTTAACGGCCCTTTCTTTGGAAAAAAGGCAAGTGACATTTCAGGAGCATGTACAGTAGAAGGGTTCTAGTTTCTATTGACAAACGTAGTACCATAGATGTTGGGTGCGGAAGACCTTTGTTTTATAGATTTGCAGCATTTCTTCTAAAACCCGTGGGTGCTTTTCTTTGGGTGGATATTCTTATAAGTTGGTTTTGGTGATAGGCTATTTCCGACCTAAAAGTTGAGGTGCATGCATCTGTAAGCTGTTGATAGACAGCATATATATTACCTTTTTGCATGGCCTTCTGTAATTCTTAGAGGTGTTAAGGCGGTTGTCGTTTCTTAGTTAAATCCATTTGCTAGTTCTAACATTAGTAGATTGTATGAATTTAGATGGTGGAGTTAATGTTTTGTTATTATGGTTCGAAAGACTGGTTAAGTTTTTTCCTGTTATAACCATGTCAGGGTAGTTCTTTGAAGGAGCCAGCCACCAAGGCATATGCACAGGTATTTGCTCCTCACCATGGATGGATCATAAGAAAAGCTGTTTCTGCTGGGATGTATGCTCTTCCCACAAAAGAACAACTAATGAAGAAGCTCAATGAAGATGGTGAGTGCTTAATTGATAGGCTTATTTCTGAGATTAAATGTCTCCGTAAATAGTTGAAATATATGCGGTAGCAGTCTTCTTACATTATAAAACCTCTTTCCGCTCACATAATCTGAACCTGACAGTTTTTAACCAGGCCTGTGGTTAGTTGAAGCTAAAAATCTGTCTGACTTTTCACCTTCGACTTGAATGTGTTTCACAATTTTGATTATAAGTTAAAGGGTGAATTGGGGTCTTAGGGTTAACTATGATTTTTCCTTTTCCTTTTGAGATAAAGAAATTTCAGTAATGTTAGATCGACTACTTCTTTTCTTTTCAAGTTTTAATTCCATTTCTGTTAATTGTTTCCGATCTCCACTTTTTTCCTTTTTTTCCCTTCTTCAGAGGCCTCAGCAAAGATTCAAATGCAAAGCTACATTGCATCTTCTGCTCCGCTCATTCTGTACCTCGACAAGCTTTTCCTTTCAAGAGAGTTGGGTTTAGATTGGTGAACTGTGATGCTACAATATACTTACTGTGCTCGTATCGTATGTCCATATCATCACCAGTGACATAAACTACAGGCTGTTGACTTGTTTCTTCTAGTAGTAAACGACTTGAATTCTAAATATCTGTCCATGTGATTAATCTATATATGTGAACGTGGATAGTTACTTATTTTTAATTTTTTTATTGTGGACTAATCAAATGAAAAGTGTTGATAGACAATTACATTTTTTTTTGTTGCAAAAACATAATCATCATAACACTGCTAGAGTGGTCTTTTTAAGTTCTTTTAATTCAAATTTTAAATTCATTCGTAAACCTTTCTTGTTTAACTGTGACCCTCTTTTTCTTTTTTCCCTCCGTGAAAGGTGGAAGAGGTATGACAATGGTTATCTGCATTTTCGAACCCTTGTATTGTATGACAGCTTCTTCGGGGGGAATAAGAGCTTTCAAGTTGCTGTCCCAAACTGGGCTTGGTAAAAAGTAACAAAAAGATAAACATCTTTAAATTGAGGCTTCATTTTCACAAATCCAAAAATAGTTTATGGGCTCATCATCTGGGCCCATTTTGCTGAACGAAATTTTATCTTACGGTTCGACTTTGTCGGTTTGTCCACATCATTGTCCTGCACATAAACAAACGAAACAACCAAATATTGAAATATATATGGATGGGATTTCTTATCCTCTTTCCCTCTCAAAGAATTATCCACCAATGGTTATTGCAAAATCCAGTCCTTACCCCAGAAAAGAATACCAGAGCTACGCTTCCCAGAAAAAATAAAATAAAAAAATAAAACAGCATAACTCAATAGTCCTCCATGGATTCTCTGTTAGCAAACCAACCCCTATCTCGCCTCAAGCTCTCATCCAAATGGCCAGTCCCTTGTCCTTTCCTACCCAATCACCATTCTTTTCATTTCAAGTCATCAAATCCCGCCAAATCCACATTCACCATCTTCGCTATCCAAAATCAAGATACCCAGAACGCAGTTCAAGAAACCACCCTTACCAGAACAAGCAATCCTGAAGACGACGAGTCATATGGAGAAGTTAACAGAATCATTGGCAGCAGAGCAGTGGAAGGCGGGAAAGGAATGCAGTACTTGATTGAGTGGAAAGACGGTCACGATCCTTCCTGGGTCCCTTCCGATTTCATAGCCAAAGACGTTGTGGCGGAGTATGAAACCCCATGGTGGATGGCAGCCAAAAAGGCAGACGACAAGGCTCTCGCCGAACTACTAGCCGCCGGTGACGAGCGCGACGTCGACGCCGTCGACGGTGATGGACGCACCGCTCTGCTTTTCGTATCCGGCCTTGGATCTGAGCCGTGTGTTAAGCTGCTAGCCGAAGCCGGAGCCGATCTCAACCACCGCGATAATAGCGGGGGGTTGACGGCTCTGCACATGGCGGCAGGGTATGTGAAGCCGGGCGTGGTTAAGTTGTTGGCGGATCTTGGAGCGGATCCGGAGGTGGAAGATGACAGAAAACTGACGCCATTAGGTTTGGCGAAAGAGATTTTGAGAGTGACGCCAAAGGGGAATCCGATGCAATTTGGTAGGAGATTAGGGTTAGAGAGTGTAATTAAGATATTGGAGGAGCAAGTGTTTGAGTTCGCGGAGGTGCAGGAGTTGTTGGAGAAGAGAGGGAAGGGAGATCAATTGGAGTATTTGGTCAAATGGAAGGACGGCGGTGATAACGAATGGGTCAACGCGGCGTTAATCGGCGAGGATCTGGTGAGGGATTACGAGGCTGGGCTTGAGTATGCGGTGGCGGAGGGAGTGATTGGAAAGAGAGTGGGCGATGATGGGAAGAATGAGTATCTGGTGAAATGGACGGATATTGATGAGGCCACGTGGGAGCCTGAGGATAATGTTGAGCCTGATTTGATCAGTGAGTTTGAAACGGCCCAGATTAATGGGGCTGCAAATGAACAGGCCCAATTATATAGTAATGGTAGTATTGAAAACGTACAGGCCCAATTAAGCAATGACGTGGCTGGTAGTGGTGTAGAGGTTCATTTAACGAAGGATGGGCAATGAGTTGTTGTTGTTGGGTTTCTTAAAGTAACGTGTAGATTGGACTGTGAAGGTTAATTTAAAATTTCAGGAAAGTGCTCTTGTTGTTTGATGGTGTTTTAAAATCAACTAAACCATTCATGATATTTTTTTACTTTTGCTTAATTTTCCGTATTAATTTGATACTCCCTCTGGAGCAAAAGAAATAATTTTCTCCCATCCTAATATTCAGTAGGGAACGCATATTAAGGAGGCCGGATAACTCACTATTTAAACCCCAAAAAATTTCGTACTTTTTTTCGAACGTACGTTAATCCTTAACGTACTTACGAGAAAAAATTAGGGGCAAAATTATCTCAAATAGTGACTGTTCCGGCCGCTATCGGTCGCTTTAAAATACGTGCCGAAACAGTAAAAGTAAATCCTAAAACGACTATTATTTTACCCCGGAGAAAGTAATTTATTCAAATTTGACTAGATTTGACAATTTACTCACGTTTTTATATTAATTTGATACCTCTAAATAACTTAGTCACCTTAAATTTAGTGATACAATATTGTTTAATATTAGTACGGGCTTTAACTTTGTTTAATTTGGAAATTTTTTTCGGTGAATGAAAGCTCAATTTGGTAATTACCACTAATAACAACTAGTGTGCCAACTTTTGTTGTATTTTTCCTGTTTGGGGGCAAGAGTTTAATGCTTCAACTTCAGTACCACATCCAGAAATTGCGCGTGCATCACAACCTCCAGATATAAACGGTTGAGATCCATCCCCTCACCCCGATCGTCCGTTACCGTTTCGCAATCTGTACAACACGCGTGGGTGCAGAAAACCCCGCCTTAGCCATCTGATTTTATTATACTCTGCAGGCAGGAACATTTAACCACCGTCTCGTGATTCAAAAACCTCCGATAAATCACTGTCCTCCTCCCTCTCTCCATTCTTGATATTATCACTTTATCGCCATCGAAGAAACAGTAGCGAGCGAGCGAGCGAGTGAGAATAATGCACGCGAAGACGGACTCAGAAGGGACGAGCGTGGACACGTCATGGCCGCCGAGATCGCCGAGGAGGCCGGTGTACTACGTGCAGAGCCCATCAAATCCCGACGTGGAGAAGATGTCATTCGGGTCAAGCCCAACGGGTTCACCGGCCCACCATTTCTACCATTGCTCCCCGATTCACCACTCGCGCGAGTCTTCCACCTCCAGATACTCCGCCTCTCTCAAAAACCCAAAAGCCCTCACTGCCAGCTGGAAGCAGTTACAGATTTATCATCATCAAGCTGAGGATGAAGATGATGATGATGAGATGGACCGTGGATATTTCTATGATTCCGGGCGCAATGTGAGATTGTATGTTTGCGGGTTTTTGCTCTTCGTTTTGCTGTTCACTATGTTCTGCCTCATCTTGTGGGGAGCCAGTAAAGCCTACAAGCCTGAAATCGTCGTCAAGGTAACATTCCTTCTCTGTTTTTTTCCGGGTCGACTCAGTTTGGGCCGGGTCAACTCGGTATTTGTTTTGTATTGGGGGATGGGAATAATGGTTTGACGCCTAGGGGACATAAAAATGGATGAGAAAATCTGACTATTACTGTTGTGTTTGAGTTGTTTAATTACGGCCTTGATTTTAGGGGTTAAAAAACAATTTTGATGTTTATCTTTTGGCATTTAAATAATTGAAAAGCTTAATGCTCGTGCTTGATTCGTCTTTTTGTACTTAAAATTTTAGATGCTTTACTAAAATAAATAAAGCTTTTTACTTCTTTTTAATGAAACAGAGCATAGTGTTCGAGAATTTTTATGTACAAGCGGGGAGTGATCTATCCGGTGTGCCAACGGATATGCTGTCGTTGAATTCGACGGTGAGGATTCATTACCGGAATCCGGCCACGTTCTTCGCCGTCCACATCACTAGTACCCCTCTGGAACTTCACTATTTCCAGCTCAAAATCGCCTCGGGACAGGTAATCCAACTACACAAACACAAAGCACTAGTAGTCCTTTATTTTTACTTTGTTAGTTAACTTTTGGAGTAAGAAGTAGTTAGAAGGTCAATATTGTCTTTTAATAATGTTGATGTGGCTCTTTTTTTTGGGTTAGAATCTCTAGATAGATTAAAGATTCGATGGATTAAATTGGGTAGTAGACTCGTAGTAGTACAGGAGCCGTTGGATTGTGGTGGGCCAATGGGGTTAAAGAAAGGAAATACGTGGCTGAGCCGAAACTGCAAAGTAGGCTCAAGAGTCAAAATCAGCAACTGATGGGAAAACCGGAAAAGAGTCCTGCGTTTCCCATTGTGGTTCTTTTTTACGTGAATCCACATGGGCCCAATATGGGCCCAAAAGGGTGCTGCTTTTTTTCGTGATAAAAGCCCATTTTACTAGGATTTATATTTTTCTATTTTATTTATCCGTTTTACTAGATGAAGAAGTTTTCTGAATCAAGGAAGAGTCATCGGACGGTTGTGACAGTGATACATGGGCACCAAGTTCCTCTCTACGGCGGTGTTCCTCCGCTTGCTCATGTGGAAGATCACATTGATAAAGTAGCAGTGCCTCTTAACCTCACCTTCGTCGTCCGATCCAGAGCTTACATTCTCGGACAGTTGGTCAAGTCCAAGTTTCATAACCATGTCAGATGCTCTGTTACTCTCACCGGCAACAAACTCGGCAAGCCCCATCATTTACTAAATTCGTGTTCTTACCATTGAAATGTTAACAAGCCTTCATTTTTACCCCTAAATTTTTACCAAGTTCATGACTTTACCATTGAATGTTGACCAATTTATTTTTTCTACTGAAATGCCTTCATTTTTACCCATAAGTTCTGTTTTATCCGTACGGACCTGCCGTTTATGTGAATGGGTGATAAAAGTGATATGGTACTTCAGGAGGAGTGAGTAATTTCGAAGATTTGGAGTAATTTTTGCAGAAAGCACTCTGCATATTGCTTTCACTTTCAATTCTATTGCTTCTGTTCTCTTAATGAACTTGTATCATTATGCTTATATCTATTTGTAACTACTAGAAAAATGAAATATACTAGTATGATTAGGGCTTCAAAAAATTGGCATGTAGGCCTTTGGTAGCAAGAGTCCATGATGCTCCAATTACCATGAAACAACCCAAAGCAACGCCAAGGCATCCAAGTCCAAGATTAAGGTACGAAAGGAGGAGACTGGGGCGATTATGATTCGATTTGTTGATCAAAATCCACATGAAGCATGGATAAGCGAATGTTACAGACAATGTGATCCCCCCAATTAAGGCCATGAGGCTAGTGATAAATGGGAAAGATACAGAGACAAGATAAACCAGCCCTCCGTAAAATAGTCGAAGACCGGTCCGAACCCGCCCCGTACATGGCTTGTTCTTCATAGTAGTGTACCTTATCTCCAGGGTGTCAAAAGCTGGCATAGCGTAGATTTGAAATGATGTGAGACAATTTATGATTACCATCAGATAAATTAGGCCATGAGCTACTCTTGAACTATTTGGGCCATAAAATTGCGGAAAGGCGTTCAACAATCCTCCACTCGTAATGGAAGGTACCTGCCAGAAACAATAGTAGAGGTAGTAAAGCCATTAGTTTATCGGACATATAGCTCATTTGTTGTCTGCCGGTGTCATGGAAGATGACATAAATTTGCTGACCTTGTTGCCGTAAGCCCAAAATCCTGCTATCGCTAAAGGATAGAAGCACGCAGCTATTATTGCGTATGATATGACCACTCCTCTCCACATTGGCTTTCGACATGGATGCGTAGAACTTGAAGGCAGAGTCCCCTGCATCAACAAATTGCTAGTCAATACATTTTAGACATTTTTCAGTCGCATTTTCTACATTCTTGTTCGCTTGCCTGGATCTCAAGCACGAGATTGTGACCTCGAAACGCGAGCAAAATTACCCCGATTGCGTTGAACACATCACATGTGGCATCAAATTTAGAAACCCCTTTGATGGTGTCATAAGAGACACCAGGACTAGGCCTGCCTTTGGAAACGGGCAGGACCCAAATCATAGTACAGTAAGTAACGGCGGTGATGGAAGCAATAAAAGACATCCCAGAAATGGAATTCAAGTTGGGCCGGTAAGCTAATGCAATGGCTATACAAGTGAACGCCAAGTACCACACCGGACCACTCAATGACTTTGCAGAATCACCACTAACAATTTTGTGCAGAATCCGCATCGTCCCACCTCCTTTGATAATCAACATCGTACACGTACCCCCTGATAGGTACATCACCGGAAATACTACCAGCAATTTCCCAATCTTTGGACCTGATCATCAACGATTAAAATGAAATTAAGATATATAAATAGTTTATGTATCGTGGGCAGATAATACTTGAGCAAAATTAGTCTTTTGTCTGAAAAGAGTTGAGAGAACACTAAAAATTGAAAAAATGATGAGAATGTATGTTGAGAATATGCAAGAATAGCATAGAATTTGTACTGACCAAAGGCTGTTACTGCAAGATGGAGATATCTGCTGAATCGAGTTCCGTAGATTGATTCGTGAAGGTCGACAAGAAGCCATATGGTATAGAGTTGCCATAAAAATGCTAGTGACAAGCATATGATTCCCCATACCCTGGAGAAGATGGGAGGGCTAATTAATTACATGTTCATCAAATCAAAAAGAAAGAAAAGTCTAAAAATTTCAAAACAAAATTGACTAGTTAGGTTAAAACTTGACCATGTTTAGTCTTTTGTTCTGGCTGACAAGATCATTTTTAATCTATTATCAAATGATGGAATTTCCATGGTGAAAAACTAAAAGGTTTCAATCCTGATTAATTGACAGAAACTGCACGCGATTACCATGCAAGAGTGGCGAAAGCGAGAGGAAGAAAAAGAGCTTGGTTTCCGAGTCCTGAGGAAATTAAATGAAAGAGGACGGTAGCAGAATTCCCATTCCTTGATTCGGTAATAGGAAGCCATTCCTCTTTCAGCATAGGCTTATCATCATAAATTATATTTCCTTCAGTAATTTTTGCAGTGTCCTTGACGGTTTGCAAATAGTGATGATGATGATGATCGGTGAGATTGATGTTGAGGGTGTGGCAATCAGAATTAAGATCAGGAGACTGTTCGTCTTCAAAGGGAAAGGGATGCACAACTTCACCATCCATTTCTTGGGAATTTAATGTCCAGCAGTTGATATACCAAAATTATAAGGTTGAAGAATTACAATTCCAGCACACCAAAGCAAAAACTGTGCCTACTACGGGGGAGAGATTTTAGTATTTTACTGTTATGTGCATGATTTTAAAATTCGAACCGAACTGACCCGATAAAACACCGGTTAAGAACTGCAAGAAACCGGTCAGTGACCGGTTAGATTAGCCTAAAAGATCAATAACAAAAGCAGGATGAAAAGTAATAAGCTTCTAAGTAATTAGCAGCCCATGAACCAGAAAAGAGGCCCGTTACTTAAATAAGAGTATGAGCAAAACAAGAATACATAAATGTGATTAATTATTACCATCCAAGAGTGGCGAAAGCCAAAGGAAGGAGGAGAGCTTGGTGTCCGATTCCTGAGGAAAGTAAATGGAAGAGGGTAGTAGTAGAATTCCCATCCCTAGATTCGGTAAGGGGAAGCCAATCCTCTTTCAGCTGCAGCTGCTTCTTGTTATTACCTAAATTATCATTAGTATTTGCAGAGTCCTTAATTATAGATTGCAAAGAGTTCTGATGATGATGATGATGATGATCAGTACTGGCATTGATGTTGATGGTGTGATCATCAGGAGAGAGTACGTCTTCAAAAGGGAAGGGATGCACTACTTCACCACCCATTTTTTATTATTTGTCAACAGAAGTAATTAATTTGATTAATATTCTTGAAAGAGCTACTGGTAAATTAATTTTTCATGGAAATGGAAACGGACTAGAGGCTGTTTATATAAGCCTACTTTCTCACCGAAAGGCCATGAGATTGGAGGAGATGAATCATTTCTCACCACAAGCAACGGTAGGCTAATTACACTTGTTCTGAAATTAGGTCAATGTCATTGAGATTTGAGACACTTGCCCATTCAGGATAATCGTCACTATTAATAATTATTAGTTCATGCCTAAACAAAATTACCAAACTGAGATCTTACCCAAACAGTGTCTATTCTTTCATGATTCATTCGATTTTTGTTCTTGTGTGAGATTATATTTATTGGACAATAATTTCCTGCTTTATTTAATCTATTAAGAATCATTGCACCTTATGGGTAAGTGTAGGAGTGTCAAAACAGACGGACGGACGCTTATGGATCAAGTCCGTTTAGTCCCCAAAATAAATAGAACAGACTAGTTCCAACCCATTTAATAAACGGACGGATCAGACCGTCCATCTAAATGAACCGGGTTTGAACGGGTTCCCGTCCGAATAATTTCTTTTTGAAAAATTATTTTTTTCAATAAAATAAAAAATAATTGTTTATTTTTTTAAAAATAATTCTACCAGCAAACAATTCTACGCATACTCTTGTTATCCTTTCTAGTTATTAAATCAAAGTAAGTTCATTCCTATTTGTTAGAGAAATAAAAACCACTCGAGTCTCTCTTAATGGAATGATACTGTCCGCTTTGAATCTAAACTCGCACGGTTTTCATAAAAGGCCTCATTCCATTAAGAAGATAAACTCCTCTTGTATTTAGTCTTTATTTTTCTTTTCTTTCCGATTTGGGATTTTGGTTCGCACACCTCAACAATCTCCCCCTCGAACTAAGTACCACATAGCCCACAATTTAGACTCACCAATCTCCCCTTCGAACTATATACCACATGGCCTTAATCTAGGAGGCTCACCAGGTACACTTTCCAGCTCGACCTGGAGATTCACTATACTTCTTCATGTTCAGACCGGAGACCCACCATATTTTTCCAGCTCGGCCCGGACATCTAAGCCCATTGCACAGGCCCAGCCGAACCTTCGGCTCCACTACTATTTGTTGAAAAAATAAAAGTCACCCGAGTCTCTCTTAATAGAATAATACTGTCCGTTTTGGGCCTAAACCCGCACGGTTTTCACAAAAGGCTTCATTCCATTAAAAAGATCAACTCCTCTTATATTTAGCCTTTATTTCTCTTTTCTTTTCAATGGGGGACTTTAGTTTGCACACCTCAACAATCTCCCCCTCGAATTAAGCACCACATAGCTCATAATTTTAGCTCACCAATCTCCCCTCGAACGAAGTACCTCCGAGCCTAACAATCTCCCCCTCGAACTATATACCACAGAGCCTTGATCTAGGAGACCCACTGGGTACACTTTCCAACTCGACCTGGAGATTCACCATTAAGAGAGACTCGGGTGATTTTTATTTCTCTAACACTATTAGTTTCCAAAGTTGTACTTGCATCTTCCATCTACATTAGAAAACTAATAAGAACACAAGAAAAGTAAATGTTTAAGAGAAATAAAACCAAACCAGTTAATTGTTACTTTAGAAGAATTTGCTTGAGTTGTTGTTTTCAAACACTAATTCTTTGAACTCCTTTCTAGATAGGCCTAAACAAACAGTTAGCAGCTCTTAACATCCAATCTCATGTGAAAGTTACTGAAGAGTGATGCGGAATTGCATAAATGACCTTAAGCAAATAGAGCACTATTTCAGAATGACTTTGCAGTGGTATAAGAAATTCAATAAATCTTCCCATTTCTACAACAAAGTTTCCTTCTGTTACTAGTATCTCCCAAATATGTCTACCCATCCAAAACTGAAAGAGAAGCATATTCCACATCCTACACTATCTGATTGTCACAAAAATTATTACTAACAACTGTTGCATCCCAATTACACTTTTAGCTATAATTCTCAGCAACAAAATGCTATTAATTATTCAAGTTCAAGAATGGAATAAATAGACCCAACAAAGGATGTCGATCAAATCTAGAGTATCACAGTAAAAGCACTTAGCTCAAGCATATTCTACTTAACAAACATACGAAAATGACCAAACAGAGAAGAAACGAAATGATTTACCAGAAATCTGAAACTGCTTCCCGCTGAGCAATTACGACTTCTGAGGGATCGTGCGTGGGGATGTGTTGGGGTCGCTGAATAAGGGTTGAGCTAGATGGAGTGGGGGAACAGGACGATGAAGTTGTGCGACGCGAGCGGCAGATGGGCGAGTGCGTGGGGGGAGGTTTATGACGGGGCAGCCAGGGAGGAGCTTGCGGCGGTGAGGAAGAGTGTTGCGGTGAGGAAAAGGTAAATTGGTGAATTGATGGTGAGCCCGGTTATTGAAAATATTAAAAAATATAGGTTTTTTAAAATCAAATAATGCGTTAAAAAATTAAATAATAAACGGACAGAAGAGAATCTGTCGGATTTGTCCCATCTGTCCGTGTATGTAGCAGGACGGGTCTAATCCGGGTCGTTTATTAAATAGGACAAAAAATATTATCCATATCTCGTTTAAATTTGGACAAACGGGTCGGATATATGGACGGTCCATATTACCACCCCTATTTGAGCCCACCCTCGCTCACCCTCCACTCCACCCATTCTACTAGGTAGCAGGAAATTACTATCCATATTTATTTATTTATAATCCAACTAGCAATAGTGTTTTGTTTTCTTCCCTACTCTATTAAAATTATTTCCTGAGTACATGCATGACCATCATCTGATTCATCACAGATTCATACAATGTGAATTGTGGTGTGCGGTGCGGTGAGCCTTTTGGCTTTTGGAACATATATAGTGATATCACCATTATGACGTCGTCCATTTGGTCCCAAGTTGCAACCACCTAATAATCAAGGGAAATGTGTAATTTTTTCGCATTTTGCCACTGTAATCGGGAGTTTTTAAACCTAAAAAAGCAGTAATGGCGTTAGGGGTTAAGGCTGCTGTGGGGGGTGGGGTGTTAAGGCTGCTGGGGCACATGATGCAACTAGTCCATAAGCAAGTAGCAGTGGGGTACACTGTTACATAGAGCTCTCATGTCACGAGAGCCATGTACTGTGCAAGGGATTAGCTTCCACGATACCGATACCAATACCGTGATAGGTATCGTTGATGAATGAATCTCACATCAAAAGGCGAAAATTACATAAAGAGAGAGTTGTACACTTGCTCTCATAAAAGTGGACTTTGTGTCCTATAATGGACTCCGAAAAGGATGGCAGTGGCATGTCCTCAAAACTTTTAAGTAGCTAAACAAAATTTCTGGCTAAAACAAAGAAACAAATATCACTCGGGAATATTCCATAAAACAAATAAAAACTTCTTCTGTCATATTTTTTGGAAGAAATTATCCCTTCAAACCATCGCGTCGCGTCAATATTTTCGTGTTTTATTTGAAAGGACGGAGTTAAAAAGAAAATAGTTCGATCTCTGATATCGATTTAAAAGAAAACTAGTTGGATTGTTATCATTGTCCTGTAATATTATGATGAGACATTATTTTGAAATATACAACCAACACTATATATGGGTGGAAATCCTGTTTGTAAAGATGCGAACAAATTCATTGTTTTCAGTACATTTTTTGCTGTAGGAAACAAATATTACAGTTATAGCCTTTTTTTCTTGTTTTTATAATACATCTAAACAAATATGAATCACACTTGAATTTAATTTCTCTACCTTGCATACAAACCAATAATAAATTCGGATTAATTAATATTAGCCAAGCTATGGGCCGGGCCTATTCAGGTTTGAAGAACTTGAACTCGGTGTCTTTGTTCTTTATTACGTAGATGCCACCAGCGATCAAAGCTGCGCTTAGAACCATACCGAAGATTCCTAGAACCCAATTGATGAACCAAACAGGCCCATACTTCTTGGGCTTCTTGATCTTAATCCACATGAAACATGGGTAGGCTAAAGTGACAGGCAAAGCCAACCCACCAATCAGACCACCGATGCTGCCCGCCGATGGGATTGCAACGGCGACAAATAGGACGAAAAACCCGAAAAGCGTTCTCAACATTGCCCTCAGCCACCACGGGCAGGGCTTCTTCCTCCTCTTGGTGAATTGCGACTCAATCTCATCAAACATTGGCATTGCATAGATTTGGAATGAACAGAGAGAATTGATTATGACGAACAAGCATGTCAGTGCCATTATAGATCTCGCCGTGTCTTTTCGCCGGAATGCGAAGAAGGCTGCTAGCATACCACCATTCTCTGGAATCTGAGTCCCAATTTTAATAGATTATTAGATACGTTGGATGTACAAAACACAATTATAGTATTGTTCAACCAATCATATGAATAAGTGAACGACTTGTGTAAAAAATGAAAATAATGTTACCCGTTGACCGAATGCCCAGTAGCCTCCGATTGCAAGGGGGAATAGGCACATTGCAATTATCAAGTAAGCAAACTTGACACCTCTCCACATAGGCACGCTTGATGGATGCTTCTCACTTGAAGGCATCGTTGCCTGCATAAACAGTTTTATTTCAGAAATTAATTAATATCCATAAAACAAGAAATTAAATCATTTATTTTCTTGTAATATGCATGGCTCTGTTTAATTACCACTAAACTCTGTTTTTTCTTTCTAATTACCAAGATAAGAACGAAAATGGTTATCAGGGTGTGGTCAACGGTCGATTCTTCTCGCTTGCATTTTCTGACTTTATTTGTAAGCTAATTCTGTTCTAGCCGCCATATAAGAAGAAGCAACAAAATATTGCTTATTTTCTAACATTTTTTAAGAATTTTTAAATTCAAGTCTATTTTGTAAGAAAAATCTTTGACAAAGACTTGTATTTCTTGTTCAAATCCAAAAAAAAAGAAAATTCAACAACTACTAATGTACACATGAAGAATTTAATAATATCCTGAGGGATTATATTGTATATACCTGTATCTCTAGTATGAGATTATGACCCCTGAAAGCGAAAGCAATAATTCCAATTGCATTTAGGACATCAAAGAGCTTGTCAGCACGAGAGGGTCCTTGTTCAGGTTTGTAGGACACTCCAGGTAGCCTGCCCTTAGAAACAGTTAGCACCCACAAGAGTGTACAGTACCCAACAGCTGTAATAGCTCCGATCAGTGAAATCCCGGCGATTGAGTTCAGGTTCGGCAGCTGAGACAGAACAATCGCGACACAAGTAAACACCAGATACCATTCCCACATCTGTAACGGATCCAGGCCACATGTCGTCTGGCATAGAGTCTGGAATAGAATCTTTGATGTGGATCCTGCCAGGATCACCATAGCTATGCAAGTTCCTATGGATAGGTATATAATCGGAAACAAAGCAAACCACTTCGATAGTTTCTCACCTGCGAATATCCAGTTGATCAATATTAACTACTAGTATTTTACCATAGAAAACAACGATCCATTTTTTTGACTTGTACACAACAGAATTGAAAGATTTAATGAGTTGATTAGTTATCAAAGTAATTACTAAGCTTACCAAAAGTAACGCTTGTGAGCTGAAGGTATCGGCTGTAACGAACCCCATTCTCAGTAGATTCATGTAGTTGAACGAGTAGATAAAGTGTGTACATCTGCCAAATGAACGCTAGTGTCAACAGGGTGACTCCCCATGCCCTGAAATTAGACAAAAAGAAACATAAGTCATATATTGATCGAGCGAGATTAATATCTTGATCGGAAAAAAAGAGAGAGTAATTAATGATCTTTACTTACCAACCAAGGACTGTGAAGGCAACAGGAAGGATAAGAGCTTGAATACCAATTCCTGAGCAGAGACAATGGAAAGCAGCATAGAAGGCATTTCCATTCCGGGACTCGGTGATCGGGAGCCAAGCATCCTGAGGGTCTAGTCTGGTGAGCTGGAGAGCTCTCCTTATTGGGCTACCTATAGGGGTGATGAAGCGAGGGGTTCGAATTCTCGGGGTTCCAACTCTTGGGGTTCTGTTTCCGCTTGCTGGTCCTATACTGTTCGGAGAGAGCGGCGGTGACCGAGTCACCGTCGGGGAATGAAATTGGGAGGGGGGAGCTGATATCGGCGGCGGCCTTGGAGTCCCGGCCTCCTTCTCAGCTACAATATCACCCATTTCTGAATTGCTAAGCTGTTTTAGTTTTTTTTTTTTGGGGGGGGGGGGGGGCTCTTTCCTGTCACACACCACAACCACAATGCTCACAAATGAGAGTTGGAATTTATTTATTATATAGACCCTTTTTTAAAGTTATGTAATTTACTCTGTTTATCACAAAGTTGTGTTTCCATGGACTTTCATTGATTTGGAAAAGGATTGAGGCTGCAGCCGCCAACCTATTTGTGAAATAAGGCTTGTTTGACTAATAGTAGCTAATTAAACTTTCCCATATCTACGTAGGACTCTCTGACTTGGAATTAGTCATGAAGGATAGGCTTATATCTATGCACAAGCCATAATAGCATTTTATATCAATTTTCTTTTTCTCAATTTGTTGAGTGTATTTGAGTTATCATAATTTTGATGTCAATGGAGTAAAATAGCTTCCATCTTTGAATAAATTAAGGTTAGACTTACAACTCAAGATTCTAATGAAACAGCAATGATGGGACTTGTTAGTAATCTATGTTTTTTTCCCGTTCCGTCCGTAGCAGAACAGCACATAAAGATTAGTAAAATTCCACAAGTCATGAAAGAAAAGAAACAATACTTAAAGAATCCATGTGAATAGTTGGAGTGCAAATCTGCCCTTAATCCTTATGATCATGAAGATCAAAGAATCCTGATCATAAGGATTCGATTCGGTTTGGGTTTGATGTCAAAATTGATGCACTTTTTTTATTGAAAAGAAATCAAACGTTATATAACGAATTCCATTAATATTATTATTACTTATTTTGAGAAAAAATTGCATTGACTGACTGCATGAGAAAAGCAAGGCGGTCAGCATCTTTGAATTTACTTTGGATAAAAGTATGCAGAATACCTCGATTATTTGGTAAATACTTATATATGTTTTTATTTTTTTATTTTCCGGGTGTCTTTTTCGACCTTTAAGCTTTGAGGATTAAATTTGCTTGAGTATCGGATAATTCTATGGTTAATTGGAATATTCTCCTTAAATTAAACTAACTAATTAAGCTACACAAATTGGAGCTGATGATCTTTTACAAAAATACTGTCGGCCTGATTAATTTAGAAACTGCACACTAGCAACTGCGGTCTACATGGTTCTGCTGGATGGGAGAGGTGTGATGATGAACAAGTAGGGTGAGCAATTGCAAGAAGCAGAGCTTTTTCAATCTCTTTGTCAAGCGACGTCGTTTGAATCAAAGAAACTACATAATACATGAACGCTGCATCGCATGGTAATGTAATCGGAGCATTGCCAGGTAAGCCAAACTCTTGTTCAGACATGGCCAATAGTTCCATGAAGATAGGGTTACACAACAAAATGGCCCTTTTCAGCGACTGGCGAATATTGGTTGCTGAATATGCTCGTCGGTAATGAAATCCTTCTCCTCTTTTGAGCTGCTAGTCTTTGCCACTTTCTTGCAAGCTTGATGATTTTCTTGAGACTAACCATATTAATGTACTGCTGGGTTCTTGAATTTAAGATTTATTTTCTTTAAAGAAGTTGGATTTTCTTGTTGATGATGGAAGATCCTATAATAAGTTATATATATTGGATGCAGGAGAGACAAGTCCTTTTCTTGTATGTTTTTTTCATGTGTGGCTTCATTGGCACATGCCCATGTGAATGTTTTTTGAAGAGAATTGGTTAGGTTTTAGCTTGTGTGGTGGGCACTTGGCATAAGGGGTCTTCTATTCTATATAGACGACGAGTCATAGTCTGATATGGTAACAGCTAGCTTGCGCAACTGGCCAAATTGCTAGTACAATTAATGTCTATTCTCTGAATTGTGACAATTTCGGATAGATTCAGAATTTCAGACCAAGCAATGACCCATTTGATCAAATATGTGGTTCAGATAGTTGCTTAATTGCCCTCAATTCTCATACAATAAATTAACTCATGTTTGAATCGGAGAAATTGAAAAAATCATATTAGAAGAGTTATTCTTTTTCTGATTTGACACAATTTTTGAACAAAATTGATCATTTATCAGAAACACACAGAAAGTACAGCCGAGAAGATCGAAAATTTAATACTAAGTTTTTTTTTCCTTCTTAAAAATAAAAAAGTATCACAATACAAACCAGTGAATAAATTGAAATGATTAACAATGTATATCACCAGTACATTACACAAATTAAATAAAGGATCACCACACTAATTCGGTAATTCCACTCAGATTAATTAATAATAAACTATTTAGGCTTGAAGAAATCCCACTTAATACCGGTGTTAATTATGACGTATATGCTTCCTACAATGACAATTCCACTTAGGGCCATACCAAAGAGGCCCAAAGCCCAATTTAGGATCCACATTGGGCTATTCTTCTTTGGTTTCTTGATCTTGAGCCACATGAAACAAGGGTAGGCCAGTGTCAAGGGCAATGATATCCCACCAAGCAGACCACCAAAACTTCCCAGGAATGGGATTGTTATTGCCACAAAGAAGGACATGTACCCAACTATTGTTCGAATGATTGCTCGAAGCCACCATGGGCATGGCCTCTTCATCCTCTTCACAATTGGTTCCTCCACTGCATCAAATACTGGCATCGCGTAGATTTGGTACGAGGTTAGCGCATTAATCACGATAAACAAACTAATTAGCCCTCGAACTAATTGCGACGTGTCTTTCCTGTGGAATTTGAGTATGGCTGCAAGCATTCCCCCACTTGTTGGAATCTGCAAAAATATATTGTCCAATAGATCAGAACTAATTTTGTTCACACGTGTCGCACATAAAAAACTACTCCTAGTTAATTAACGAGTCAAGAAATTGTAGTAATAAAATATTGTTATACCTTTTGACCGTAGGTCCAATAGCCACCAATTGCAATAGGGAACAGGCACATTGCAATGACTATGTAGGCAAACACAACACCCTTCCACATGGGCTCGCGCGATGGATGTTTTTCACCTGATGGCATAGTTGCCTGCAACAAAAACCAATTTATAACTAGCTTGGTCAGATTACTTCATTTATCCTAGTCATTATATTTTTTTCAGGTTTAATTTCATTCAAGTATAGTCAGCTTAATACCTGTATTTCAAGAATGACATTGTGACCTCGGAAAGCAAAAGAAATGATCCCAAGTGAGGTGAGGATATGAAAAGCCCGGTCCAATTCACTGGTTCCGCGCAGCGGGTCATATGAAACTCTAGGGATCTGACCTTTCGTCACTGACACCATCCACAGCATTGTGATATAACCAACACCTGTGATCGTAGCAACCAGCGATACACCGGCGATGGAGTTCAGGTTAGGGAGCTGGGAGAGAAGCACCGCGGCGGATGCGAATATCAAATACCATTCGATGGGTGTTGGTGACTTGACGGTGCATGTTTCATCGCAGACAGTGTTGAAGAACGTTTTTGTTGATGACGCCCCGGCGATGATCAGAGCCACGCACGTGCCCTTTGATAGGTACAAGAGAGGGAAGGCGGTCAGCCACCTCGACAGTTTATCCCCTGAAATTTAGTAACCACAACACCCGTTATAATTTCTCCAAAATCTCGGTTTTCAATAATTTATCGGTAACAAAAGTTTGCCGGATTTGTTTATATGTAGAGCACTACTCTATACTTATAGTTAATATGTTAATGTTTTTGAGTTTTGTTTTCATTAAGATAAACCCACGTGAAATTTATGGACATTGCATCACATTCATCTTCTTGTAACCAGCGCAAATAATATTATCACTAACATTTTTTTTATTTAAATGTACATTTCATTTTATATTCGCTTAATTCGTCACTATTTACTTAAGTAAATTCTAATAAATAACGAATAAATTCCAATTATATATTATCAAAAACTGTTAATAAATATTAAAAAATTGACAAACCTTAGTGTGATTGTATTTTAATTTAAGTAACTCATCCAAACCATAAGCATTAATTTCTTCTTATTCACTTTTTTAAAGTAATGACACTTTTTCTCCTCAAAGCTGCCCTTAAATATTTATTATTATTATTATTCTCCGAGTATCCATTTAACTGAGATTAATCTGTTTCAAGTAATTATATCGGACCCCTAATTAAAAAATAGTGATTTTCGCAATATGACGTAAATAAGTTTATTATAATTATGTTATGGTTTAACTAAGGAGGAATAGTCAAATATATTGCTTCTTGTTAGGAACACTCAAGCAAGGACGCAGTATTTGAATTAAAAGATAGTTTTTTGCGGTTTACTTGTAGTACTAATTTATTCGAGTTGATATTACAGGATGATTTTGACAACAAACAAAAAAATATTACAACGTGACGTACTTATCATTTTTGAAGAGTATCTCAAATTCTCAATATGACGTAAATAATCTTGATTAGCGTATGAAATTATGTATGGAACTAAAGAGAAGAAAACAGTTACCAAAAGTGGCACTTGCAATTTGAAGATATCTGTTGTAACGAACGCCTGTTTCTGGGGATTCATGGAGTTCCACCAGTAAGTAGATGGTGTAGAACTGCCATATAAATGTGAGAGTTAAAACTATGACTCCCCATGCCCTGTTTGTTTCCAAACGATGCAGACCAAAACAAGAAAACCCATGTTACTAATCTTGTTTCTACAAAACATATAGTTACATCTCTAACATAGGTAGAAACTACATAATCAATTCAGTTAATTAACATAATACCCACCAGCCAAGATAGGCGAACGCAATGGGCAGAAGAAGTGCCTGAACACCAATTCCTGACGAAAGGCAATGAAACGCAGCGTAGAACGCGTTCCCTTTTCGCGATTCTGTGATTGGGAGCCAATCGTCAAGTGGGTCCAGCTGGGTAAGCTTGAAAGGCTTCCTGTTGCTGATATTCATCTCGTTTCCTGCTTTTGGTAGCTCTACTACTTCACCCATCTTTTCTCTTGCACGCAAGGTGTTCGACCTTTTGCGCGTCCTGTGTGTCTCTTTGCTTACAGAGCTTTTAATTCTGGCCTGTTGTGAGAATTACAGTATATATAGACATATAATTATTCTGTGATCTGTTGATTAATTGTGTATTTGACAATTTAGAAATCGAGATAAGTTCTCCTCCTGATGAGTGCCGCACCAGTAGTGTAGCGCCCAGCTAAGTAAAGCCGGTAATGGGTTGAATTGAATATAGTTACTTGTATTTTATTGCAATTGTTAATTACGGCAGTGTAAACTAGATCGGTACGTTTGGTGACTAACTGGCATCTTCATTCCAACAAAGTAATTATATTATGTGGGTTAAATTGAAAAACATGGTAAATTGGACCATGGTAGGCAACCTCACTTATCCAACAAATCATAAACTATCTATGAATTGGCACATCATTTTGACATCACTGCCGGTCTTGACAGGTTTTCCTCGCCAAAAAACTAATTATGGTCCGCTATATGGATGACCATTTACTAGCTAGAAAATTGCCCCATTTTACCGATGAGTTGACGTGGAATTGGACTTGGTCTTACCCTCTCTTAGGCTGAGGTACGACCACAAAAAAAATCATAATTGCTTAATTTTTTTTTCCTTTCTCTAAGGCGCTTGTTCTTTTACTGAAATTAATCCCGTTCGAATAATAACGAAATCTCAAAAGAATGTAACTCTAAGTATGGTTTTCGTCATTTTCAAGATTCAAATTCGAGATGTAAGTTAAAATGGGACATATTAATTATCAATTGAGAATAATTAATGTTGGTATAATTGCTGGATTAACATGCAACCAGATATACTAAGTCTTGATAGGACGCCAAGGACATTATCTAGGAAAAATATGGTAGCTAATGATTATGGTTGGCTTCTAGATGGGCCTTGTAGCGACAACTAAAATTTTATCCCTCTAGCTTTTGATGATTCTATTAAACTACTATCTTTTGTTCGGTGAGCAATCGATCAGTTTAGAATTGGGCTAAAATTTGAAGATGTAAATGTTTCGCGTAAACTTTCAATGATTCTTTACAAGAAAATTTACTCACATTCATACGATACAACAATAATTTGATTTGATTATTTCCAAATTGCCACAGGTATTTCGAGGCTGTATTATACTTTAATTAGACAAATACCTACTAAAGAAAAAATAAAAAGAATAAGAGTGGACACGCGTTGATTTAGTCAAAAGAAAACGACAAAATCTCTAATCACTATACTAATTAATTATCATTAAACTAATAAAGAGGCATAATTAGGCCAGATTATGGTTGAATTCAAATAAGGTCTGCTGTTAAAGAAGATGAAACCACCAATCTTGTTCAGACGATCCAATAAGGTACGTCATATGATATCTGACTTTCGGTCACAGATTCTGTTAGATTATCAGTCCAACAGATTTATAACTAAACTAACAGATTCAGAACTAAATCATTGACTTCAGCCTTCTGTTTCATATTACGAAATTTTAAACCATTAACCATTTTTTTTAATAAACGGAGATGAGATTTGAATCCGAATTTGAATCTGAATTCGAGTTCGAGTTCGAATCTCTACTAGCACCTTGCCACCAACAGACTTCCTATCATATGTTTTACTCCCTCTGGCATAAATTAAATGACTTCCTCGCATCCCAATATTCAGTAGGGAACACATATTGAGGAAGCCGGATAACTCACTATTTGACCCCAAAAAAATTCATATTTTTTTTCGAACGTACTTAACGTACTTCCGAGAAAAAATTAGGGGCAAAATTTTCTCAAATAGTGACTGTTCCGGCCGCTTTAAGATACGTGCCGAAACAGTAAAAGCAAATGCTAAAACGTCATTTAATTCGGACGGTGGGAGTATTAAACAGCCGGCTGGATTAATTAAGGTTGTCAGTACAATCTTCTTCTTTCCTCTCCGTAGTTCATGGAACTTAATCAAATGTTGTAAACTGCAGGTAGGAGGAATATTTTGACTTAGTTCTATTGGACAGGAGGGAATATTAGTATGACTTTAACCAGAGAACATAATTAATTGTACTTAGAGATCATTATCAGAACTAGTAGTAATTTTGTGAGCAAAAAGAAAACTACAGTAATAATTTGAGATTGTTAATTGGGATAAAAATATAGTGAACTTCATTTACTGCTCTAATTAATTACAATTACAAAATGTGACGATTTCTGAAGTAAAATCAGAAACCGGGTACTGGTAAGTGTTGGGTATGGGGACAAAAATAATTGGATGATGAGCATCTGGTAGTGCTACTTGTGTTAGAAATTGACATGAGTAGAGCTGCCTCCATCTCTTTGCCGACACGCCGTTTGATCAAAGAAACCGCATAATCCATGAAGGCTGCATCGCAGGGTAGTGTGATGGGCCCATTTCCTGGAAGCCCAAACTCCTCCTCGGACATTGCCAAGAGTTCTCTAAACAACAGATTGTTGAGGTACGACATCGGAAACATGAAACGCTTCTCATCAGCCGTGTACACAACAAAATGACCCTTATCAGCTACCGGTAACGACACGTCGTTTCTACTGCTTATTATATCTTGTTGTTGGTCCTTCTCTCTTGTATTTATAGGGAATGAAATCATTTTCCTCCTGACTGCAGCCAACCTCTGCCACTTCCTTGCGATCTTGATGAGTCTCTTGGGAGTAATCATGGTGTGTGTATATTCTCGAGTTGAATCGATACTGAACTGATTAATTGAAGAGAATTTGAATTCGTGAATTGAGGATGGAAATACAAATGTAGTGGAGACTGTTTATATAAGACATTTCAATTACTTAATTAGCTGCTAAATGTTGCATAACCATGTGGTTGGAGGAGGAACAGAATCTTGTCGAGTAGGTCAGTGGCAAAAGGGTCTAAATTCTGTTGGATCAATAAGGCATTGTTCGGAATGAATTCAATACCGACGCAAATTGGGTAGAATTCGTGAACCATAGCGATGGTTTGGAACATGTTGGCCCCAACTTGTTGGAAGATATACGGAATATGGTACGTGTAATGTAAGTGGTGCGATACTGGATTGAAATTGCGAACCATTCTGATGTATGTCGTACTTCACGTTCGGTGTCTCTCAAACGGGTTGAATGTAGGGTCCCAAAATTGAAAAGAGTTGCTTGCTGGGAATTAAAACATACCCCCAGCTATAAAAAAAACTGTCGAGAAATAAGTTTTCACATTGCTTGCTGGGCATATAGAGGGTCTTTCATATTGTAATTAGATCTATAGGACAAAAAAACACATACAAATTGTTGTTCATTTTGTTAGCTGCTTCTTATTTTTCAATAAGGTATGACAAGGGATTTACTTGCTGCAAATATAATGTTATATCGTGTGATTGAAACATATCATTTCTGTAAAGATGATCTATATACTCTGTCCTTCTCAAAATGACTTCTTTCGTATTTTACATATACTAAAAAAATTATTTTTCATACTACCTTTTAATAAATTTATACTTAACAATAGTATCATTTTATTTTATTTTAATTTACCTATTTTATTATTCTTACTCTTCATCTCTGGTTAATAATAAAGAATAAGTTAGTAAAATTAGATAAAAAATTACCAAAAGATAGTAAAACGTTATTTAAACTAGTTATTTAGAAAAATAAATCATTTAAACTATTTTAAAGAAAATTTAAAATATGCTAAAAAAATAAAAATTAGAAAATTATTATGAAAAATATATGCAACACGGAGCACAAAATTTCTAGTTTACCTATATGGTGTGAGTTGTAAAAATAATACTGTATTATAAAATTTGAAAGTGTAACGCATTTGTCATCGGGAACATCCAAACCGTTCTGAGTTTATAATCTTCTTGTTCAGGTCAGTAGTGGCCTTCCTCTTATTTTGGGCCGTCTCTGTACTAGACTACTAGTACGGGACATGCCTATTTTGGGCCGTCTCTAGAAGCTACAGATTGGAAATTGTTGCTGGGAACCAAAGCTGATGATGATGAGCTATTGACGTTCTTATGAAAATATAAAAAGAGGCGTTACTTTCAAAGGTGAAATAATAAAATTACAAAAAATATATAAATAGAAAAGGAGTGCGGTTGTCTTTGCCGCCGTGATTACTGATCAGAAAGGTCTGCCCAGCAAAGTCGATGAAAAACAAGGTAACATGCGAATTTACTTTAGCTTCTAACTTCTAAATTCTAATTCGTTCTTGGTTACTTACTTGTGTGAATTTTTTAAAATCCGACAAGAAGTATTCATGTCTTTTTCTGTAAGTTTTTTTTCTTCCCTGGCTCTGTTAATAGTATTAGTACCAATTTTCCACCTTGTTAAAGATAAAAAAATATGTATTTATTGATGATTCTTTCTACATGTGGACTCCTCAAGTCCAAGAAGGAGGAGTAGGCTTATCTACAGACTAGAAAACCAACGTATAAAATAAGAACGAAAATTCTCACTCACACCCCAATCCGAAAGCAAAATTGACAATAGCAAAAACAAATTGGGTTCTCTTCCTTGAGCGTGAGCTCGTGAGGGAGCATGGGAGCAATGAAACTGCCCCTTCACACTCTGCATACCGTCCATGGCGGCAAATCTCTCATCATCCCCTTCGCCTCTTCTTCTCCTATCTTCTTCTTCAAACCATACTCACCATCTGTACCTTCTCACAACACCGGTTAGTTCACTTCCCTCTCCCTAACTGTCTAACTCCTAATTTGTATGGAAAAATAACTGGAATGTGAGCTTGGGTTAACTATGGACTTATACTTACCATGAAATTTTGCAACTTTAGTTCATATAATGTGGATAGTGTTTGTTGTTCGCACTAAAAATTGAGTCTTTACAGGTTTTATTGCAAGAACATCAGCACTTTTTCCTCCTGGAGTCTTGCCCCTTGGACACTGTGCACGGGAATTGTTATTTCGTTTGAGTAGTACACCAGGTTGGTTGTAATTGATTGTATATGATTATCTCTTGAACTTGCAAATGCCGCAATTTTTACTGGTTTCCAACTTCAAAGTGTAGTCTTTGTCGCGTTTATTTGCAGCTTCCATGGAGAATGTGACCGAGGAACTAGTGGAGGAGAATAGGGCAATGGAGAATCCTGTGAGTGGGGATTCCATTCGTCGTCGATTTCTTGAGTTCTTTGCCTCCCGTGGTCATAAGGTTCTACCAAGCTCTTCTCTTGTTAATGATGATCCCACAGTTCTTCTCACGATAGCAGGAATGGTTCAATTCAAGCCCATATTCCTAGGGCAGGTAAGTTATGAAGATTTTGAAGCCTTGCTTCTTTCTCTCTCTTTTAAGTGTAGACTAGGTTCAAAAGACAGTAAAGTTTGATGGTGATCTTACTGATAGTTACTCGAATTCATTTTCCATATAAAGGTTGGTATTCGTTTATAAATTTTGGGTCTTTTTTCTGGTATTGGCTACTCTATTTAGGTTCCCAGGCAAGTACCTCGGGCTACAACTGCACAAAAGTGCATCCGGACAAATGATGTGGAGAATGTTGGGCGAACAGCGCGGCATCATACATTCTTTGAGATGCTTGGAAACTTCAGTTTTGGAGATTACTTCAAGCCAGAAGCTATTAAATGGGCATGGGAGCTGTCAACCAAGGAGTATGCAATAATATGATTTTTCCATTGGTCATGCATTTTTCATTCTTATTGCTGAAAAATAGAACTGAGACTTTAATTTGCATCCATTTATTTCGCCTTACAGATTTGGGCTGCCAGCTGATAGGGTATGGGTTAGTGTCTATGAAGATGATGATGAAGCTTTTAAAATATGGCATGATGAGGTGAGCTTTGGAAAGGTTCATCAACCATAACATTTTACATGGCATTTCTTTTGCTATTTTAGGGTCCTCCTTGTAATGCTATTGTTACATATATAGTAGCTGAAGTTGCAGTTCTCTCTAAATGTTTTGTTGATACTCTTAATCAGGTGGGTGTCCCAGTTGAGCGCATACAAAGGATGGGTGAAGATGAGAACTTTTGGAAGAGTGGGGCTACTGGTCCCTGTGGCCCGTGCTCTGAGCTTTATTATGATTTTCATCCTGAAAGGGGGTATTTGGACGCAGTAAGTGTGCCTTCACTGCACTGACTCTTTTTCTTCTCCTTTCCTTTCAGAAAAGAAAAAAAAACCATGGGGGTGGCTTATGGAAAGTTTTATCTTATAGAATTTCTCAAGCCAGTTCTTAGAATATTTTGATTGATTAATCTGCAGGATCTTGGAGATGATAGTAGGTTCATAGAGTTCTACAATCTGGTTTTCATGCAGTACAATAAAATGGATGATGGATCTCTTGAACCTTTAAAACAAAAGAATATAGATACTGGTCTTGGCCTGGAGCGTCTAGCGCAAATCCTTCAAAAGGTATTCATGAGCCTGCAATATCTTCAAAAAATGAAGAGTGTCTTTGCTTTCACGTGATAGAACACTTGATATCCAGTGGGACTTATCTCTCCTGTACTGATTGTTTACCAATGGCATATCTATTAACTTCAGGATTCACTTTCCTCAGGTTCCAAACAACTATGAGACCGACCTGATCTATCCCATCATAGAGAAAGCCTCAGAATTGGCGAATATATCTTATAATCTAGCTGATGATCAAACAAAACTGAAGCTTAAGGTGTGTTACTCTTAAATTCCTCCACTTACGCTAAGAAGTGTCTTAACAACACTTTGTTTCCAAGAGCTTTGCGCTAATTTTTTCTTCACTACAGGTTATTGGAGATCATATGCGTGCAGTCGTGTATCTGTTATCAGATAATGTTCTCCCATCAAATATTGGTAGAGGCTATGTGGTTCGTCGACTTATCAGAAGAGTTGTTCGCACTGCCAAGTTGCTTGGACTTAAGGGGAATGGTAATGAAGGAGCGGTTTTGCCATCCATAGCGCAGACGGTTATAGAATTAAGCACCCATATTGACTCTAGGGTGAAGGATAGAGCAACTTATATTCTTGACGAGTTGCAAAGAGAAGAACTTCGGTTTATGGTGACATTGGAGAGAGGAGAGAAGTTACTTGACCAAATGCTAGCAGAGGCACTGTCAAGTGCTCAAAAGAATGGAACTCCACCATGCTTGTCTGGGGAAGATGCATTTCTTTTGTATGATACATATGGGTTTCCAGTAGAGCTAACCAAAGAAGCTGTTGAGGAGTGTGGTGTCATCATAGATATGAAAGCTTATGATATTGAGATGGAAAACCAAAAAAGTCGATCTAAGGCTGCACATAATGTTGTTAAACTTACAGTTGAAAATGGTGGGGATCTGGCAGAAAAAGTTCCTGATACTGAATTTCTAGGATATGAGACTCTTTCTGCAAGAGCAGTTGTTCAAAGTCTTTTTGTAAATGGTAAACCAGTGATACAGGTTTCTGAAGGAAATGAAGTAGAAGTTTTGCTGAGCAAGACACCTTTTTATGCTGAATCTGGTGGTCAAATTGCAGATCATGGTTTGTTGTATGTTTTTGAGGATGAAAGCAAGCAGAGTGCTGTTGTGGAAATAAAAGACGTTCAAAAGTCAGTTAGTAATGTATTTGTTCACAAGGGAACTATTAGGAGTGGAGTTGTGGAGGTTGGCAGAGAAGTGGAAGCTAGAGTGGATGCAAAATTGAGACAGAGAGCTAAGGTGCTGACTTACCCTTTTCATACGTGCATAATTTGATGTTGTATCTTAGCTTTAGTTGTGACAGAGATTGGCCTTCTAGAATCTTGTGTGTACTTGGAAGGTCTATGTTATTACCAAAGACTCAAACTTTTTAACATTGCAGGTTCATCACACTGCTACTCACTTGTTGCAATCAGCCCTCAAGAAAGTTATTGGTCAGGAAACATCTCAGGCTGGTTCTCTGGTGGCTTTTGATCGCCTCAGATTTGATTTCAATTTCGATCGGCCACTTGTTGACAATGAGCTTGACGAAATAGAAGGACTGATAAATGGATGGATTGGGGATGCCACCACACTCCAAACAAAGGTGATGCCCCTTAATGATGCTAAGGGAGCTGGGGCTATTGCAATGTTTGGTGAAAAATATGGAGAGCAGGTAGAACTTTCTTAACTATAGTGTTGATTTGAGGTTGCTGCCTTTACCTCATTACTATCGGAAGCTTTGTTGAGCTAACAATGTCATAATTAACTCGAAATGGAGATATCCACTGGGACAGTTAATCAGTTTCTATTTCTATTCTTGCTGTATCTTAGGTACGTGTTGTGGAGGTTCCAGGTGTATCAATGGAACTTTGTGGTGGAACCCATGTCCAAAACACTTCTGAGATACGCGCTTTCAAGATAATATCAGAACAGGGCATTGCATCTGGAGTCAGGCGTATTGAAGCCGTTGCTGGTGAATCTTTCATCGAGTACATAAATGCAAGAGATTCCCAGATGAAACGCTTATGCTCGATACTCAAAGTATGTTTTACTTTTGCTCCTGTTACCAGAAGCGATTTCCTGCTTCTGTTCAGCTAATCTTAAGAAAAGACATTTTTTTTGTGTACTTTGTGATGCCCATTTTGCAGGTGAAAGCAGAGGAGGTGACAACGAGGGTTGACAATGTTTTGGAGGAGTTAAGATTGGCAAGGCAAGAAGTTTCCACTTGGCGAGCAAAAGCGGCAGTGTACAAAGCATCAACTATCTCAAGCAAGGCATTCACAGTAGGAACTTCAAAAGCAATCAGGTTAGGAGATGCTTCATTGAGTGTGTCAATGTTCTAATTTTGTGTTTGAAGATACCTAGTTTGTGCCTTTCTTTTTGAAACTTTTCAGAGTCATGGGAATTGGGAGATGGTTTTTTTAAAATAAAAAAAACTCGTTTATGGCCATTGGAGTCTTTGACTACTCTAATGAATCTTGAGGGAGTAGAACTGGAATCATCTGTATGTGGCCCAAAATATCAGATATGCAGACATACAATTATTAGTATCTTCGCCTTGCTGTCTAAATGCAAATGTGTATTCAAGAAAAGCATAGATTTCCTAAAATTGATGTGATGTGATTCTATATTGGTAATGCTAATTACTTCTTCCATGAAAAGGATAAATCAATGGTTTTGACATGTTAGTTAAATTTATGGTCAAGAAAAAGGAAAAAGAGATTATAGTTCAATGTGAATTTCAGGGTACTGGTGGAGTCCATGGATGATGTTGATGCTGATTCGCTGAAGAGTGCAGCTGAATTTCTACTGGATGAACTACAAGATCCTGCAGCTGTAATTTTGGGCTCCTGTCCGGACGCAGGGAAGGTGAGCTTAGTAGCTGCATTCACTCCAGAAGTTATTGACTTGGGTGTTCAGGCAGGGAAATTTATCGGTCCCATTGCTAAGTTGTGTGGTGGAGGAGGTGGCGGGAGGCCTAATTTTGCGCAGGCAGGCGGAAGAAAACCCGAGTGTTTGTCAGCTGCGTTGGAGAAAGCTCGAGCAGATCTCATCTCCATTCTAACTGAAAAGACAAGTTGAATGATTCCTTTCCACTCATTGTTACTTGGTGAGTTCGTTCATACATCAATTACATAGGGTTGCAACTGTTGGAGTAGGCATAGTTTCCTAATGTTTTGAATATAATGCATATAGATTAATCACTTCATTTGTGTAATTAGTTGATATCACTGTATGAAAAAATTAGATGATTTCTGTAATTAGTTTTTTTTTTTTTCGCGAAAAGTGAATGCCAAACCATTTGACATTATTATTATTATTATTATTGTTAAATCATCTTATTCTTAAGTTCTTTGTCTCTAAATTAAGGTTGGTTGACAGGTGGGTTTTGATTTGCACTTTTGTTCTTATCTTCCCTCCCACAACAAGCAAGCAATGGCCCTCTCTAGTCTCTAATTATTGAAGAGGGACCAAATCAGCACATTGCTAAATGTCAGCAATCTCCTTGTCAAAACATGGAATCATCATCAACATAAAAAATCTCTTCACTGATTTTAACATTTTAAAATTTATATCTTCTGTTAGGTGTCTGAACTTCAGATTTGGTTCATGTGGTCATGGAATTGAGATGATCTGTCGTGTTCTGGTATTTGGCAACAAACTCTGAGAGCAGTAGCGTTGAAAGTGTGAAAAATGAAGGAAACACGACAGAAACTTCTGCAGCAGCAAATAGGAATTGGAACTGCCCCATTGGTAAAGTTGCAAAAAAATTGTGCCGTCAAAGCCAAATCCACTTACCTGCCGACCGACCCACCCACCCACCCACATGATGAAATGAAAATGGTAAAAACAAAATGTACCCGTATTAGTATTGTCTACACACAGACACGGTGCACAGCTGTAAGTGCATAAGCAAAAGAGTCGGTGGTGTGGTGCTAGGTAATAGCTAGGCCCCAGTCTCGCCGCGTTTTGTTTTTCCACTGCCACTTTTTCCTCTGCTTGTCTGTTTCCCTTCCAGTCTAAACTCTAAAATAACCAAATCCAATCCAATTCCAGGTTTTGGTATCTTTCGATTGTCGACCTAACACTGACTTAAATGATCCATCCATTTAAGAAATTAATAGTAAAAAGATTACAAGGTTTTTATCTTAATTCTCAGCTGACCTGGACTCCACACTTCACTCCTATCTACATTAATTTCCAATTATTTTATCCATCCCCTGCTCTGTTCTGTTCTGTTCTGGCCCTTATAAATACATCTCCCTCATTGCATTCCCTTCATCACCCATCTCAATCCTCAATCCATTATTCATCAGTATCAAATCCAATACATGGCCTTGCTACTCTGTTTTCTTTTCTTGCTCTCAGTCTCCTCTGCAGCAGCTTGTGATCGCTGTGTCCACCAATCCAGGGCTGCTTATTTCCGACAATCCTCTGCTCTTTCATGTATCTATCTATTCATTTCTCTTTAATAAATAAATCTCTTATTTCTCCTTCGTTTTCTGCCTGGATGAATTGGGTGGGTAATTAAACTAATTAGAATAAATGAATTGGAAATTTGTTGCAGCTGGGGCTTGTAGTTATGGGTCCATCGCAATTGGATTCAACAATGGGCATCTTGCATCTGTCATCCCTTCCATTTACAAAGATGGAGCTGCTTGCGGTGCTTGTTTTCAGGTTCTTGATTATTTTTAGCTTTCTCCTTGTTGTTGTTGTTGTTGGTGTTCCTAGTTTCTCAGTTCTTGACATTTTATCTTTGGATCGTCAATTGCAGATAAGATGCAAGAACGAAGCGCTTTGCAGCAGCAAAGGGACGAGAGTGATCGTCACTGATCGCAATTCCGATAACCAGACTGATTTTGTCCTCAGCAGCAAAGCCTTCAAAGATATGGCCAAACACGGCTCCGAATTTGACCTTTCTAAATTTGGCATTGTCGACGTGGAATATAAAAGGTACCCCAAAATCCTAACCCAAACATAACTGATGTGCATCACTATTGTAATTCGATTAAAGACAAATTCTTAAATCTGCGACCCGAAAAATTGAAAAGAAAAAACATGGTCTCGCGCATTCAATGTCAGTAACGGTCAAATTTGAAAACATTGATCATTTTGTGCTTTAATGAGGATTAGCATCTTTTAAAAAAAGGAGAAAAATAAATAAGGCTGGCCCAACAAAGTCTGGTTGATAATAAATGAGCCCATGTTAGTGTTAGTTAAGCAACAAGTTCTGTTCTGAATCTGATAACATCGAGCTCTGCATTGATTGTTTCAGGGTACCATGCCAATATAAAAGAAAGAATTTGGCGGTGAGAGTGGAAGAATCAAGCCAGAACCCACATTACTTGGCGATTAAAGTATTGTACCAAGGTGGTCAGACTGAAATTGTGGCCATGGATATTGCTGCCGTTGGTTCCTCCAATTGGGGCTTCATGAGCCGAAATCACGGGGCCGTGTGGGACACCGACCGAGTTCCGGCAGGGGCGTTGCAATTCCGGTTTGTGGTGACCGCCGGATACGACGGGAAGTGGATTTGGGCACAGCATGTTCTTCCGGCGGACTGGCAGCCAGGAGTTGTGTACGACGCTGGTGTCCAAATTGATGATATTGCACAAGAAGGTTGCTCACCTTGTGATGGTAGTAATTGGAGATGAACCCTAAAATTAAATTTTTTTTTTTAAAGAAAAAACTAATAGTGTCTATAGAAGCAAAAAAGAAAAAAGGAAAAAAAACAGACATAGGAAATAGGTTTTTTATTTTTTTTTCATCTAATGATTTAGAAGGCAACTTTTGTTGTTGTGGTTGGATATAATAAAAGGGACATTTCAATTTCATCATGTTAGATTAGATATTGTTAGTGGCTGCCTTAGTGCAACCCATTGAATAATAAAAGGGACATTTATTTTGGCTACTTGAATAATAAGTTATGAAAAAACATCTATTTCATTCATTCTTGTTCTTTATTGAATAATAGAAATAGCATATCCGAATAGAGTCATCGATAATTACGCAATTCATTTATTGTCTATCGATAATAAAGAATAAATAGAGACTCGATATTCGAATCCTCTCTAATTAAACAAAGAATAAATCCGACCCACTAACGACGTTAATTGTTCTGTCAAAATGAAGAAAGATGGCAAAAAAATGATTTCTTTTAACGAAATGACGGTGTTTTAATATTAATTTTTTCACGTAATTCTAGAAAATCTAAAAAAGTGTAGAAAATGTTTAAAAAAATCAAAAAATAAAAATAATAAAAGATCTAGAAATATCAAGTAAAGAAGAGCATAATTTAAAAAATTGATAATATCTTTAAATAATTAAGAAAATAGATAAAAATATAAGAAAATTAAAAGTTAAAAAATTTAAAAAAATTGAGAAAAAAATCCTCAATTTAGATCTATGAATGAAGTATACTCCAGTTTGGTTTCTGTATCGATATCTTGCCCAATACGGTCGGATACGTATCGAATATGATAGAATACTTTAAAAAAATATTAAATATAAATCATATATATTTAAGATATTTTGGGGACACCGTAAATACCTTCAAAAACATCTTGGATATTTTCACTACAAATTTATGTTATTTTTTTGTTAAGATAACTATGATAATGACTTATAAATAATTATATTACAAACTGAAATAAAATTTTATAAAATGATTTGATAATTTTTATTCCTTTTATCTTTTATAATATTTTATTTTATTTATTTATATTTATATTTTCCAATTATTCTCTTCTTTACTCAAAATTAAAAACGACATTATTTTGTTCAAAACGATAGTCGTTTTTGCGGTTTATCTTCATTTTTGGAGAAGCAATTACCACAATTAATGGGGCCATAAAATGGTTGTTGAAAAGTGGATGGTCTAATAGATAAATTATTTAATGGGGTAAAAATTAGTAGATAAATTAACTAACAAAGCAATAATGGGTGATAATTTTGGGCAAGTTCAAAAATTGAAAAAATTATCCATAGGTAAATTATCTAACTATTAGAATCCACATAAGGGTAAAAAGAGATGAGGAGAGGAACATAACTAATATATTTATAACACTCCGGATGGAATAGGATGAGAAATTCTTAAATTCATTTTTTTATTCATTATAGATCCGAAATTCTTAAATTCAAAGGATTCGATTTTCACAGACGGGCAAGAACAGAAACGAACATGAACGTAAAGAATGGGCTTGCAAAGGAGACAACAGCTAAAGGATGAACATGAAGAGAGGACTTGACTACTGCTGCCTCTTTACTGCTCCCAATAGTTTAATACCATCTGGAATACAAAACCTTTTCATCATGAGCATCTTCTTTGTTTAACTCAATCTGAATACAAAACCTTTCTGCAGAGAACTACAATTTATTGATCTACGTATAGAATATGGCAGTGAAAGAGAAAATCAAACTTTATGGCAGAACAGGGTAAGGTCAAAATATTTACATGAGCAAGTGATCAAAGATTCAAATACCAATCCAATCCAGCACAAAGTATAGTATAATTAATTGAACAGTCAAACACTGATCTGTAATGTCGAGATGACTGCTTTCTGCAGATTACACAAATTCTGGAAAAAAGATTTCAGACACTACAATTACGTAAATATTGAATGCAAGCAAAGAGGAGGTTTAGATAACAAGAGCATATATGTATACCTTGATGACCACACACAACAGATACTATAGAAGAGAGCGATGTGAGTGATGGATATAATTAAGTTCTTCTTTTTGGCTTCAAGCTTTTGTAGGATGATGAATGGAGAGAGAGGAATGATCGAATTCGCTTCTTTGAAGAAGCAGAATGGTGGCGTTGAAATCTTGTTCTGGAGAGTCGGAGGGAAAGAGAGTACGACCTGATCATGAGCCATCTTCTTCTTCTGCTGCTGCTGAATTTAGACGGGTTACTTATGGGGGTGGGATTGTTTGTTTTTGTTGTGGCAGTGGCCACAGCCGCGAGTGCTACTGTTTCTCCTCCAAACACTGGATGGACCGCACACTTGTGCACAGCAAAGCGCCCTCTTGACGAGCTAAATTCAAAGGAAATCTCTTTACCCATCAATTCACCCAAATCCAATTCTCCTGATCCTCTATCATCTTTTGGACTGAATTTCCAACTCCACAGAAACAATTGCTCTGACTTCACCGGTAGAAATATGAAAGTAGAGAATGTTTCAAGATGAGAGATGACACGGTGATCATTATGTTTGAGAATGCATTGAAATTGGAAGAAAGAATATTCCTCACTAGTAGTGGCAGTGGTGTTAGGAGAAAATAGGAGGAAGAAGGCAAATCCTCGAAACCGAGACCAATTATATTCAACATTTTGCGATGAGGGGAGCTTGATGGTGGCGGAAGATCCCATTCCCATTTTCATTCCCATCCATTCTGGAAGTTCAGTCCCTGGCAATACACATTCATACGGTTTTGTTCTTATCATCATCCTGAACAGAGAATGTTTCAATATTCTGTAACGCGTCGCTTCTTCCAATTTAAAGCAGTTTATCAACCGGAGATTTGATAAATTGCCTTCCACTCCCAATCGGATTAATCCATCTATGCATTCAAGCGATTGACAGCCATTTGCCACCAAATTATGTAGAGATAATGATAGCTTTGGTATGGAACGAAGATTCTTGCAATCATTTACATAGAGATTTCTGAGATTATAGAGTCGCTCCATATTCTCAGGTAAACTCTCCCAATTGTTTTCGCTTAGATCCAAAAACTCCAATGAAGAGAAACTTGGTATGGCATTGGCAAAACTTAACATGCTCAATGAATGACACATATTAAGATATAGATATTTAATAGTTGAAGTTACTGTTGAATATGGAATGCATTGCACCCCTGGTGGTGGCGGCTCTTTAATACCACTGCCAGGAAGAGGAAGATGAGGACGGATCTCTTCAATCTCCTCTACATATGTAATCTTCTTGGTATTACTATTACACCTGCTGCTGCAACAAGTGAGATTGGCAAAACTTGTTCCACCAACATACATTGGGAGTACTTCTTTAATACCCGTGCCACTTAAATAGAGACGCTTCAAAGATTTCAAATTATACCAATTACCTGGAAAAGTCTTCAAATTCACGCAACCATCTAACTGAATAATCATCAAGTGTTCTAAAGGCTCCAACATCTCTGGGAAGCTCACAAGTCTCACGCAACCTCGAAACCAAAGTTGCACCAGATATTTCAATTTGCAAATGTTGGTTGAGATAATTGAAAGCCTTCTGCAACCATTCATTCGCAGCACTACAAGTTTAGATAGAGACTCAATTGAGGAGGGCACCTCTTCAATATTTGTCCCACTTAAGTTCAGCATTTCTATACTCCTTGAGGAAATGTCTGGAATCCTTCTCAAATTCGAGCAACTTGATAGATGAAGATACTCAAGTGCTTCTGAAACAAACACTCTTGGAACATTCCGACACCTGCTCAGATCGATCCTCCTAAGATTTTTAGCCTCAGAGAGATCTGCAATTTCAATCAAATTGGAGCATCCGTTTAAGCTAATCACTCTTAAATTTCTGAGATCCTGCAAAAAAGAATGCCAAAGGAAACAACTTTTATCAACATCGTCTTGACATCTTCGAATTTACAGTTTAATTAATTTCGTATTATATTGAAAAATGGTTAAATTTGGGGGGAAAAAACGTGCAAGCTAGAATTAAACACACACATACCTGTACTCCTCTCCATAGTTTCTTAACATTGCTGTCATGCAGCCTTAGCTCAACAAGATTTTCAGCGCAGAAATTGGATGGCAAGTGTTTTGCAGGAAATCCATCCCAATGAAAATACCTCAACCCTCCAGGAAGATACTCAAGCCCCTCGCACCCCTTAGAAAAGTACACTTTATTCTTCTCATGCTCATCATAACGAGAATTATTATTATAGAATTTGAAATATTGAAGGGAATCCATCCCACCAAAGACATCGCTATCTAAGTATATCTCCTTGATTCCAGACATATCTAATGATATTGCTTTGATTTTTGCCGTCCCCTAGTATAGGTTATTGACAAAAAAAACTTGATAAGTAAAACATTCTACAATTAAGTTTACATCTCATATTAATAATTAACTTTCTATAAAAAGATAAAAAGATAAAAATCTTTTAATTTACAAACAAACACAAACATTTAATTCCTAGGATAAGCCAGAGATAAAGTAGTCTAAAGAGAGTGAGTAATTGATGGACATCATACCAAGACTTGTAAATTTCGACTGAAAAAATACAACAAATTGTAATCGGACTTTTAGGGTTGGATTAGCGATAAAACAACTACAAATGTCCTTAAAAGATTAAGGTTTCAAATCTTTGTAAACCCAAAGAAGAAGAAGAAAAGCAGTTTGTGATATGAAAATTAAATTGATCAACTTTATGTTAAATCTATAAAAAATGAAAGCAATTATGATAAGTACCGTTTTCTTTGCAAGAACGATGCGGATATCCACGGGAGTCCATAATCTCTCACGCTTTTCAGGTTTGTCTCGGTATTCTTCTCGATCAATACTCCGACCCATATCCCTCAATAAATCATGCATTTCTATGTTGGAAGAAGATATAGTTATAAGAGACTTATATTGGAGATTTTTTATCTTGAAAAGCCCTGAGATGCCGTAATATTCATTTACAAAATTTTGATGACTCCCACACAAGAAACATGATATATCAAGGAATATCTTCTGCTCTTCATAGCTTAGTGTGTTATAACTAATCCTCAACACATTTTGAATGTTCATGTTAGGTTCTTTCTCTAAACCCTCAAACGCACTAACCCATTCATCTTTGCTTCTGTCAAATAGAGCAGAACCTAACACAATAAGAGCTAGCGGATTGCCTTTCGCATAATTAAGGGCTCTTCTTGATAGATGTTGATAATCTTTCGCTGTATGATTTTGCTTGAATGCATTTAAGCTAAAGAGTTTAAGAGCATCAACACCATCCATTTCTCGAACATCATATATTTTGCTGGTGACACTCTTGAGCACTTGCTTATCCCTGCTTGTCACCAGAATTTTACTACCACGGCCAAAGAAATAATCTTGTCCACCTAATAACTCCTTCAATTCCATTGCATCACTCACATCATCAAAAACAATAAGAATCTTTTTCTGTTGAAGTTGTCTCCATATAAAATCAGGTCGTAAATTGTGAGTGCCCATACTTTGACAATCTTTCTCAAATATTTTCAGAAGCAGCATTTCTCGCACATTATACAAAGATCGTTTCTTCACTTCATCATGAACATTCGAAAGAAAGTGAAAAACATTGAATTTCTTACAAATATGATTGAACACTGCTCTGGCAATTGTTGTTTTGCCTATACCACCCATGCCCCATAGTCCTACAATGGAAACATCTAAGGTATCCAGGCATAATAGAGACTCAACTTCCTCAATATGAGAAAAGATTCCAACCAAATTGGTAGAACAACTAAAGGAGTCAATATTTAACTTGTTCAAAACATCCCAACAATTCCCATAATTAGTTGAGGTTCTGGCCTGGCAAATATGAAGAGAAAACACTTATAAATTTTACTTGAACATGATTATTATCTTTTTTCTTATCTAATTATTATGGCAGAGAATACATAAAATCAATCAAAATGAAGAAAAAAAATTGATAATAAGGAAAATGAGAAAGAACGGTAGGTACGTACCAAGTGACTTGTGAATCCCAACCAGATATAATAGCCGCTTCCATCAGGTGAGATCTAGCCTTCCCGATATTCATCTTTCCTTTCAAACGTTCTTGAAGCCTACGAAAGGAAGCCCCGAATTTGCCAATTTGATTTCTGACATGCGAAGGATCTACTTTGTAGAACACGGGCACAACTATCTGCTTATTACTGGAGTTCTTGCATTCCATGATCTTGGCTAGTTCTCTCAAGCACCACGTGGAACCTGCATAGTTTTCAGAGAAGATGACGATTGAGATTAAGGAATCTTCGATTGATGCGAGCAGTGCGGGCGGGAAGTTGTCTCCTTTCTGAAGGTTGTAATCAATGAAAGTTTTGATGTGGTGGTCGGATAAAGTCTTGTAGAGGTGGCTTACAAAGTTATCGCGAGTGTCATCTCCTCTGAAGCTAAGGAAAACATCATAACAACGTTGTTTTGGTTGTTGGGTGGTGGTGGAGGATGAAGGAAGATCAGAAGTCATGTTTTTCGGTTTTTGGTTTTTGGTTTTTGGTTTGATTGAAGAGAAATTAAGAAAAGAGGGAAATGAAGGATGCGATCAAGAAAAAGACACTCGCCACGACTGCAAAGTTGCCTCTACAAGGAATCAGAGCATGGTGACCCCTTTGGGTAGAAATGAAGTTATAAAGAAAAAAGAGACTTGACTTTAAGTCTCCCCTTGACTTTAAGTCTCCCCATTTGGAATTATTTAGGATGCGATCAAGAAAAAGAAAGTCTCCTCTACAAGAAATTGACTTCAAGTCTCTTCTTTCTGATAATTTAAAAGGCAAAGAGAAGGTCTATTATTTATGATTTATGTTTACTAATTAGATTTGGTGCCTTGACAATGACATAAGAAAAGGAAAGGCTAATATATTAATTAAATTTAGAGAAAAAAAACACGGGGCTTCATGAGCCGAAATCACGGGGCCGTGTGGAACACCGACCGAGCTCCGGCAGGGGCGTTGCAATTCCGGTTTGTGGTGACCGCCGGATACGACGGGAAGTGGATTTGGGCACAGCATGTTCTTCCGGCGGACTGGCAGCCAGGAGTTGTGTACGACGCTGGTGTCCAAATTGACGATATTGCACAAGAAGGTTGCTCACCTTGTGATGGTAGTAATTGGAGATGAACCCTAGAATTTATTTTTTTTATAAAAAAAAAAACTAATAGTGTCTATAGAAGCAAAAAAGAAAAAAGAAGGAAAAAAAACAGACATAGGAAATAGGTTTTTTTATTTATTTTTCATCTAATGATTTAGAAGGCAACTTTTGTTGTTGTGGTTGGATATAATAAAAGGGACATTTCAATTTCATTATGTTAGATTAAATATCTATTTCATTCATTTTTGTTCTTTATTGAATAATAAAAATAGCAGATCTGAATAGAGTAACCGATGATTACGTAATTCATTTATTGTCTATCGATAATAAAAAATAAATAGAGACTCGGTATTCGAATCTCCTCTAATTAAACAAAAAATAAATCCGACCAAAGTCTCAAATTCAGAGCAATTTACAAAGGGAAAAAACCATTTGTATCCACTAATTTTTACCCTATTAGATAATTTTCTCACCCACTTTTAAACTTAGCCAAAATTATTATCCACACTTGCTTCCTTAGATGATTTTCCCTCCCATTTTTGCTCTGTTAAACAATCAGGCTACCTACTTTTCAGCAACTATTTTGTGGCCCACTAACGGCGCTAAATGTTCCATCAAAATGAAGGAAGATGGCAAAAAAAATGACTTTTTTTAACAAAATGACGTTGTTTTAATATTAATTTTTCCACATAACTTTAGAAAATCTAAAACAGTGTAGAAAATGTTTTAAAAATTCAAAAAAAAGTCTAAAAATAATAAAAAGATCTAGTAATATCAAGTAAAGAAGTGCATAATTTTAAAAAGCTGATAATATCTTTAAATAAATAAGAAAATAAAAGGTTGAAAAATTAAAAAATTGAGAAAAAATCCTTAATTTAGATCTATGAAGGAAATATACTCTAGTTTGGCTTATGTATCGATATCTTGTCCGATATGGCCGGATACATATCGAATATGACCGAATACTTAAAAAAACATTAAATATAGATCAAATACGTTTAAGATATTTTGGGACAATCCGTAAATACCTCCAAATACGTTTTGGATATTTTCACTACAAATTTATGTTATTTTTTGTTAAGATAGCTATGATAATGACTTATAAATAATTATATTACAAACTGAAATAGAACTTTATAAAATGATTTAATAATTTTATTCCTTTTATCTTTTATAATATTTTATTTATATTTATATTTTCAAATTATTCTCTTCTTTACTTGATATTCTAGAATTTTATTATTATTTTTCAATTTTTTTGAAAATTTTAAACATTTATTTTACATTTATTTTAGATTTTCTGCATTTATCTGGAAAAAAACTAAAATTAAAAATGACATTATTTTGTTCAAAACGATTGTCGTAATCGTTTCGGCTGTCTTTCTTCATTTTGGAGAAGCAATTAACACATTTAATGGGGCCCAAAAAATAATTGTTGAAAAGTGGGTGGTCTAATAGGTAAATTATCTAACGGAGTAAAAATTAGTGGATAAATTACCTAACGGAGCAATAATGGGTGGTGTCGCACCGTCACGAGCTAATCTGGGACGAAGAAAATATCACACATAACAATGAAGTTGCCACCCTATTATTTTTAAAATTTAGGGAAACCTAAAGTTTGTAAAAAATGAAAAAAAATAAAATAAACTAAGGCACAAAAAGAAAGGGTCCTAACCCGAGAACTAGGGTTCGGGGTCAATTTATTGACTCGGTAAAGTGTTAGGCACCCGAGTCTCATCCTGAAAATGTTACCGGTTCTAAAAAGAGGTGTTTAAAAATCATGTTAAAAAATAAGTAATTGGGCCCTCAGAGGGGGGATCGCCGCTTTAGTTCTTAAGTTGGTGAGATTGATTTTATCCTAATTGATTGTCGAGTTGTTTAACAAAAAATAAACATTTTTAATCTTCTAAAAGATAAAAAGGTTGGTTGCGTACCTATTCCAATTATATTTAGCCGAGTTGAAAATTAGTCTGATTACATACAAAATTAATTAGGTGAAATTACTACCGTTTTATTAATCCTTACTAAAGCGACGCCACTATCATCACCGGGTCGTGCATGATTAATCCTATTTGCTAGGTGATTCTAAGCATGCATAAGCTAACAAAGTTCCGTTTTATATGAATGCGAGAAAACACGTTGAAAAATGAAAAACCGGGAAGTGGGGTCGAAGCCGCGCACATAATACATTGGTTAAGAAGCGCAAATTAAGATACATTTGTGGGGTCGAAGCCGCACACGAAACACATTCATCAAGATAAGCATAAATTAAAATACATTCGTGGGATCGAAGCCGCACACGAAACACATTCATCAAGATAAGCATAAATTAAAATACATTCATGGGGTCAAACCCGAACACGAAACAAGCATAAAATAATCAGTAAATAATTACTCCGTCTTTCCTCGAAAGAATGTCATTTTAGACATTTTGCTTCTTCCATCAAACAATGTCGTTCTCACCTCCCAAGACATTTTTCCCCTTATTCTAACTATTTTACCCTTGCCTCTGCCATTCTCAACCGCATCCACTCTCTCTCACCTCAAGCATCTCAATCCATGAAACATAATAACTGACTTGATTTTCTTGATTTATTTTTTCTTATATTTGAATCTGTCATAAAAAATTACAGACTTATGGCTATAATGGAGAAGACAGAAGCAGGTGAAGCAAGACAATAGCAAATCTAAAAAAATTGAACAAAAATTACACATCCATGGCTATAATGGAGAAGACGATGAGCGGATGAGGTGAATAGAGAAGCTGTTATTGCCGCGGCGGAGGATACGAGGACGATGAACACCTTCTGATTTCAGATCCAATCCAAATCAGTTCTCTCCCCACCTTCTAATTTCATGACTCCTCCGGTTATGGCATGTCGTCGTCGTCGGTGGTGTCAAACACATCATCAATTTTGCTAGATGAGTTGAAGAAGAAATTTATTTTTGCTGAAATCCTTCAATTCTGCTACCTCCTCACCATTATTCTCTTCAAATCCAAGAACAAAAACAAAAGAAAAATAAGATTTTTTTTTTGCAGAGAAGCAAACATGGAAATAATGGTTTTTTTTCTTTAAATTTCTCAACTTTTAAGTTTTTACTTTTGGTTTTATGCATACAAAAACAAAGGCAAAGATATGGTCTTTTTGTTTGTTGGTGGTGGTGTTGCTGCTGCTGGGAAGGAAGTAGAGAAGCAAAAGCAAAAGAAAAGAAATAGGTGGACAGTATGGTAAATAAGTTAAGGACAGAAGGGTCTGCTGGTTATTGAACAGAGCAAACAATATTTTCTTAATATGCGTGTCCATCCCTAAAACGACATGCTTTGCGGGAAGGAGGGAATACTAAATTTAAATGATCATTCGACATTAAAGATTAAATCACAATTTAAAAGGGGAGCTCTAATAATCATAGTTATTAGAACCGGATCGGACAGCGAATCGGAAATGAAAATTTTCTAGTTCGATCAAGTTTAAACGGGTTTGACCGGATTGACCCATCGGACCGTTTTGAACCGTTCAATCTTTAGATAATTGAATCGAATTGAATCGGCTGGGTCAATGTCTGTAATAGGCCGGCCCATCAAAATTTCAAAATAGAAAATAAAAAAAATACCAAAGCCCATCAAAATAAAAAAAATACCAAAACGACGTCGTTTTGGAGAAGATGCTTTGAACCAGCCGAATCAATTTGGATCGCTAGTTGTGTAAAAACCAACCGGTCGAACTCGATTTGCATGTATATCCGGTCAGATAGATGAATCGAAATGAAAACCTGAAATTTTAAGGTTGAACCGGTCGGCCCGATCCGGTTCGGTTCTGATAACATTGCTAATGATAAGAGAAATTAAATATGGAGGTATTTTCTACGAGTTGGGCTTAAGACGCATTTACTATTTTTCACTTTCGAATGATTATTTTCTGCGGCGATTTATTATCCAATAATTTTAGCAGGACTTAAATTATTGGAAAAGATTAAATCCTATATTTACTTACTACTTTATTTGGTTATTTTTTATTGATTTTATTCGTGTTGATTCGTTGGTTTTATTTTAAGGATTGAGGGTTTTTTAGCAATTAATCAAGTGGTCATGCAATTAAATTAAAAAGTGGTATTTAAATACTAATCCTATTTCACGTCATGCATTTAATGATAAAAATGAGTGATTACTAAGCCTAGTTCCATCAAGCAAGGGTTGATTAAAATTAATTACTGAGTTGGGTAAAATTATTAAAGTGAGTTATTTATTAAGTCTAAGTTTGAATTAAATTAATTAAAATGAGCTATTAAATCTGAATTATTTCTCATTCGAACAGATTAATTTTAATTTTAGCAATTCTAAATAATAATGGCTAATATTTTTTATCTCCCCTGTACTATCGTCGAAAAGCAAGAACCACTTATGTACTTCATTTTTTGCAGTCCGCCTCCCCTGGATAATTGTTTTCGGGCAAAAAGGTCGTTCCGTCCACTTTCACTAACGAATCCGTTAAAAACACTCCCTACAGCAGGTTATCTTCATTTTTAAAATAAATTAAATAATATAATTAATCTACAAATTCCAAAAAACTTTGTAAAAATTCCAAAAATAATTTAATTAATCTAAAAATTCATAAAAAATATAAAACTTTCAAAAAAAAATGTAAAAATTCTACAAAAAATTGTAAAAATTCCAAAAAAATGTAAAGATTCACAAAAAAAATATAATTTTTTTACTTCACATAAAAATCAAGAAAAAATGTTAAAAATTCAAAAAAAAATTAATCTAAAAATTACGAAAAAACTGAAAATTCCAAAAAAAAATGTACAAATTCCAAAACAAATGTAAAAATTGTAAAAAGTCTGAAAAAAATGTAAATTTTCCAAAAAAATATTAATTAATCTAAAAAGTCAGAAAAAATGTAAAAATTTCAACAAAATGTAATAATTCCAAAAAAATAAAAATTCCAAATAAAATGTAAAAATTCTAAATAAAATGTACTTAACCTAAAAATACAGAGAAAAATGCAAAAAAATGTAATTTTTTTACTTAACCTAAAAATCAAGAAAAAATTCATCTAGAAATTAAGAAAAAATGCAAAAATTCCAAAAAAATGTAATAATTCCAAAAACATGTACAAATTCAAAAACAAAGGTAAAAATTCCAAAAAAAAATGTAAAATTCTAAAAATTTTTGTAAAAAGTCTAAAAAAAATGTAAATGTTCCAAAAGTAATTTTATTAACCTAAAAATTCCGAACAATGTAGAAATTGAAAAAAATATAATAATTCTAAAAAAATTAAAAATTCCAAATAAAATGTTAAAAGTTCTAAACAAAAATTAAAAAATTCTAAAAACATTGTAATTAACCTAGAAATCAACACCAAATTGTAAAAAATTCCAAAAACAATGTAAAGATTCACAAGAAAATGTATTTTATAATTAACCTAAAAATCAAGAAAAAAATCTTAAAAATATAAAAAAACAATTCATCTAAAATTAAGAAAAAATGCAAAAAATTCCAAAACAAATATAAAAATTCCTAAAAAAATGAAAAAATTCTAAAAAACATTGTAAAAAATCTATAAAAAATGTAAAGATTCACAAAAAAAATTAATTAACCTAAAAATAAAGACAAAATGTAAAAAATTTCAAACAAATTGTCAAAATATTTCCATTATTTTATTTAGATTTTTTGGATTTTTTAAATTTTTTTTGGAAGTTGTACATTTGTTGCAATTTTTACATTTTTTTTGGAATTTTACATTTTTTTATTTATTTATACATTTTTGTTGAAATTATTACATTTTTTGGATTTTTTACTTTTTTTTTGGATGTTTAGATTAATTAATTTTTTTTTGAAATTTTTACAGTTTTTTCGAATTTTTAGATTAATTTTTTTTTAATTTTTACATTTTTTGGAATTTAAGATTAATTAATGTTTTTGGGAATTTATAAATTTTTGCTGTAATTATTACATTTTTTGCATTTCTTACGTTTTTCTGAATTTTTAGATTAATTAAATAATTTTTGGAAATTTTTACATTTTTTTTGGAATTTGTACATTTTATTTAATTTAAGGTTAATTAATTTTTTGGTAATTTTTACATTTTTTTTTGGAATTTACACATTTTTGTTGGAATTATTACGTTTTTTGGATTTTGTACATTTTTTCTGAATTTTTAGATTAATTAAATTATTTTGGAAATTTTTACATTTTTTTATAATTTTTATATTTTTTTAGAATTGGATTTTTTTTTTTCAAATTTGTACATTTTTCTTGAAATTATTACATTTTTTTAGAATTTGTACATTTTTAAATTAATTTTTTTTTTATAGTTTTAAAGGGAATTGTTTTCTTTTCTTTGAAATTATTACATTTTTTTTGAATTTTTACATTTTTTCTGGATTTTTTTTATAATTTTTTACAATTTTTTTTGAAGTTTTAGATTTTTTTAAAAATCTTTAGATTAATTTAATTTTTTGGATTTTTTAAATTAATTATATTGTTTAAAATATAATTACCTGCCGTAAGAGATTAAAAAAAAAATTGTTGTATCAGGTAATCTGTTTGATTTAACAGTTTAATTTAACAGAAGGGAGCAATTTGCTCGAAAATAGTAGTGCAGAGAAGGTGGACTGCAAGAAATGAAGTACATGAGAGTTATTAATATATATATAAAAAAACGTCCAATAAATAAAAGAGTTAAGAAAAGTGGGCTCGAGGGCGAGTACCGAATTCTGATCCGCAAAACCGAGGCTAGTATCACAAATAATAATTAATAAAATATCAAACAAATCACTCCTCTCCTTCTTTACTTATGGGACGGCTGAGCCAGCCGACTACCCAGTCACTCCTCTCCTTCTTCTGCCTAACCCGAAACAAAAAACAACTCTGCCACCAAATCTCCTCAGCTCCTCATCTCCTGCAAATGAAACACAAACAAGCAGCAAACCAGCGGCAAGAACAGACAAGAAAATAACGGCAAGCAGTGACAATGAAGGTGCAAGAGGTGAGGAAGAAATTACTTTTTTGTGTGCTTGTGTGGCCGTGGCGGTTTGGGTGGTTTATGGTGTGGGTGTTTCGGCTGTGGCGGTGGTGATGAGTGAGGTTGATTTTGGTGATTTAGGAGCGTTTGATGGTGCCGCGGCTGGGTTTGGTGTGATGGCAGTGGATCGATCGGTTGAGATGGTGGATTTGCGATTGTGGTTGTGTGGTGGTATGTGGTGAGGATTAATATGGGAGATCGGGCCGGTTTCTTTTGTTGGTGGGTGATTGGGTTTGCGGCGGTGGTGATGGGTTTTGGCGGTTGGCAGAGAGGTTGGTTGTGGAGATCGAATAGAATTAATTTGCAGGGGATTAGAATTGGAATTGATATTTTTTTTGCAGGGGATTGGTTCAGGAATTAATTTGCAGATTGCTGTTTAATTGCAGAGGATGGTTTGAAAATCGATTTTTGCGTATTTGGTTTGATAGAGCGAGATAACGTGTCGGCATGGCCGCATGGGTTTTGGGTATGGGCATTTCTATTTTATTTTAGTACGATCTAAATCTAATGGTTGGAATTTTTTTACTGGAAACCAATAAAAATTTGAACGAAACAAAACAATAAAAATAACGAACAAAATAAAATAAAATAACATGAATAATAAATTATAAAGTCGATGGTAGAACAAGTGATAAAAATAAATTAAAAAATATAAATATGCTATGATAATGACGATTTAAAGTGTCAAAATTTGAGTATTAACATGTGGTAATTTTGAGCAAGGTCAAAAGTAGAAAAATTTATCCATAGAGATTAGAATCCACATCAGGGTAAAAAGAGATGAGAAGAGGAACATAACTAATATATTTATAACACTCCGGATGGAAAAGGATGAGAAATTCTTAAATTCATTTTTTTATTCATTATAGATCCGAAATTGGACTTTTGTTGACTGAAATTTGCATCTATGGGAACTAGATTACTAGTCCACCACGCCCCTCCTCAAAATGACTCGTGATCAAAGATTCAAATACCAATCCAATCCAGCACAAAGTATAGTATAATCAAACACTGATCTGTAATGTCGAAATGACTGCTTTCTGCAGATTACACAAATTCAGGAAAAAAGATTTCAGACACTACAATTACGTAAATATTGAATGCAAGCAAAGAGGAGGTTTAGATAACAAGAGCATATATGTGTACCTTGATGACCACACACAACAGACACTATAGCAGAGAGCAATGTGAGTGACAGATATAATTAAGTTCTTCTTCTTTTTGGGTTCAAGCTTTTGTAGAGGAATGATCGAATTCGCTTCTTTGAAGAAGCAGAATGGTGGCGTTGAAATCTTGTTCTGGAGAGTCGGAGGGAAAGAGAGCACGACCTGATCATGAGCCATCTTCTTCTTCTGCTGCTGCTGAATTTAGACGGGTTCCTTATGGGGGTGGGTTTGTTTGTTTTTGTTGTGGCAGTGGCCACAGCCGCCAGTGCTACTGTTTCTCCTTCAAACACAGGATGGACCGCACACTTGTTCACAGCCAAGTCCCCTTCTCCCGAGCTAAATTCAAAGGAAATCTCTTTACCCATCAATTCACCCAAATCCAATTCTCCTGATCCTCTATCATCTTTTGGATTGAAATTCCAACTCCACAGAAACAAATGCTCTGACTTCACCAGTGGAAAAAAGGAACTCAAGGGTGTTGAAAGACGAGAGATGACACGGTGATCATTATGTTTGAGAATGCATTGAAAACCTAAAGAACCTAGGCTAGTAGTAGCGGCAGTGGTGTCAGGAGAAAATAGGAGGGAGAAGGCAAATCCTCGAAACCGAGACCAATTATATTCAACATTTTGCGATGAGGGGAGCTTGATGGTGGCGGAAGATCCCATTCCCATTTTTATTCCCATCCATCCTGGAAGTTCAGTCCCTGGCATTACACATGCATACCGTTCCGTTCTTATCATCATCCTGAACAGAGAATGTTTCAATATTTTGTAACGAGTCGCTTCTTCCACTTTAAAGCAGTGTATCAACCAGAGCTCTGATAAGTTGCATTCCACTCCCAACCAGATTAATCCATGTATGCATTCAAGTGATTCACAGTCATTTGCCTCCAAGGTTTTTAGAGACGCTGGCAGCTTTGGTATGGAACGAAGATTCTTGCAATCATTTACACGGAGACAGTTGAGCTTAGAGAGTCGGTCCATATTCCCAGGTAAACTCTCCCAATTGTTTTCGCTTAGATTCAAAGCGAACAATGAAGAAGAGAAACTTGGTATGGCATTGGCAAAACTTAACATGTTCAAAGAAGGACACCTACTAAGACGTATATGTGTAATAATTGAAGCTACTTGTGATGATGGAAGGAATTGCACCCCTGGTGGTGGCGGCTCTTTAATACCCCTGCCAGGAAGAGGAAGATGAGGACGGATCTCTTCAATCTCCTCTACATATGTAATCTTCTTGGTATTATTATTACACATGCTGCTGCAACAAGTGAGATTGGCAAGACTTGTTCCACCAACATACATTGGGAGTACTTCTGTAATATTCGTGTCACTTAATCTGTGAAAAGTCTTCAAATTCACGCAACCATCTAACATAATTAACATCAAGTGTTCTAAAGGTACCAACATCTCCGGGAAGCTCTCAAGTCTCACGCAACGTTCAAACCAAAGACTATACAGATATTTCAATTTGTAAATGTTGGTTGAGATAGTTGAGAGCCTTCTGCAATCACACATACACAGCACCACAAGTCCATAGAGAGACTCAATTGAGGAGGGCACCTCTTCAATATCTGTCCCACTTAGGTTCAAATATTTTAGAGTACTCATGGACGAAATGTCTGGAATCCTTCTCAAATTCAAGCAACTTGATAGAACAAGATCCTCAAGTGCTTCTGAAACAAACACTCTTGGAACATTCCGACACTCGTTTAGATTGATCATCCTAAGATTCTTAGCCTCAGAGAGATCTGGAATTTCAATCAAATTGGAGCATCCGTTTAAATTAATCACTCTTAAATTCCTAAGATCCTACAAAAAAGAATGCCAAAGGAAACAACTTTTATCAACATCGTCTTGACACTTCGAATTTACAGTTTAATTAATTTCGTATTAAATTGAAAAATTGTTAAATTAGGGGGAAAAAAAGGTGCAAGCTAGAATTAAACACACACATACCTGAACTCCTGTCCAGAGTTCTGTAACCTTGCTGCCGTCCAGCCTCAGCTCAACAAGATTTTCAGCGCAGAAATTGGATGGCAAGTGTTTTGCAGGGCATCCATTCCAATGAAAATACCTCAACCCTTCAGAGAGATAATTAAACCCGCAGTTACCCTTAAAATACACTTTATTCTTCTCATGCGCATCACTATAGAATTTGAGATATTGAAGGGATTCCATCCCACCAAAGGCATCACCATCCAAGTACATTTCTTTGATTCCAGACATATCCAATGATATCGCTTTGATTTTTGCCGTCCCCTAATATAGGTTATTGATAAAAAAAACTTGATAAGTAAAACATTCTACAATTAAGTTTACATCTCATATTAATAATTAACTTTCTATAAAAAGATAAAAATCTTTAATTTACAAACAAACACAAACATTTAATTCCTAGGATAGACCAGAGACAAAGTAGTCTAAAGAGAGTGAGTAATTGATGGACATCATACCAAGACTTGTAAATTTCGACAGAAAAAAATACAACAAATTGTAATCGGACTTTTAGGGTTGGATTAGCGATAAAAACAACTGCAAATGTCCTTAAAAGATTAAGGTTTCAAATCTTTGTAAACCCAAAGAAGAAGAAGAAAAGCAGTTTGTGATGTGAAAAATAAATTAATCAACTTTATGTTAAATCTATAAAATGAAAGCAATCATGATGAGTACCGTTTTCTTTGCAAGAACGATGCGGATATCCACCGGAGTCCATAATCTCTCACGCTTTTGCAGGTTCGTGAGAATGTTCTTCTTGGTCAATGCTCCGGCCCATATTTTTCAGTAAATCATGCATTTCTATGATGTTGGAAGAAGATATAGTGATAAGAGACTTGTCTTGGAGAATTTTTATCTTGAAAAGTCCTGAGATGCCATAATATTCATTTACAAAATCTTGATGACTCCCACACAAGAAACATGATATATCAAGGAATATCTTCTGCTCTTCATAGCTTAGTGTGTTATAACTAATCCTCAACACATTTTGAATGTTAATGTTAGGTTCTTTCTCTAAACCCTTAAACGCACTAACCCATTCATCTTCGCTTCTGTCAAATAGAGTAGAACCTAACACAACAAGAGCTAGCGGATTGCCTTTCGCATAATTAAGGGCTCTTCTTGATAGATGTTGATAATTATCCAGTGGATGATTTTGCTTGAATGCATTTAAGCTAAAGAGTTTAAGAGCATCAACACCATCCATTTCTCGAACATCATATATTTTGCTTGTGATGCTCTTGAGCACTTGCTTATCCCTGCTTGTCACCAGAATTTTACTACCACTGCCAAAGAAATAATCTTGTCCACCCAATAACTCCTTCAATTCCAATGCATCACTCGCATCATCTAAAACAATAAGAACCTTTTTCTGTTGAAGTTGTCTCCATATAAAATCAGGTCGTAAATTGTGAGTGCCCATACTTTGACAATCTTTCTCAAATATTTTCAGAAGCAACATTTCTCGCACATTATACAAAGATCGTTTCTTCACTTCATCATGAACATTCGAAAGAAAGTGAAAAACATCGAATTCCTTACAAATATGATTGAACACTGTTCTGGCAATTGTTGTTTTGCCTATACCACCCATGCCCCATAGTCCTACAATGGAAACATCTGAGGTATCCAAGCACAATAGAGACTCAACTTTCTCAATTTGAGAAAAGATTCCAACCAAATTGGTAGAACAACTAAAGGATTTAAGATTTAACTTGTTCAAAACATCCCCAACAATTCCCATAATTAGTTGAGGTTCTGGCCTGGCAAATATGGAGAGAAAACACTTATAAATTTTACTTGAACATGATTCTTATTCTTTTTTCTCATCTAATTATTATGGCAGGAAAAACACAATCAATCAAAAAGAAAAAAAAATGATAATAAGGAAAATAAAGAAAGAACGGTAGGTAAGTACCTAGTGACTTGTGAATCCCAACCAGATATAATAGCCGCTTCCATCAAGTGAGACCTAGCCTCGTCGAAATCCATCTTTCCTTTCAAACGTTCTTGAAGCCTATGAAAGGCAGCCCCGAATGTTCCAATTTGATTTCTGACATGCGAAGGATCTACTTTGTAGAACACGGGCACAACTATCTGCTTATGAATGGAGTTCTTGCATTCCATGATCTTGGCTAGTTCTCTCAAGCACCACGTGGAATCTGCATAGTTTTCAGAGAAGATGACGAGTGAGATTAAGGATTCTTCGATTGATGCGAGCAGTGCGGGCGGGAAGTCGTCTCCTTTCTGGAGGTTGTAATCAATGAAAGTTTTGATGTGGTGGTCGGATAAAGTCTTGTGGAGGTGGCTTACAAAGTTATCGCGAATGTCTTCTCCCCTGAAGCTAAGGAAAACATCATAACAACGTTGTTTTGGTTGTTGGGTGGTGGTGGAGGATGAAGGAACAAGATGAGAAGTCATGTTTTTCGGTTTTTGGTTTTTGGTTTGATTGAAGAGAAATTAAGAAAAGAGGGAAATGAAGGATGCGATCAAGAAAAAGACACTCGCGACGACTGCAAAGTCTCCTCTACAAGGAATGGGTTGAAGCTTCGAACCAGTTTCTACCAAAGCTTCGAACCAGCTGCATATGCCAGAAATTAAACAAAGTGAGAGCTATGAGGTATAAGAAATCAGAGCATGGTGACCCATTTGTGTAGAAATTAATGGAGACTAATTTAAAGAAACAAAAAAAGTTATAAAGAAAAAAAGAGACTTGACTTTAAGTCTCCCCTTGCTGATAATTTAAAAGGCAAAGATTCGTTCGCTTTGAAACTTCGAACCAGTTTCGTTTGCTTTGTAAACGCGTGAGCTGCATTTGGAGTTATTTATGATTATGTTTACTAATTAGATTTGGTGCGTGCGGTGATATAAAAGAGAAGGAAAGGCTTAATATATTAATTAAATTTAGAGAAAAAAACACTTTTTCCGTTTCCGGACCCGGGAAATAAATAAAAATGTAATAATAGGCTTCATCTCAGCCCACGCAGTTTAATTTAGACTGGACTATGATTGAAGTTCTCTAAAGCCCATACCTAAACTTGGGTCCATTTGTTTTGACAGAGAGACTGAGGCCCTGAATGTCTTTCTTTTTTTTTTTAAAGGAAGGCCCTGAATGTCTTGGTGCTGGTTACTATCTACTACTAGTATTTTCGATAAATTCTTTGCATTATCAGCAAACAGCACGTAGTGTACTGAAATTATTACACCCAAAAAAAAGAAATAAGGAAAAGACAGATTTTTGCAGATGAGGAGGAGGTAGCGTAAGTAGCGGTTCATGAGTGGGTCGGGTCGAATCGGGTATTAATTGAATTTGATTTGTATGCATCGGAGTAGTACTTAAAAGCTCAAGACCCAAACCTTTTCAAGCCCTTGGAAATCACACACTCCTACAGGCTACTCACTACTACCTACTACTCCTGCCAATTTCACATAATTGCTTTTTCTGACCGCCAAGATTTATGAGTTACTATCTACTACTCTCACTCATCAGACCTTAGGTTCCCAACGATTCCCATATATAATAGCAATAAAATTAAATTAACCCTCATCCATTAAAAAAAGGTTAAAATTAAATCAAAGGGTACTTTTTTATATATATAGAAAGGGAGGGAGAATTATAGGGTCCTAAAGGAAAGGAGAGTGGGCACTCCGACTCCGGCACTGGCCAATGGCCATGGTTTCTTGCCTGAGAGGAATTCAGATCAGATCAGATTTTAGTACAGTAAGTAACTGTTGCCCATGCCATCACTTCCCACGATTTTACTCTCCAATGATCCAATCTAATGTCTCTATTTTGCTTTACTCATTTTTTAATTATTAGGTTTCAGATAAACACACAACAAGATTAATAAAATTATTGGCAATTTTATTCCCTAATATTCTCTTATAATTTTACTTTTAATTGACCATTTTTTTTAAAAATACTAGTATCATAGATGATTTTTTATTTTAGAGAATAAATTGAGTTGACTTTATTATATATTTTACTGAAAATATAAAAATCACCTAGATAGCGTAAAAATGACATGGTATTTTGAAATGTCACTACTAACCTTAAAGGATGTGTATATTACTCCCTCCATATGGAAAAGAATGACGTTTACTGTTCCGACGCGCATTTCAATGCGGCCGGATAACTCACTATATGACCCCAAAAAATTTCATGCTTTTTTTCGAGCGTACGTTAATCCTTAACGTACTTCCGAGAAAAAATTAGGAGTAAAATTATCTTAAATAGTGAGTCATTCGGCCACATTGAAATACGTGTCAGAATAGTAAAAGTCATTCTTTAAAATATGGAGGGAGTAAAACGGAAAGAGTAATCTCTATATCCATACTATACGGCTATACCGCACTCTTCTTCTCTCTTTTCTAAATTATTAGCCAGGTGATTGCTAGTATTTTATTTGCTTCCGATGGATGTTGAATCTGTCAAAAATAAAATTAATACAATTTATCACACTGAAATAAAAAATATTACAGCAAGTGATAAGAGATTCGTTCTATAGAAATTTAAGTCTAATTTTAGTGTCTGAATATAACCGATTGAAACAATGGTAGTAACCAATATGGAGGGGGGGGGGGGTTATTGTAACTAATTAACAAAATAGAATGCAGTAGAAATGGTAAACAAACAAGTGATGAATAAAATCAAATGATAAGAAACTCCCAGTAAAGACATAACCAAGGTATAATTCACACATATTGATCATCGGTACAAAGATGTTCAAAATTGAGTTTTCATATTGATCAGGTTTACTTTAACTCTTCTCTTAATCAAGTTTCTCAAAAAGACCTTCTATTAAGAACTCTAACATTGTTAGTAATCCTAAGATTCACTTATAAGATTTTAACTGGTTGGTTAATAAAAACAGGGGGAGACCTTTCCTAGGCTTAGGGATCAGTTCATTCGGCCCTATAACCTTATTATTCTCTATCGCTAACTGAGTTCAGCTCGTTCACTAAGAGTTCTAGCCAAACACAAATTAGTCGCTTACAGATTCCTTCTAACCATATAGAACCAAAGTTATTAGGCGAGGTGTAATTTGTTCAAATTAAAACTCAAGTTGATCACTCTTAAATCAAACAAGAATAATTTTGGAGATGAAATCGGATGAGAAGGAATACGAAATTCAAAACTTATTAAATTCATTTTCACCTCACAATATTGGAATCATAACCCTTGGAGTTTTTATCAGGAACGATTTACTTAGCTAGATAAAAACATAATAAAATATAATAAAAAGTAATTGCATAAAACTGAAAATCTCCTCGTAAGTAATTGCATAAAAGAAAACGAGGAGAGCAGAAAAATAATAGAGTTTCTGTCTACTCCAGAGAAAATGGACAGAACGGAAGAGGAGAAGAAGAGCCCCGTTCTCCTTCCAACTCTTCTATCTATATAATCTCAAAACTAATTAAAATTGCTCTTATCTTTTAGAGTTCTAGATAAAGTATAAAATCTGATTGTTCTCATTTCTTAGAAAGCTTTATAAAACTGAAACTCTACCAGATAAACGTCCCCTAGAAGTAGAAGTGCAAACACATGCTTTCTGACTTGCGATCCAGGGCCATTGTGCTGACTCCCAAGCCCAGCTGAAATCGTCCTAGGCCTACTAAAGAGATCCCTTGCTGGTCTTGACTGACTCCCCCCTAAATCTAGGAAAGAGACAGTTTGCACTACTGCTCATTGACTCTCCCCTAAGCCTAGGGAAGAGAACCCTTGCATTGTTGTTGAGTCATTTTCACCACTATCTTCTGTTTGTTTTATTTTCTTAGTATTTCTATCCTTTTTTTTCTTGTTTGGTTCTTCTAACCAATTTTTGTAAAAAGAAGAAGAGAAAATTAACTAGATATCAACGGTATCATTATCTAAAAATAATTAAATAAATAATAATTTTATACTAAATAAACATTCAATTGGCTTTGCTTCATTTTATGTAAATAATAAAAGCTTAGCTAGCTAGCTCATGTGACGTACCTCACAAGTAACCACTGTGGTCTTGTCATTACAATTTATGTGTCTTCAGTTCATCCCCCCTCCCTCCTACTGGCTACCCTCTGTCTCTCTTTTCTTCAAATATTATTGGTTAAATTCATTCCTAATTACCATGGAAATTTCAATAACAAGTTTTTTTTCGAGAATAATGAGTTGGTACCAAAGCCAAAGGGAGTGCAGCGGGGTTAATTTAGTACTCACACCGCTACTTTTAAATCTCGAGTTCGAACCTTCAAATGGTTTAAATTTTTTAAACATAATACGTGGTGTGAATTAATCTATTATGAAAAAAGGATCGAGAAAACATATTATATATATATAAAAAGAAGAAGTTGATAAGTGATTAACTTGAATGTTAATAATTGGATTTGGACTCTGATGTTCGCGAGCTACAAGTACAACTACTGGTGTAGGAAAGAGTGGGCCTAAGGCCCTAACCTAACAAACAACACAGATCCGGGAATAAAGGCTATCTCAATATAAAATGCGAATAGCCTGTTCTTTCCAGGAATTAGATCACATCACTCAAGCGGTCACGCCCTGAGGAGAAAAACTCCAGATTTTCTCTATCCCTAAACATATTGCTAAAAGTTTTTTCATTATTTTATATAAAAAAAACTGAACATTTTAGGCCTTACCATTTAAAAATACTCCCTCCGGTCATTAAAAATGACATTTTTTTACGAAGATAGAAATTGATCTTGAAAAAAATGACATGTTACGTTTATAATATATGCATAATTTTTCTGTTTTTCATTTTTTTTAACTAAATTTGAATTAAAAAGAATAATATTTATTGGCCAGTATAATTTTTTTTTATCAAAAATTAACTAAAAAATAATGAGAAATTGTTTCTGCTTAATTCTAAAAAACATTTTTTTAAAAGACCAGAGTTAAAACAATAACGTAAGTATGCAGTGGGGTTTTTGTTGTTTAGGGAATTTCAAATAAATACTACACGATACAAACATAAGCAAGCCAAACAATTCAGGATCGGCTACTGTGTTATCAGCTCAGAAACTCATCAGTAAGCACCAGAATAAGTTTGTTTCTTGTGATTGTTCAGACAAAAGAAATAGTGAAATAGTACTAGTCAAAAAAGGGTTTGCTATAGTATCCGGATACAATTAGATGTCGTTTAGAATAAAAACATAATAATTAAGGAAATAATTAATCACGATTTTTTAAAGTATTTTAACATTAACAATCGTCTTTTTCTTTCCTATTAGATAAATTGACCGGCCATAATCCATCTCTTTCTTCTATATTAAATAAATTAATCATAAATTATCTAAAAAATCTCAAAACGTCGTTTATTTAAAACAAAAAAATATTGTCTAAAACGACATTATATCGGGAGGGAGTATATAACAATGCAACTTTATTCATCGAACGAGAAGTTGCCCATTCATTCTCAATTTCGTGTATGTTTGTTATATTCTCTTGAGTTTGTGTAAATCCAATCTTAACTTATTGAAGTAGAACCTTTAATTCAATCAAGGGAAAGATTTCAGTGTTCATCATCTCGAGGGATTTAGATATGTAATTAGTAGTAAATGGATTGTGTAGTTTATTTGATAAAATATTTCTAATGTGTTTTGATTAATTTATATTGTACTTCCAAATTTTATTAACTGTTGGTTTTTTATTTTTTAAAAAGAGAAAAAATGACAGTTAATAAAGTCCGGAAGGAGTACTCACAAATTTTAAAAAAGTGTTGTTAATAACAATCACTTTAGCTCACCGAAATTTTATATGGCTCACAATTCTCCTCAATTTTTTTATTCAGATTCTGACCCACCGTAAAATAACTTTTTACTTATAAGTGGAACCAAAAGTATATTGATTGAACCAAAACGTCTATTATTTATGGATAAAATTTGGACTTTAAAAATTTGGACAAAACGTCCATTATTAACAGACAGAGGAATTACTTAACTAAAAATCAATTAATATAAATACAAGAGATTATTATTCATTGAAAAAAAATAAAAAATTATAATTAATCATAACGGGATTTATTAAAAAAGGGAGGAGTACAAATTTTTAAATATGTCAAATTAAAACGCTGAATTAAAATTTAAAATAATCGATATCTAATACGAAATATAGATGTTCTCAAAAGAAATAGAAATGAGCTCATTTAATCTCTGATTTGATGAGAGGAGAGAGCAAAGCAGCCTGCACGTGTTTCAGCCACCATGTTATGATTGCTCGCTCGTAGGCGTAGACGTAGCTAGCTAAGCTTTGCATTCAATTGTTGACAGAGGAGAGAGAGAGAATTAATACTTTTGTTACATTGATAACACGAAAACCTGATGGTTTCACGCATCATATACATCCACGTGTTATACTTCTTTGTATTACTACTTACTTGTTTACAAAAATTATTTAAGATCCCTAATGTTTACTTCTTTCGTATAATGATCCCTACTTTTGTCCCTATCATTTTTATACGAAAGTACGATAAGTATTAAAAAATGCCCTTATATTATTATTATTATTAATTAATAATTTTTATTATAATACTAAATCCCAAAGATCAAACCGTAACCTATTTTATAAAAATGATCATTTTTGAAAAGAAATATCATCAATAACCAATAATGTTAAACATTTTTATGGTTTTTTCAATAGGAGGGCTATGAGAAATGTCTCTTTTATATATATATATATCTACCAAAATAGATCTAAACATATATTTTTGATATAAATTTGTAACAATTTGCAAGGGTATTTTTGACTTAGAGTTTTGAAGTTCCGTGACAAGGAATATTTTATGATTATAAATGGAACAATTAGGGAGTAAGCCTTAAAGTTTCAAAATTAAGGGCCTAATGTGTAAAACTACTCAAAGTTTGGGTACTCTTATGAAAATTTGCTCCCCTATTTATTTTGGGTGATTTGTACCATTTGCTCCATTTTGTCTGCCTGCCTGCCTACTGGCTAGTCCTTGCCTTTTTGTCTCACTCCTTCCTCTACCATCCACTCCAGTATATCCATCCTCCCGGTTCATAAAAATCATTTTTTCCCCCTTTCTATCTCTTTAATTTAATTAAAAAAAGTAGTACTCCTTTTTGTGGTTTTGTTTTGGTGGTCCTTTTTAATATGGCAAAATGGCCTTGGAGCCTATAAATAGTGGCCACATTCTACCATGACACTAACCATCATGCTTAAGGGGATTGTTTGTTATTGCTAAGCCGAACAAATTAGCGGCCACATTTCAGTTCTTTAACGATCAAAGAGAAGAGTAAGAGTTCATGGAGGGTGAATTGTTGAAATCGAGGTTTAAGAAAGTGGCTGTTTTCTGTGGCAGCAGCACCGGCAACAGGAATTGCTACAGAGAGGCAGCCATTGAACTTGCCCAAGAACTGGTATTTGTACTTAAAAGCTTTCACCTTTCTTGCATTTCCTTTCATGTTTTTCCTTTTCCTCTTCCTCTCCCCGTTACAAACCCTAATAACGTCTGCTTGAATGGGTCATGCCTCATGGGTTGTGAAGGTGGCGAAAAGACTGGATCTTGTGTACGGAGGAGGGAGTATTGGGCTCATGGGTTTGGTTGCACAAGCCGTTCATCGTGGTGGAGGCAATGTTCTTGGGTATGAACCTTCAATTCGTTTAATTTTGTTACTTTCTATTGTTTTGAGCAAGAAATTACTTTAAAGTTTTAACCTTTTGCCTGCCTCTTGTTTTCTAATTGTGTACAGAATCATACCTAGGACTCTGATGAGCAAAGAGGTGAGTAATCCATCTCTTGATAATATTTCTTATGTTCTTCTTTCATTGATAATTGGGGCAATTAATCTCTGATTGTGTGGGCTTAATTGGAAAGTTTTACTGCACCTGAATGCTTGATTCTGCTTGGTAAATATATGTGTATGTGGAACTTAGATAACTGGAGAAACGGTTGGGGAGGTGAAGGCGGTAGCGGACATGCATCAAAGGAAGGCAGAAATGGCCCGCCATTCTGATTGCTTCATAGCCCTACCAGGTCCCAGTTTTTGCCTTCTTTATTAAGTAGACTATTTACGGACCCAGTTATCCCTTTTGTTCCCTGGATAATCTATTACTGTATTAAAAACTATTGGTTTTGCCTCATTTACCTAGGTGGGTATGGAACTTTGGAGGAGTTGTTGGAAGTCATCACTTGGGCTCAATTGGGTATCCATGATAAACCTGTAAGCATGCTCTAGTTTCCTGTTATGATCATCTATATACATATTTACGCACTATGGTGGGTTAGCTAGCTCTAGCTAGTACTCCAAAATCAAAGGGTCATCACTCTAATGATCTGTTTCAATAAATATGCAGGTGGGTTTGCTTAACGTTGATGGTTACTACGATTATCTTTTGAGCTTCATTGACAAAGCTGTGGACGATGGCTTCATTGAACCGTCACAGCGCAACATCTTTGTTCACGCACCTAACGCCAAAGAACTTGTTCAGAAGCTTGAGGTGAGATATCAGTTGTTATTGTTGTTTTCACGATTTTTTTTTTATTAGTTAGAGACATAAGTTGATAAAATTGAGGTGGTTAAGCTTCATATAGGAAGACTACCTGGCATTGGAAGAAAGAATCTTTCCGAATTTGCCATCTTTTTACGTCTATTTTTCTTTAATTTGTGTTGTTGGGTTGCAAAGATTGCAAATGATGGTGCTGTTTTTGTTTTGTGTTGCTGTAGGAGTACGTGCCTGTGCATGAGGGAATCATTGCTAAGTCAAGTTGGGAAGTTGAGCTGCTGCAGCTGCAACCACCACCACCACCACAGCAACAGCAGGTGGGGTTCAATGCTACCACAGCTTTGCAGACTGAGATAGCTCTATAAAAGAGAGACATGAAAGGTGTGGTGACCCTTGTTTTTGCTTTTCTAGTCTGATTTTGCATTTTGGGTTTGGGTTAGGGTTAATATACCATCCAAAACTTGGGGTCTTTTTTGGGTTATATGGTCATCACCTATTAGTATATTATGTTAGTGGCACTTTGGTGGTGATGATGAGTAGGGTAAGACTTAAGAGAGTCTATTTAACATTAAGAGCTCTTAGTATTTTGCATGTCTTGACTTTTGTACAAAAGATTATATACTGGAGTAGAAAGAAACAATAGCCAAAATCCAAAAAAAAAGGAAAGAAAGTGCAGCAGCTTTATTCTCAATGCACAAAAGCTCTCTGATATTGCTGATGTTTATAAGTTGTCTTTTTACATTGGTCCCAAAATTATGTTTTTCTTTTCTTTTCTTTTCTTTTCTTGTGCAACTCTTTTTAATTTAAGGTGGTAGTGTGATGAAGGTGTGGGGATGGTATGGGTGCTGTTGTTATTTGTATTGGTTGGCCAATTGGTGTGGCCCTAAAATGGTAGGGCTGGTTTCCTTTGGTAAGGCTAACGGTTGGTGGTGCAGGATCTCAGTGCATGTAAGCTCTTCAATACCAACTTGGTTTTGTCTCTTTTTGGACCTCACCACTCACCACCAGTGATCACAGCTAATTTACAGGAGGGAATGAGTTTTCGATATTCTCTCGTCTTGCCTGTGCATATGGACTTTTCTTTTAAAGCTTGGAGCACGTTTTAAAAATAAGATAAAAAAAGAGAAGAAAAAGAAAATCACTCATCATGATTGATGACAATTTTTTTTTGAAAAAATAAAAAAATGCAATAAAAAAGGTATGGGACTTTGGGTTTGAGGTGGGAAAAATAAAATATTATATTTAATAGTATACAACATTTTTTTGATTGGGCCTGACATTTGTGGAAAGAGCGTGCGTGGGATGGTAATAAGCCCACTGGAAAAACGAGCCCAATATAAATTGTTACTCTCTTTTTTTAATTTGTCAATAATAATATATAAAAACTGGATTTTTTTCTTCTTTCAATAAGCTAAAAGAGAAAGGAAGTGGTTAAGCTTATTTGTAGAATAGAAGGGTTTTGTTTGGATATATGGAACAATTGTTCAAATTGTTTATGACCTTTAGATAAGATTAGAGAGGAAACAGAATTGGATAAGAAACTTTCCCTTAAGTATGAGTCTGGGAGGCAGCAGTTGGGGACCGGTCTAGCTACTTCTTTTTCTTTTTTTGTGCCTCTGTTCCCATTTTGGTTTGGTTCCTTGTTCTGTTGTTGCCTCTGCCAAAGGCCACAATAGTAATAATGATGAGTCCTACCTACAGAGAATGCCGCCCTTGAGGCCTGACCCTATGTGCCTATGTGGTCATGTGCCCCGACATAATACACTGTGCCAACTCTGCCCTGTGATTTCGGTCAACTTTTTGGATGGTGGTGGCCGCCGGTGCGGGGACCAGATTACGACATTGATTCACTTGCACAGTACCACTGAATAGCTAGGAAATTAATGGGTTTTGATTTATGAGCTTGGGCTTGAGTTAATATTAAAATAAGCCCAAGCCCGAAAATGAATAATCGGGCTACTATTCTTGTTTGTATTAATGTACTGAAGTCTCCCACGAAAATGCTGGAGAATCTAAACTTTGTTCCAGGAAATTTCCTTGGAGGCGAGTCAATCCCAAGTTGTAACTTACATTTCAATAGACTTGTGCTTATCTACAAGGAAGGAATTCCAGCAGAAGCCAAGCTCTGGTTTTTGTAATTTAGAAGAGTTGAGCAGGTCTTTGTAGAAGACTTTTGACTTCTAAGTCAAAATGTTTGTCCATATTCCCTAAAAACCATGCCAAGTATCGTTTTTTCTCCCACTGAAAAGTACTGCTGGAAAATTAACGCAAAGCAACGCGGAGTGCTCTTGAATTGACATGTTGGAAAATTAGCTAAGAAAAAACATAAAACACACCATCGATTCTCTTGCCTTTTGGTCTCTTAAAATCAAGAAACGAACTTTAGGTGAAGCAACTGGAATCCCTTTACAAGTACTTGCAGATTAAGCTAACATTATTTTATTACAAAAGAAAAACCATACTAGCATTAATAGCGAATTTGTTTATATTTTTAACCTTATAAAAATAATAAATTAGGCTCCATAATTACTATAGATTTTCAAAATTGTGAATCATTCCTTATGCGACATTTTTCGTATGACAAGGAAAAATGCTGAAGAATGTTGAAATTCAAGTGGTCATCATGATACGTGAGAGGAAACAATTTGAAGTGGAATTAATAGTTATATGACCAATTCAAATTGTAACAATCTAACACTAGCTCGATAGTTTGAACAGGAGAAAGAAAAAAAATACCCAATATGATCTCTGACCTGACCATCAAATTAAGAATTGTAGGAGATGCAGCCGAGCTATACTAATTTCCGAGTAAATGATGTAAGGTGCCCCTAATTTCCAAGTAAAAATCCAATGCTAAAGAAAAAGAAGTCAAGCTAGCAAGAGATGCTAAGTACCAAAACTTTGTGTCACTCTCCAACTATTAAAGTGTTTTAAGGGAAACCGTGTGGGTCCCATTTCGCCGTTGATGAATTTTCAGTTTTTAGACAACTTAACTAACTAGGGAGTCATTGTAATTGGCTAAGATGCGAGCGGTGTATTAGTGTTGGTATGATCGTTTCCTTATAATCAAATGCTCTTTTTATTTTATAAAAAAATGACTCTTAAACTACTTTCATAACAATTAAGGTAACGATTGATTACTGTTTTTGAAGTATTTCTAGCTAATTACTCTCGATCGTTTTACTAATTACACTCAATCAACGCCATTTTTTTATAGTTAATATTTACTAGTAAAGCAAAAGCTCTAATATTTTAAAGACTTTTGAAACTTTTTATATTAAAATGTTCCCATCAAACATACATTTTGCTGACTGGGTCTTCTTTTTAAAAAAAATCTAAGTACTGTAACTGGACAGTTGTTGATCCATCCTCTTTTAATCATCTCTATATAATCCTTTGTGATGGTGTCTCTGTTTTACTTACAGCAACATTCATTTTTTAAAAACAAACAATCTTAAAGCAAACGAAGAAAGTAAAAAAGAACACAGAGCAGAGGTAGAAGTGGAATTTACAGTAACGTTAGTAGAGAAGAGCACAAAGCTGATGGCTATGACGGCAGCAGAACTGGATCTTCCTGGGTTCCGTTTCCATCCAACGGAAGAGGAGCTTCTTGATTTCTACCTCAAGAATGTGGTTTTGGGGAAGAATTTGCGGGTGGATGTTATCGGACATTTGAACCTATATCGTTACGATCCTTGCGATTTGCCTGGTACATGTCACAACATTACTCACCTAATTAGTCATAATAATAATAACATAGTACTATTAATATTAATATCAATATGATGGCTACAATTTGCAGGAAAGTCGAAGATTGGGGAGAGGGAATGGTATTTTTATGTGCCGAGAGAGAGGAAGCATGGGAGCGGAGGGAGACCCAACAGGACAACCGAGAAGGGATTCTGGAAAGCCACCGGTTCAGACCGGAAAATCGTGAGCCAATCGGAGCCAAAGAGGATAATCGGATTGAGAAAGACACTCGTTTTCTACAAGGGAAGGGCGCCTAAAGGCACCAAGACTGATTGGGTCATGAACGAGTATCGTCTCCCTGATTCCTTCCCTAAGCCTAAGGTACGTGAATGTAATTTGTGTGGTTTTTATCGATTCTACTCTCTGTTCTTGAATGATTTCGGAATGAATATGAATTCGGGAATGATTGCAGGACATTGTGTTGTGCAAGATATACAGAAAGGCAACTTCGTTGAAGGTTCTAGAGCAGAGGGCAGCAATGGAAGAAGAGAGTAGGCCATTGCCAAGTCAAGCATCATCATCTGTGTCCTCATTCGACTCATTTCCCTTCCAAGAGGATCCAGTCACATCATCGATATCGCCCCTTCACCAGATCGGAATGACATTGAAGAAAGAAGCCGTTCAAGACATGGCAATGACAATTCAAGATGACAACATAAATGAGATTATGAAGGGGAAAGGGAGAGGTCCATCTCTACAGTTACCCATGGGAAAGCTACCGGAGCTCCACCTCCCGAAATCGACCGTGGATTGGAACCCGGACAACTTCTTGCTATCTAGTCCTTGGCTTCAGTATTTGTCCCCTTGTTATGCAGACATTTTGAATTTCTAGTAGTTATACTTATAACTTATACCATATGCTCTCAAATGCAGTCTCTCTATTCTTGTAAATAAACCACAATTTCTACCATTTGCCGCTCTAGTTTGCAATGGTTAGAATGTTTTTGTAGAGAGAGTCTAAGCCCATTTCCTTCTTCTTAGTGATAAAAATAAGGTTGGACTTCAAACTGTATTAACTGGGCTTGCTTTGCTTCCTATTCGTATGATTTGTAGTGGGCCTGGAACAACATTAAAGCCCAACTTTTACATGAAATGTGGCCCTACTAAATGACAAAAGATGCTACAATACCCTTCTTTTTCTTGACATCACTTTAACCATAATTTGGAAAAAAATACTCTTTTTGTGAGCTTTGCGGAAAATATGAAAAATCAGTTGAGCATATTTTTTTCCATTGTGATCATGTTAGGCCTGCCTGGTTTGGTTGATCTTTGGGTCACAGAACAACTCGCCTTGGTACCTCCTCTCTTCAAAAATGGTGGGCAAACCTGGTGTTAAACCCAGAGGAGCTTACATGTCAGGATGCTTTCTTTGGCCAGGTTGTGATCTTTTTGTGGACTTTGTGGAAAGCCAGAAACAAGGTTGTTTTTGATAAGGAGCCGCCTGATCCAATGGAATTTTTGAGGAATTTCAGTGCTGATTTACAGAGATACTCATTCGAGATGGGTGTGTCTCAGACAGGCAGAAGAGCTTTCGATGTTCAAAATTCTTCATCTCTAGATTGTGATTCTTGGTCTCCTCTTCCTATGGGCATTCGAAAGATTAACTGTGATGCTTCTCAAGTTGATGAAAGTTAGCGAGTTGGTATAGCAGTTGTTTGCAGAGATAATTATGGCAGAGTGATGGATGGTGTGTGCTCTTCCTCATTGTGTTCTACCGTGTTACAAGCTGAAGCTATTGCAATTAGGAATTCTGTCATCCTAGCCTCCTCCAGGAATTATGATAATGTTATTAACTTATTACCGAGACAGATTCCGCAACCCTTGCTTCTTGCCTCAATGATCTGCAATTTTTGCCCTCAGGATTGGATTTTTAATCCTCCTGATTCTCTTCTTAGTTTGTTAAGAAAGGATTCTTTTTTATCTTCTATTTTTTAATGGTTATATATGATATTTCTTCTAAAAAAAAACCATAGGATCCGAATCGTGTGAATTTAATATTTATACTAAGATAAATTAGGTGGGTCGGATTATACCCGTTTTTTTTGTTTTCTTGTTAACCGGATCGCAATTTCTCCAAAATTATTTTATGACATGAGCATGACACATGAGCGGAAAAAAAAAATGCCCCATCAAGGCCAAATGATTAAGAAATGAAAATGTGACCAGGAATACAAGGTTAAATGATTAAGAAATGCCAAGTATAGGAGCCACATGAGTTGTTAACGTCGAAGAATATTAAAAGAACAATGTCTGAAAATAGTGAAATTGTGAAGAAAGGGGTTCTAACTTTAAACACACCCAAAGTTGAGAAAGAATAGTAAAAGAATTAGGTGGTTTAGTGTTTGGTCGTTATAAAATGGATAAAATTACACGAATTGATGCCACATCATTTTCCTCTACATTACAATTAAATTCCTCATCAATAAAACAAATTTCAATTCACAGCTCAAATTTTACACAAACTTGGGGTACCGTCAATGACAAGGGAACATATTTTATTGCTTTGTTTGTACATAAATTGTATTTCTCATGATCCTTTCCCACCCCGTTGCTTCTTTTCCTCCAGCGTAGCAGCTTCATTCAACATGTCTGCAGCATCGTTGTGCATATCCAGTTTAGCAAGGGCAACTGACTGCATGTAGAAGGCTGTGGGCCAATCCGGATATACGCACTGCGCTTGCATTGCATCTCGAAGGGCAGCATCTGGCTGATCACACAGCAGATAACAAAGACTCCGACGCGCAAAAACTGTTGGAGAGACCATGGTCCCTACATCTATGAACTGCATCGCAAAAATTAGGCCAACAATCATCCATTACTCATGCTTGCATGAGTACGAGGCATACAAAGTCAAGAAAATGCCTTTACTACATGGTTCATAAATATCAGCTAGTATCACCAAGAAATATATCTTCTTGCCTTTAAAGATCAAGATGAGTAAGTGCACAGATTTCATGGGCGTAACTATACCTGGGAATAACAGTCGATAGCAGTTTTAAAATCTTTGTCTCGGAATGCAAAGTCGCCCCGTTTCCTCGATTCCAGCATGTCTCTCATTTGCTGTGTCCATTCTTGGAAAGATAACTGATTCATAACCTCATAACCACATTCAGGCAAACTTCTTGGCTTAAAAGTTGGGATAGGAATAGATACAGGCATGAGCTTTTGCAACTAACTCACCTCATTTGTTCCCTCGTCATCTTTGTAGTGTGTCGTAACCAAGATCTGATGAATTGCTGTGAGGTCCATCCTTGAACAGGCCTCACCCATTGACGAGAGGGGGCGCTGAGGGGTTGGTGGAGCTTCCTCATGCTTTGAAATTCCTAGCATGACATAAGATGGAACCTGCACACACATACCTATAACCATTACCATCTTCAAAGTAAATCATCATTCTTTGATTGGACTTTAAGATCTCTATTTCCACCTGGATAATTTCTTTCAATAGAACATAATATTTGTCATCACTCTCTGATATTCCTAAGTTCATTGAGTTTACGCTTGAAGTGTTGCCAGAGAAGAAATTAAGAGAAAGTACAACTTATCAAAGGATATTGGCATAGCTGTTAACTTCAGAGGAGTTTGTGCTTGCGCAGATTATCCTCCAGTCCATGGTTTCATTAATGTAAAACCTTTGACCTTAACTCAAAGCACTGAGAAATAAGTCCAAACTCTTGCATGCTTATTGCAAGGAAAATGGCTTTCAATTGGTAACTTGCAAAAGTAATTATGAGTAAGATTTGAGTTTCCTTACATCGGGTTTCGTTAGCAGTGGAGCAAGTGTTGAAACTAGGTCTTTTGTACTAGGCCGCTCTCTAGGTTCATATTGCAAACATTGAGAGGCTAGACCAACAACAACAGTTGCTTCTTCGGTAGAAAACTTCCCTTCCAAATGTGAGTCCATTAGGAGAATGATGTTCTTTCCTCTTATTGTATCGATAGCCTGCATACACGCATAAACATGATATACTTCGAGCATTATCAAGATGGAACTTAAATGAGAAGATGCTTTTGATCAAAGAATGATGAAAGATGTCAAAAATAAGTGTATATGACTGGTGTGAAATCTTCTAGGATTGCATTCAAATATAAAAGAACATATTACAGTTTAAGCTAGTCGAGGAGTGTGCACAGAACTTAGAAGGTATTTATAACAAAGTTGTGAGCTGCGGGAAGAAAAAAGTATTATTTTCTGTTCAAGTGATAAATAAATCAGTATTTGAAAACAATCGACGGTGTGATGAAGTTAGCATATTGGGGTAGATACCAATAAACAAAGCATTTTTGTGAGATCAGCAAATTCTTTTAATCTGATACTTATGAAAGGGAAAACCACTCTAGAAGATTATAGGAAGCAGCATAGAACCAGACTAGCATACTTTAATTCATAACTGATTTGTAATTACTAGATTAGGCAAACACAAAAAGGCAATTCAGGAACCTATTGACATGCTAACTTCTAGTTGAAGGACATGAATATTGCTTCTGCAACCAAATACAAGGCTGCAACATTGAATCTGCATGCCATTGAAATGATACAAACCCACTTACATGACTTGGAGGGATATGCTTTCCACTCAACAAATCCAAAAGGACAGTTCCAAAGCTGTAGATTACACTTTCAGCAGTGACCCTTCCTACAAAATAGCAAAATATGGTAATGAAAAGAACTATCGTTTCTGAAACAGATTAAAATGATCCTAAAATGAAAAGGAAGGGAGGTAAAATTCACAAAAATTACCATTTCTCAAATACTCTGGAGGTGTATAGGCAAGATTTGTACTATAACTTTTCCCATCCCTACTATTTTTCATCAAACCAAAACATGATAGGCGTGGATCACCATCCTATAAGTACCAAATAGATTAACATTACAATCCCTCAATCTGGCCATGAATGCTTGTCAATCACCATATGACAAAAACTTTATGTGTTTGTTTCTTCAGAAACCAAAAAAGATGACATGAAGAAATAGGAATACCTCATCAAAAAGAACTCTATAGGCATTCAAATCATGGTATAAAGGACGGCCCTCAGAACTACAATAATCCAGGGCTTCAGCAACATAAAACGCTACTCTTAAACGCATTGCCCATTCAATGGTTTGATTTTCCCCTGTGAAAATTGCACAGTAGCTCAAAATCAGATGGAGACAAGTACAAGTTGCATAATTCAAATGACATAATAAACAGCTAAACTGGATCATACACAGTAACCTAAGAACAATAACATAAATGAAGAAGAAGCAATTCCCTCATAGACTGGATTCTATAAGGGGAACAAAGCTTAATCTGTAGAAATAATTCTTTTTACATATTAGCATGGCAATAGGCGTCCTGGAAACTCGTTGCATCAAGTGCAGGGAGCCAATCAAGGATAAGGGATGTCATGTTTGACAGCATTCCTGGCCAACCTCTGGACAGAGTTTCAATTTTAAGGGTTATTGATTTGTAGCAGCAGAAGTTTATGAGAAATCTGGTTAATTTATCCTGTCACCTAGCAGGTCTATTGTCTTTAGTTAAGTATGTTGTCCTAACAGCTACTTAGAGCAAAAGAACTGGAAAGTAACAGTCCATCTAGCAGACTATGATGACAATATCGGAACTCACATTGGAGTTCTACAAACAAATGAAGAATTGAACCAAACTCAAAGAAACAGAAGCGCAACAAAGGAACCCATTGAATAGAATTAATAACAGTTTCATTTTATTGTTTACTTGATGGAGACTGCATGGAATCATGATCTGAAAAGCCAAAAGTCTATTCCAACATTATATAAAGTAGGCAACCAGCAGCCTCGCTGACATTTTTGAGTCAAAGCTTCTACAACAATTCAATCATACCACAAGCTTGAACCAAAGCATAAGCAGACCAACGAAGTCATTATCAGCAGTTAGAGCATCATATGGTTTATGAATGAATCACGCCAAGCAATAAAAAAACAAATGAAACAATAGTTGAACAAAACTAGTCGAATCAAATAAAAGAGGAGCAATACACATACAATGAAATAAATGCTTAGCTAATGTATCATTAGGCATGTATTCAGCAACAAGCAGCCTCTCATCCCCATCACAGCAGTACCCTATCAAGTTTGCGAGCCTTTTATGCCTCAATTTCCCCACCCCCCATGCTTCCTCCTGCAGTCCATAAAAACAATTAAAAACCATTTCACACGACCCATGGATACCGCACAAAAAAACGAGAAAAAGAGAGAAGAGAAGAGGAGAGCAATCTATACAGCAAACTGCTTAGGATCAGGCCAAGCCATCTTGTAGAACTTCTTGACGGCGATCCATCGGCGGTTCTGGAGGCGGCCTTTGTAGACAAGATTTGCCGCCTTTTCACCGCTTTCAGAGACGATGTTATCAGAGCTGAAGTTGTTGGTGGCTGTTTTGAGGTCAGAAAGAGAGAATTCAGAGAAAGAAGGGACGCCGGTTGCCGGGTCCAAGGCGCCTGAAGCTGATGGATGGTGGGTTTGATGGTGGGCTTGTTGAGAAGCTGTTTGGAGGTCTTTTTCTGGATGGGTTTCTGTTCGAAAAGAAGATGGACAGCAACCCATCACGCTCCTTTCGATTTCAACCGACAACGACAGATAGACGAGGTTTAAGGTTGGTGAAGCATGCGCTTAGCTCAAATAAAAAAGGAAGACGAGGACGAAGACGAAGACGAAGACGAAGAGGAAGAGGAAGGAGTGAAAAAGGAGTCGTGTCTGGTTATGTGAAAAGAGGAGGAAGCAGTAGCCGCAGTTGTTGTTGCAGCTGTTATTAATCGGATAGAAATGGTGGAAAAGAAAACTTAAATCGGTATCTTGTAGTACAAAAGGTTTTGAGATTTTTTATTTTTTGCTTTCTGTAATTGTTGATTTGTTGCACTTTCATCTCTCTCTCTCTCTCTCTCTCTCTCTCGTAATTTATTTAGTATTTTCCTTAACCTTTTGTAAACGTTTTGGCGGTAAAATCTTTGGGAGGTAAAATTTCCCTCTTTTTTCTCTTTTCACTTTTAGCTTTGGGAAGTTACCATTCTTTTGTTTCTTCTTGTATTTTCTTTTTGTTTCCATTAAGATGATTTTTTGTTTCATCGATGAAATTACAAGTTTTTGAAAAGATTTGACATTTTCGTCTCTTATATAAGAGATAGAAAGATCGATCGTTGTGTATGAAAAATTATCTGTTTAGAATACATTTTAATGAATATACGTATTAATATGTACGAATGCATTAGGGAGGGACAGTAGAAAGGATTTCATCAATTTAGTCGCCTTGATTCTATTTAATTTCCTTATCATTAATGCCAGCAGCCTCTGCCTCTTCTCTGTCGCCTTCACCACATTGTTTTCCAATATTCTACTTAGAAAAGAATATCGGAGAAAACATATTCGCTCGAGCTGAATTTTAACTTAATAGGTTAAAAATATGAAAAATGACCCAAGAAATAAGATAGGTAGAGAGAGGTCCATGATATCATTATACAAAGTAACCATGGTTTTAGCTTTAATGCTAATGTCGGCACCTGATAAAAGCTTAATAAAATAGTAGTACAGTGTCCAAATCAAGATCTGCCACTTCACTTTACCTTAGTAGATTTTAATTTTAAGTAATAAAAAAATTATAGGAAGAAATTTCATAATAATTCTTTTTCATGAATGGCAAATGAGAGGAGAAGAAGACAAGTGACAACGCATGAATGGCTGAAAAAGATACTACTACAGTGGCGCTGGTATTATAAAATGAACTCCTTCTAACTAAGCAGACGACCTGTCATCTCCGCATAGGCGTAGCCAATAGAGGATGGATGACAGCTGTGCAGAAGCTAGCCAATAAGTGTGTACGATGTGTGGTCAGGACTCAGAAATCAAAGACAAAATCCTAGCTACTTCTACCTGTTGCATCATTCCTCAATTATCTATCTTATACATTCAATTTTGACATCAAATCAGCAATAATAATCAGATTCAGCCCTCCTATTATTATTGCTACCCAGCTATACCCATAATAAGCCCAAACTGTTGTAATATACCCCGGGAAAAGGAGAAGAAAATAAGGTTTAACGTTATCTGCAGAACGCCGTCGCATAAGGGCCTAAACAAAGAGTGGCGCTACCGTGCCGAGCCCAGCGTCCAGTTCCCCGCCGCCAGATTCTACCCTTCCCGTTGAAATTTGTGAAAACAACACTTCTCTATTTTCTCCCCAAGGCAAGGCCTAAACTAAGTTAATCAACCTCTCAATCTTTTTATCAAATAGGCTAAACTCATTTCAGGCTCGAGCCATACACATTTCAACATTACTCTTTTCATTTGAAATTTGATAAGTTTTCCCTCAGAAGGCCTGTACAAAAATAATATAAATTGATATTCCAGATGAGATGATGATACAAAAATTTACCATTCACTTCCTGATACAGAGCCCCGCACACGAACATATCATCTTCCAAAATCAAGTGGAAAAATCTATATTGGCAGAGATACGCCAGGCTTTGGCATCCTCATGAAAGCTTTACTTCTCATTCTCCGCAGAGTGATTAGTCATTTGGGAACAGCGTGTCCCTTATGTTAGCAGAATTAATCTCATCATGGATCGCGACATTCTGCAAAGCCGTCTGATCCACTGAATTCCCAAACTTAAATATCCCCCAACTCCCTCCCTCCTTTCACTTCAACATAAATTCACCTCCCACTATGGTGGTCTGATCGAGTGTTTCAAAGGGGAAGGGGGGCACGATATCGATCTTCAACTGTCGGCTGTCCAATTCGGTCCACAACCCGAATCAAGACCCACCAACATAGCCTTGCTCTCGTAACCAAGTCATCCTCCAATTGAAGACTTGAAGAAACAAGTGGAGCCATTGATGGATTTGGATAAATCCAATAGGACAACCATCTGAACCTCATATCACAAAAATCTTGTGCATATCTTTCCGCTCTTGTGATTTCTCAAGGGAAGACAAGTTGCGGATAAACAGTGTCACCAATTCAGTTACACACCATATAGACCTATGAATCTCTCTCACCCTCTTGACCCTGCCTTAACTCGTCAGTACGTTGCATCAGCTCCACATAGGCTTTCATTGACTCAGCCATGAAATTCTCCATGGCCTCAAAAATGCGTTGTAGACTTCCCTGTAAACTAGCATTCGTGGTATCACTCTGGTATACAATGTTTCCTGTAACTGAGAGACCATTACCCTGCCCAGCAACAAGGACAATCTTTTTATCCAAAGCATGAATCTCCTTCTGAATCTTCTGATCCTCCCTCTCTAAGTTCCTAACTTTTCTCTCCAGCTCCTTGTTTGCCACCATCCTCTGCCGCATTTCTTGTTTATCTTGTTCCCAGAGTTGGAGCACACTCATGGCGAACACACGCATGGCATCAATCACTTCCTTTTCAGATACCCTCTCCATTGCTTGCGCCCACTGATAGCAGATTACAAAAACAGGGGGTGCGCCTAGCCTACCTGGTGAGAAGGGCACTATTCCATCAGGTGTTTCTTCTGGTTCATACAGAAGACATTTAACAAGCCAACTATTCAAGGCTCTCACAAAACCCTTCTGAGCTCCAATCCAACTGGAGAAGCTGGAAATCCAACTAAGAAGCTCATGCTCCAGCTGCAATGTAGCGTTCAGATGATCATCACTAAGCTTCTTACCTGATCCAATAGGGCCAAAGCCCCTGGCTTCTTTGATTGCTTGGCATTGAGTATGATGGCATTCTAGCATACTTTTCCACATTCTAGTCAACCTGAGAAGATAATGATCCCACATAAATCACCAACAAAACTAAGGGATGAACAAATCATAAGCTTACATTAAGAGACCAAGGGAGAATAGCTAATCATGCCACAACATTTTCCCAAAACAACAGGTCAAACAATTAAACATTTAGTGAGGTACTCGGACAAGTTCACTAACTTCACACAATTAGATATATCCTAACCTTCAAAACAAAGAGAACATTCTATAATGTGCACACTAAACCAGAGCGTTGTAAAAAATATGGTTACGCAAGAAGCCAAGAGTGGCAAGTGCATAATGCATAGGATAGGAAAGGAAGCATATAGAAAATTCACACGCAGAGTTATTTACATACCCTTGAATTAATTCATTCAGTTGGGGCCATAGCTCCTCATCTCTAATCTTGTTTATTGTAACTGATATCTTGTCTACAACCTGAATTGCCATCCTTATTTTTGTGGACAAACTCCTGATAAAAGTTCGAGCTGCATCAACTTTTTGAGCTTCAGCACCCCTCTCATCCATACGCTTCAGCTTACGGCACTTCCTCTCATGAACTACTCTCATTTTTTCCTCAACCTGGAAAAGCAAACCATAAACTTCCGTCTCAAAGATCATAAAGACAATCATTCAGACAAGTTAGAAAATAGAATACAAACATCCTCTGAGATGACGGTTTTCATTCAGATTCAAGGGAAAGATAAAATACTGTCACCTGCTAAATCATTAGGTATACATTGAACAAACTAACACTCTACATACATACATAGGATACCCACACAATCTTGAGGAACACACCAGTTTCCTCACAAGTTTTTTTTTCAAAATGACAAGCAAAAGCATGGATATAATAATAATATAATTTGGTACAATCCAGAAGAAGGATCATCACTTCCTCAATGGGGTAAGGGTCCTTCATAGGACAACATGCAGGTAACATAAATATTGAATCTCACTTAGCAGAACTTCTATAAGGATGGGGAGCATTTCACATCTATTCAATACGAGAAATGACACTCTTTGTACTTCAGATTAAATAGTTAACATAACACAGTACATTTAAAAAGAACCTAAAAAAACCAAACATTGGCAACACATTTAAAACTGAGGAGAAACAGACTTGTTTATGGGAGTCAGCACTACAAGGAAATGTTAAACTGATAAAGCAGAACTTCTTGATACATGTTAGAAATGTGCGCCATACCTTAACTTCATTGTAGAGTTTCTTCTCCCAAAGATGCAACTTATGCAGTGTAGAAGAAAGATTTTTTGACCTCATAGCCAATTCTTCATCAATATCCAAGAAGGGAGGACCGGCCTTGTCAGTCGAGGATGATGCCTCACCACTACTGGAAGCTACCATAGATAATGGTGCAGTGACACCTTGCAACATCTTAGAAACTGCCTCACAAAAACCCCCAAAATTGCAACATTTTAGTAGGCAATACTAAAACCAAACACGAAACTTATAACCCCTATCCACACAGTAGATTGGAAGCTTCAACTAATCATACGTATCAAGAAAGCTAACAAACTATTAAAATTAGAATAAGAAACCAACCGTGTTTGCGATGATGAGGGTGCCTCCCTACTTCGAGCAATTTTGCAATTTCACCTCCACATTCTGAAGCTTTCTCAAACAAAATCTTTATTTCCACAGCCACTTGAGCTGCATCACGTGGCCCTCCCCCACCTCCCCGAGCATTACTGCTGCGCTCCTCAGACCTTTCATTACTATCCACAACTTTCTTATCCACTACACGCACTTCAAACTCCATTTGAGCATTATCACTAGAGATGCTAGGTCTGGTTTGATACAGTGACGCCTCAGCAGCACCACCACTGCTGCTGGCGCCGCCACCATCACCATCATCTTCGTCCTCTGTCATCACTGCTTTCGACCCACCATACCTCTGATCTCCATGTACTTCCTTTACAACCTCATGGTAATCCTCGTCTTCCAAGTCAGGAATTCCTTCCTCCTCTCTTAGGTCCTTGGAATTTCGGCTTGGGGTATACTGCGGATAAAATTTTTCATAACTCTCAAAAGGATTCAAGAAATCCCAAGCAGAAGCTCTTGGTGGCGAAGGGGGCGGTGGAGGTGGCTTCGATGAAGAAGCCGCAGCCTGTTGGGATCCGTACGTCGGCTGAGCACCATAATATCCAGCCGCTGGAGCGCCCCCGCCGGCACCACCGTAGCCGTAATTTTGATACCCGAAATAGGGGTTGGACGAGGAACTACTGGGCGGATAGGGATTATTGGGTGGATAGGGAGTATTGGGGTAGTAATAAGAGGAAGAGGAGGAATCTCCGAAATAAACGGTTTCTGGAGGGACTGGTTTCTGCTCATAAACGACGGAAGGAGGGGTGGCTTTATTCTTCATGTAATTCATGTGGAGGAAGCCCCCGCCGCCCCCGCCGCCGCCGCCGCCGCCGCCGCCGCTCCCAGGGTAGGAATCGTGATCTGTGCCCATACCCATGCCCATGTAACCTGCGGAGCTCATATATTCTGCGCGGCCACCTCCGGCGCCAGCAGTATCGATGTGGGGATGCAAAGGCGAGGAGTGGCCAGAGTGATGAAGATGTGAAACAGAGCCGTCGTCGTCATCATCATCGCCCGAATCGTCGTCAGAGTGGAAGTGGAGGTGGGAGCCGGAGCTGGAGTGGGAGTGGTGGCGATCTGGGGCGTGAACTTTTAAAGGGGGGGAGGAGGAGGGTTCGTGGTCATTTGAAAGGCCTTTCCGGTTACGGGGTAAATTGAGATTAGGGGATAAGGGAGTTGGGCCACCGGCGTAGGAAGAGTGGTGCTGGTCCATGAAATGATGCAAGGAATTAGCAATTTGGAGCAAGGAGTGGGTGTAGGAGAGGTGGGCTTGGGCGAAAGAGAGGCGGTGGCGGATAGCATCGTCGAGGAAGGAGCAGCGGTCACGGCAAAGCGCCACCGCAGGGAGATCGTCTAGCTTGGAGCTGGTACACCCCATCTGGAGTATCCAGAGATGGGTTTTTTTTTTTAAATTATTGGGGGTTGTTATTTTAAAGAAAATAAATAAAAAATAAAAAGAAAGAAATGAATATATGTGGGGTGGGGTGGGGGGAGTAAAAGGAATGAAATGATGGATATTTATTAATTAGGAATTACAGGGTTAGGTGGAGAGGATAGGAGAGGAGAGGAGAGGGGTGATTGATTGATTATGGTGAAAAAAAGAGCAGAGGAAGAGAAGGAGGAGGAGGAAGAAGAGGAGGAAGGAAGGAAGGAAGGAAGGAAGGAGATGATAAGATGCGAGGGAATCTTGACAGCGGGGAGTGTGTCGTCGTTTGTAGCAGAAAAGGGAAAGAGAGGAGAGAAGTTTTTTTTTGTAGTTGTAACAGTAGAAGGGAAGAGGAAGAGGAAGAGAGTGAGTGGTTTTAGTGTGGGCATTGTGGGCTTGGTGGGTTTGCTGTTTTAGTGCTTGTGTACGTTTGCGTCGGTGTTATTTTCTTATCTTCACTTTTACGAGATGCTAGTTTTTGCCACATCTAGTAATCTTAAAAGAAAATTGTATTTAATTAAATAAAGTTCATATTAAGAAGTGATTGAATAAAAGTATACTAAAATTTACCTAATATGTAGAAAAATGACCAATGGTAATTTAAAGAAAGAGAAAAGATCTAAAACGACAAGTAACGTGGAACGAAGTGAGTAATATTCAGCAGCGGCGGTAAAGCATTGGTTGTTTTAGTTTTGGTTTGAGTCTGATAGGCACTTAAGACGTCCGTTGCCGCCATGACGTCCCAGTCCCACATCTCATTTTCAAACTTTGATGCCCGGAAATACCCTTCTTTCCCCTCCTATATTACTACCAACGGATACCCCTATTAGTGTGTACCTTTTTGACTGACTGTTAAGCTGGAAGGAAGTATAGCAGTAGCATGAGGATGCAGTGGACACAGTTTGCACATGATGAATCTCATCTTATGAAAATATGCAGTGCAGAGGAAAAAGAACAGTAAATTAAATGATTGCATCTTTATACTACTAATATTTACTATTATTAGTAAATTGAGAATTGCATGATCAAATCTTGTTCTTTCGTTTTGACACGACTGTTACAGTTTGGGCGGGCCCCACGATGTGATTTTTGTATGGGGGACCGACCATTCAATTACTCATATTTATGGTGGTAAAAAATGAACAGTAACAATGGTAGTAGTAATTATTGTTGAGTTGTCGTCATTCTGTCGAGTTGTTACGAACGATGAACATATTCGTTAAGCAGTCAACAATCCCAGAAAGTCACAATCAAGCATTGACTTGTTTCTAGATTTTTGGTTGGTAGTCTATTGTGTTTTCGGTTACGTATGGTTATGGAATTACATTTTTTTAACAATCTTGTACTAGATGATTAGGGACATATTCTAAAGTGGAGTTAAAAGAACTATAGTATAAAATTTAAATATATACCATATGGTAATTTGGAGCTAGGGTGGTTCAACCTCAACATAAAGTGGTGAACCGATGGGTCTTCTTTTCTTTGTGTGGACGGTAGTTTAGCTTCTTTGCTTATTATTTTCAAGGAGAATATTTGGAGTGCAAGAAATGCTAAGTAATATTCCTACTATAAATATAAGTAGCTAGGTAGCCTCTGATGTTCGGTCGCACATCATTCTTAATTCTTACCAAAATGAACTACTACTACTACTCCATCGGTATTTAATGAATCTGCAGCTGAAAACTTGCAAAAAGAGAGAAAACAAGTGAAAAATTATTAGGACAAGACAGGGAAAAGAAAAGAAAAAGAGGAGGAACTCCATTATTGATTGTCGTTTGCTTTCCAAATTTGAAATTACATTACCACACCTTACACCACCTCATAATTACTAAGATTGATTTCATAAATATTGAATCATGCCATTAATTAGGTGATAATGGTAATCTACACTTATACTAGTATTATACCGCCATGCCTTTTACTGTACTCTCGTTTGATTAATCAATGATCGATTCGAGGAGCAACCATTTCAATCCTTTTAACAAAAACTCAGTTGACCACACCAGTTGTTCAACTTGAGGTTACAAAATGCCGTGTGTTACTTTTCATCTCTTTTACAGCATCACAAAAGAAAGGAAAGGAAAGGAAAGAAAAAAGTCTTTAGCGGAGTGAAAAAAATATAAGGGATCAAGGAATCCAAGTGACTGGCATGCTTCATCCAGAGTTTCACCAAGGCATCTATTTGTGCTTAGATACATACATTATACATGGCCTCATTTACAGTTACAGAATGGCCTCCATTTGAAGAAATCGGTTTGCTTGAGGTCATTCAATCTCTTCAACAAGTTCACCAAGCCTCCTTTCAGATGTAGAAGTCTGATTGCTTTGATTGAGCTTTCAGGTCTTTCAGTTTCTTTAATATGTTTGTGAAGTAATCCTGTAAATACTTCTCCAGGCTAACTATATCTTTTTGGTCCACACCAAGAAGCGCATACGTTTCAGCCATAGGAACTGAAAATACGATATCGCTGGTAAGAACCTGCAAGTAAGTTGTGGAGGGCATTAGTGCTCTCAATAAGGCACAACGGGTAATGCTAATTACATCCTGTGGATAGTCAAGGCAGGGTTAAAGTACATAAGCAAAACCAATGCTACAGAACAAATAAAATCCAATATTGAAAGCAGAGCAAGGGCATGTGTTCATCTTATACCACCCCACGCATTATCGAAAAATCTTTTCACCATCCTACCAGTCTCCACATATTTCACATGGTTTAGTCATTTCATGATAGTATTAAGCTCAGAATAAACAAAAAGGTCCAGGGGGAGCCATCTTGCGCCCTGCATGTTGGCTGAAAAATGCCATGGATTATAGATTTAGTGTGCTCATTTGCAAAGATGAAAATTTATTACCTCTGAAAATGCCAATCTGTCAGCCACATCATTCGTCCACTCAAAAAACCGAGTCAACTGACGAGTCAATCTTAGGATAGAAACTGGGACAGTGGTAACATTTGCATCTTGCCCAGCAAGCCTCTCACATAGCGTTATCACCTACAACCAAGATTGTGTTCTTAGTGGATAAAAAAGAGTCTGTAATTCACTTCAGCTAAACATCTCATTTCCTTACAGAAGGACACAATTCTGGAGGAGTACCTAGCAACCATTCAATCATAAGTTGGTGCCTCAAAAGGTTAATGGTAGTCGGGAACATAGATATGCTGGTAAGGCCATTTGCAACGAGAAAGTAAAGAAAAGCAAAAAAACAAAAGCAAGCAGCTATAACAAGTTTTTTGTTTTTTGTTTTTATAACAAGTCACTCTGTTTACCTCTTGACTTGTCCATGCTCGAGGGCCAGCAAAAGTAAGTATCTGACCATTAATCTTCTCATTCCGTAGTGCTATCAGTGTCAGCCGAGCTATATCCTAATACAACAGCAAATTGCTTTTAGGAATTAATGAAAATATTTCTTCATGAAAGTAATTACAAAGGTGATGGACATAGTACCTGGGTGTCCATATAAGCAATTCTAGTGGGGGCATCTGTTCCCCAAACTGATTTATCTTCTAGTATAGGGACAGCATATTGCCCAATAAGGCCCTAGACAATTAGCAACACGAATCCGGAGTCAATACAGGATGAGCAACATGTACAGAGACATCCTAAGTCAAATAAAACACTATGTAACATAAAAGAAACTCCTCCACGTGCAAGTATAAGATAAAACGTATCAAAGAGTTGCTGTTATATGCAACATGGGAGTCGTCCAATTATCAACATTAGTTGCTTTGAAGGAAGGGAACGAAGGGCTGTGGCGACTGGCGATGTTGAGGGATCACTGGTTATGGTGATGATGAGGTGCACAATTCCAATTCATGAAACATAACATTTAGATGCTGGCAAAAGATGAAGAAACGACAGGAAAAAGGAAGTGTAAAATAGCTAGCGAATACGACATATGTTATGGAGTCATTTACTTGCATAAAACCACACAAACGGATGGTGACATGATTAAGGCCAGAGTCCTGAAGGAACTTCTCTGTGCAGTACTTGATTTGCATAAGTGGAACTTCAGGGTGTTTGTCACAGTTATGGATAGAGTAGAAGACATATTTCTGGATTCCCATTGCCTTTGCACATTGTATAAGAGCAACTTTTCCTTCCCAATCTACCTAAACAGAAGCAGATAGATTAGATAAAGCTCAATGATAGACCCAATTACTCACTCCAACCCATTCATCAAAGTGGATTTCAGCTCTCAAGAATCTACAAGGCATAACACATACATACCGTTTTGATTGGTTCTTCAGGACGGCCAGTAGCACAGTCAATAACTGTATGAACACCCACCAATGTGGCCGGTATGGTCTCCGGTTTACTAAGATCTGCCTGTTGAAGATGAGACGAGACCGAAAGTGAGGGTTTGCAGTAAATAAGAGATAGATGGGAGGGGGGAATTGGCAAAAAGTGATGAGAGAGATACATTGACTACGATGGCTCCCCAATCGCGAAGGAAATCAGCGGGAGCAGGGCGAGGCCGGACAAGGCATCTCACGTCGTACCCTTCGTCAAGCGCCCTCCTCACGATTTGTCTGCCAAGGGTTCCAGTGGCACCCACAACCAGTATGCTCGTCGGTCGAACAGGAGTTCCCGGCACTAGATTTGTAGCCTCCGCGCCACACCTGATCGATTGCCGCACACAACATCTTCCTTGAAAAGCAAAAAATCATATAAAAGAAGAAGAAGGAAACTATTATTTGGTTAACAACGGTACAATTTTGGGAGAGGATGAGGGCGAATTGATTGGGGTGTTGCTAATTTCTAAATTACCGGTGAGAGGGGGAAACGAGGCGTAGAGGGAGAACAGAGAGTCGGGTGCTAACGTGCGTTTCCAGGACAGTGTGCTGGTGGTGAATTGGCTGGAATGGTGATGGAATTTCTCCGGAGTAGCCAGCTGAGTCAGAGTCGGGAGCTTGCATGCCATTGGTGTGTGTAAGACTTTTGTGGAAAGGGAGACTGAGCTGAGGGGGGAAAGGAGAGGACAGAAGAAAGAGAAGCCATGAAAGAAGAATGGACCTCAATCTCGCCACGTCCTTCTTCCTCAACGGATTACGATTTCTGCCACGTGTATTAATCCTTTCCTATTGTTTGCTCTGCCTATTGGCTAACATCGCCTATTAGGCATGGGCTAACAAACAACCATTGGCCTTTGGCGCCTTTCTCTTCTTGCTAATTGCTAAAGGAGAACGACACCGTTTCTTTGGAGGATGCAAGCAGACTAAATTCCTAAGATTAGGAGGAGAAAATTCACATACCTGCCTCTTAGTATGACTATGAAACAACCCTAAAATTGTCTGCAAATTCTGATATCTAAATGCAACAAGAATTTACAACTGAAAGGTATCGATTTTACAATTAAGTCATCAATATCAATAATCGGTCATAACAATTCAAGGAAAATGACATTTTAACCCCCTCCAAAAAAGGAAATTGATATTTACAATTAATTGATCAGAATCAATAATAACAACAGAACAAACATCCTATATACTTGCCACTTTGGAATGATATAGCCTATACTGTAAATGCCCCTAATGTTCCACACTCGCTCCATCTTCACGCCAAGAATCTGCACGGAGCCACCAGAATAGGAAAAAAACTTGAGGGTGCTAAATCTTCAGCCACACATCTTATAGAGAGCGTGAAAGAATCTCTACCATGACTGCAGTAGCTAATAAACGTGGCTTTCCGTCGTGTATAAGTTATGACATGAAAAAAGCTATAAAATTGCTAGACTTGCCGATGCTTCGATGCCTCTATGTACAAAGTGCTTGCACTGCAACAGTTGTGGAAGACAAAAATGCTGATGTCCAAGTAAATCAACAGGTCAAATGAAAGGAAAGCTGGTTAGGTAAAAACAAGCACTCTTCTCAGTTAATAGTGCAGTTTCCTTCCTCAGTCGGAAAAGAACATGTCGAATTCTGGCTGCTCTTGCTTAGCTAATGCACCATTATCAGAATATAATTCACCAGGGACCACTTTTCCTTGAACCCCAGATCCATTATCTGCATAATCCATATCAGGAAAATCCTGCTCGTGCTCATCATCTGATAGGTGTTCATCAACCATATCCCCAGTCTCAGTTCCCATGTTACCCTCCTTAACAATGCCTTGCCCATGCATCTGATTTTGAGAAGCTGGATCATCACCGGCCTTTGCTTTAGAATCTTCACATATGCAGGATGATGGGTTTGCATGAAACTCACCCTTCCCAGGCTTCGTCTCATTTGGTTCTCCCATGTAGCCAACTTGATAAGTTCTAACCTTGGATGCAAATTCTTCCCATGTTGTGTTATTTCTGTTCATAAATAATTTATACAGTTTCTTGGCATTGGGGCGGATAGTTGGTTTGTGACCAAAATATCTCCTGCAATAGGGAAACATATTAAAGACACCCTACGGAAAATGCGTTGTTAATGCCATCTTAGCAAAGATTTATGTTGCACAACAGAGAAACAGTAAGGACGAAAATCTCTGACTCCTCAAAAGGTATAAAGACAAATGCCAATATGTGGAACAGTCACACTTCTACCAAATCCCTTAAATGTGGTTCCCAACACAATGCTAAGCAAAAGATTATCATACCTTCTTCCAGCTAAAATTTTCACCATATTGCCATTGTTGTTGGTGACAAAAACATCACTTTCATCGCAAACAATGAAGTCCAATGCCGCCATGCGGGATGAAAAAGAAGAAAATGGTGCCAACTCTTCCTTTGTTGCCAAAGTCTCTTTTGAATGAAAATTTGGAAAGAGAGCTTTCAGTGGTGCTAATGTCTCTTCGCCTCCATATACTACACCTGACGCCACATATATGTGAACATCACTTCCATAGCCCAATGCTCTCAGCATAAGACCAACTTCCTCTGGCGTGAGTGGGCATCTTCCATGCCTTCGTTCCTTCTCAGGGTTACTTGCCTGCGATTGTGGACAAAATGAGCGTTCAGACATCAGTCTGGAATACACAACACATTATGAGAAACCAGTATGTCCTTACATGCAAACTTTTCCACCTCTTCCGAATTGCACCAAGCTCTGATCTTTCTTTTTCTCCCCCACCATAGTAGCACCCAGAAAATGCAAGCATGTCAGGTTCAAATCTGCAGGATGGTATGTTAAGTTCATCAATCTCTCAAACTCTGATTACAGTAAATTTTATTTTTTATTTGTTTGACATAGAGAGAAACTGCATCTGATTACAGTAAACTTAATGGTTATAAATTTTATCAAAGAAACTGACAATCTCATCAGTGTCCTAAAGAAAATAATTAGCACCATCATTAAACCCATGGTAGTTATAGGATGGTAAAGAATTCATTCATAATAGCATAATTAGCATAATTAGAAATAATCCATGAGGGTATTACCTCAAGTGCAAAGAAATGAAGTGCTCACTTCTCATTCTCATCCTCCCAAGTAATGTTTTCCCCATTTCACGAATAGAATTAGTGAATTTTAAGGCATGGTAGTTGACTCTACATCTTAGTTTTTGTAACTCGGGATCCAATCTATTTGAGAGCCTGTAATCAAATTTTCCTAGCTGAACTGCCTGCAATAAAAAAAGATGGATTGGAAATGTCAGCTCCTAAATATAAAAGTTTCAAGGAGTCCAATAGCACTTCAACAACATAAACTCTTCATTGAACAACAAGAGCACTCAAGAGAAGCTCTAAAGTAATGATGCATAAAATGGAGTTCATTTGCTTTTACATTTTGCACCACATTCTATATTTAAACAATAATGAGGACCAACTAAAAGTAAAAAACTTGACCTGAAAAACTGATGAAATATCAGCTTCTATCATCCCATGCAATCATTCATTAATTCTGGCATCATGTAATTGATTTGTACTTTCCAAGAAAGTCCAGACGGGAAGAAAAATGCAAAACCTTGAACTTTGAGGCATGATTGAAACATCCAAAGGTAAAACAGGAAGCTAATAAGTATGAGAAGATGAGCACTTAACATGTTTCTTGTTTAGAACAGGTATAACTCGATTCTTGTAGCATGACGGGGTGCATTTCCTCGGAACACGCATGTGGTGTGCTGTCAAACTTTTGCCATGCTTTGTTGGGAGCTTTTTAATGATCTCAACATCTTTAATGAGGAATGAAATGAACCAGTCAACATCAAATATTTCAGCAAACTCGCTGTGTACAAAAACACCAGATCATTTATGAATGCACTAAACTTAGAGAAGCAGACTTGAAAAGTGGGAACTTAACAGAGAGCATAACAGCATACCTAGAATCATTCCAATAAGACTTCTGATCCAACTTTGGAACAACAAGAGTGGCATTCAAAATATAAGCTGCAACAACAGCATCAGTTATCTGCAGACAGAAAAGGCATAAACAGTTCAGTATCAACACCCATTACCTATGTATCTATTGTAATTGTAGTGAATTAACCATTGAAATGTATTTACTAAACTTGATGATCCTATGAATAGTTCCACATATATAATTTAACAAATTAAATAAAAATTCAAGGATAAATTTATTTAACAAATTTGGAAAGAAAAAGTTAAATGAAATGATAGTTTTATATGAAACTTGCATTTTCATTCACCAAAACCACAACTAGTCCTCAAGTTGGTGGACCAAATGTCTGAGTTAAGATGCCATACCCCAGTTCTTTGTTGATTTAGGCCTCCACTAGTAGCAATCAACAAATACCGATTGTGTTGAGTTTTCAAGTCCGCGGCTACAGCATATAGGAACAAGCTCCAATAAGGAAATGTACCAGCAGAAATAATAACTGAATTAAAAGAGAGAGTAATGTAAAACTGGAATTGTAAAAGCTCAGAATCTATACTTTGAAATTTCTTGGTGGCATTACTGCAGGAGTAGTAAAAGTTGGATAACCTGGAGCTCCACAAGTCACGCCCTAAAGACCCTCCAGTTGCCTAAGCTCCAATCCACAACACAATGATAAGTCAATAAACAAATTAAGCAAAGATCCAAATCCTGATTCACCAAACCAAAATCGAAATTTCAAAAACACAACACAGCTAGCAACCATCCGAATTCCGAATTGTAAGAGCAATAGACGCATAGATGAAAAGGAAAAGAGATTAGGGAGGGAGGGAGCACATCCGTACCGGAATACTAAACATCACTTTCTCTGTACGCTGCTGGAGGATGCCATATTTAGTCTGATATGAGTAGAGCACGCAGGAAAGAAAATTGTGGGAAATGAAACGTACAAGTCAGTATAATAACAATAATGGAGGAAGAAACACCATTAATGATCATAATGAGAATAGAATAAAGAATAGATGCCATTCTACCAGTGAGGAGAGGTGAAGGTGATGATGGTGGTGGTGGTTGACGATGGGAGGAAGTGGAGACAGGAGAGCGAAGGCGGCGAAGAGAAGGAATAGGGAGGCGCATAAGGCAGAGACGAGAGGGAACAAATGGTGGCGCGTAACAAGAATCTGGTGGAGCAGCACCGTAATGCTGCTGAGAGCGCCGTCTCGCTTCTTCCTCTTCATACTGTAATTTGTAACACTACTGACCACGAAAATCAAATCAGCTGAGCTGCTGCACTGCTTGAAACTGATTTAGTTTGCAAGAGAGAAGAACGAGAGAGTGGCAGAGCAGAGAGGGAAACAAAACTAAAAAGCTCTGTTGCAATTGCAGGCAACAACTAGGACAAATACTTGATTAAAGAATAATAAAAAATTAATCAACTGAGTTTTTAAAATAATTATTGTTTGGAGGGGTTTTTATTACATGTAACCATTCTCACGCATCTTAAATACGAAGACGCTACAAGATTGTGACACATAGACATGGCTGTTTCAACAAACATCACTGCTTAATAGCCATTATTTTCTGGTGCCAAGCTTTACTTTTATTGCGTGTGTATGATTACTAGATACTAGTGGATAACTGCCTTTTTCTTTTCCTAGAAAAATAAGAAATAAATTAATTCCAACTCATTTGAGAGTTGAGATAAGTTGTGGTGCAGCACAACTAATTCACCTAATAATTTTCAAACCTATAAAGAAAATTAAATTTGATAAATATTTTTAACAAAATATCAGTGATTAATTTATTTTTTAATTACTTTCAGCAAAAGGCAAGATCTTTGTTTGTTTTGCTTGCCCTTGTTTCACGAGCCAAACATGTGCTTACGTAACCGCCCCTAACACAAAGGATAAACTTCACGGCCAACGGCAGCGCGTGCGTGAATTGATTCCGTCAAATTGTTGCTACATCCGGGGACACGTGCTCCCCAGTCCTCAGGCGCGTGGAGTTACAGTGCTTCTACTTAAAATTTGGTTGTTTGCCGCTTTCGGCCTTGTTAATATCGCACTTCGATGTCGTTTAAGTTTGTGCTTTTAACGTTTTGTGATGCACCGTCATAACGCGGCAAGCAGACTGCAATGTTCTTGGATTTGTGGGTACTTAAAACGGTAATTATCTTGTTAATTCCGGCAATTTCAACTTTGACCAACAACAATACTTCTTAATTCAGACTCCAGATTAGATTTATTAATATTTTATCTTGATCCAACTTTTTATTCTTAGATTCTTTTAAAAATAAATAAAGATTACAGCCATGTGATATGATCCTATGAATGGGTCAGAGTTTCAGTATATCAGGTGCCAATTTGGTGGTGTTACGTTAATACTAATTATATCGGTTAAATATCGATCGATATAAACGGTATATAAATTATATCGATTAATATTTTAACTGAGATTAATACCGAAACGCCCAACCACACGCAGTTCACAAGTTAGTTGGAAAGCTTGTTATTGGTACTGGTTAGTTGTTAAATTAGTTAAAAGATGGGTGGTGAATATCTAGGCGCTGAGAGGTTAGTTGGAATGCAATAAAATGAATGTACTTGCCACCAAACAATCAATCAACTAAACAAATTGTCAAAATATAGAGGCAATATCTGGCAAGTGGATTGGATCTTGATTTAGAGTTGCAGTTTTTCTTACACTAATAAATACTTGTACAAGAAGAACGTAAGGGAGTACACGTAGGGTAGCTAGCTAGGCGGTCCCTTTACAAGATGGTGTCTCTGGATGTATATGAGAAGTGAGGCTCTTGGTTTGATTAATTGGGGGAGTCACCCACCCATCATCACTATCTAAAATGATGAGATCATTATTGTTTCATTCAAAGTGTAAAGAAGGGCTTATCATTTCTTTACAATGAGATGGGTCGCTGATCAAATGGTGGGAATTGATGTTTTCCTTGCAATTAAGGCAAAGTATAGGATTTGATGCTATTTCTTGTATATTCTCATTCACTTTCTTATTCTTTTCTTTCTTCTTCTTCATAAGTAGCATTACTGTATTAATAAATCTTTCCACTAGGCCACTATCGCACTACTATCTCCTCCTTCTCCTTTTAAATAATATTAATTAATTAATTATAAGAATAGCGATAATATATAATTCAGGTCTGTTTAATTTTGTCCATCCCAGCTACTTATTTGTTTAATAGCAGAATCATGGAATCCTTTATTACTATGGATTCTTATTAGTCTCTGTCATTTCTATCAAGTGTTTGGAGTTGGACGCATTAATTATTTTTAATAATGGACTTGAACAGAATATGGATCTAGAGACGTCAAAATTAAACTTATCGAAAAGCCCGGCCCATATCACGGGCTACGATTTGGGTCCAAGCTCAAATTAAGCCCATTCGAAATCCATCCCACATCAAACAAAGCATGATTACTAATCATTGATTAGAAAGTAGGAGAAAGAAGGAGAGGACACAGGCGGGCAAGCAAGCAACAGATGAGATGGTGGATGATAGATTGGTGGCTGGTGGATAGAATAGGCTTTTGCTTTGGTGTGCGTAAAAACTAAAAACTAAAACTAAAACCCCCCCGGTTTAATGATCTCTCTTTCTCCTCCTTATTAAATACTTCCAGTAGTAGCACTGTAGCAGTTATATAAATTAAGGAAAAGTTGAAAAACCACACTACCACCAGCTCCCTGCCCTGTGGAAGACACGCAGACCGCACTGCAGTAGCGACGATGAGTAGTCCGGGTCAACTCAATGCGTCCAGCGCCGAATTGGATTTGGATCAACCCAATCTCGAAGATTACCTTCCATCCGGCGTCTCCATCCAGGAACCCCACGGCAAGCTTAGCCTGTATATTTCTCCGCCTTTTTCTTTTCATTTCCCTATCGCTTCTGATTCGATTTGATACTTTTGTTTGGAAATTGTGTAATTTAGGATTTTTCGTTTTCGTTTTCGTTTTCGTTTTCGTTTTTATCTCGTTTTCATAATGATCAATCTGCGACCAAACGGGCTTAAGAATTCGATTGTTTTGCTTATTTGAAAGTGTGTGTATTTGTCTCAGCCGTGATCTGCTTGACATTTCTCCAACACTAACCGAGGCTGCCGGTGCCATTATTGATGTAAGTTCCTTCTCCATCTAGCGTCATTATTTGGACAAAAATCTGAGATCGAATTTCAATATTTTTATACAGGTTTCTACTATTTTTTTTGGATGTAAGGCATCATAATTACCTAATAGCAGTGGTTGAAAATAACACAATTTGATAGATCCTAAAATGTCTAGTTTTCTTTCTTTCTTTTTTAAGTGTTAAGAGATATTTAGAAGGTTGTTTCTTGCTCAATATTTTTTATTCAGATTGTTACTTTTCATTCTTTATGAAAATTCCGTAGGATTTAATGATCTCTTAACCTTGGCTGTTCAAAAATAATTTTATTACTGTGGGATGCGCAGGACTCATTCACAAGATGTTTCAAGTCAAATTTTCCAGAACCTTGGAACTGGAATATTTATCTGTTTCCCCTGTGGTGTTGCGGTGTGGTTATTCGATATTTCATTCTATTCCCTTGCAGGTTTGTGCTTATGTCACATCCTTTTGGGGGTACTATGAAGCCCACTTTGATACCTTGATCTAGTTGATACATTAAGTGCCTTTCTGTTTCTGTCTTGCATTCTAATAGATTACGATCAAATCTGCAGGGTTATTGTACTAACGATTGGGTGGATCATATTTCTGTCATCCTACATACCGGTCCATTTTCTACTCAAAGGGCATGACAAGTTACGAAAAAAGTTGGAGGTGCACATGATTACCTTATTTGATGCGTCTTGCCTTTTAACCCTGTACTTGATGATTGTATCTTCCATATGTTTGCATTTTTTTTGAACAATATACTAAACTTCAAGTAGGCAAGGAAGGATGGTCTTAGTTGTCTTGTAGATATTTTGTTGATTTGGTCTGCTTTTATTAAATCTATTGGACTAGCTTCTCACATTTTGAATGCTGGGACTGAATAGAGCAAAAAGTGCTGTTAATTGGAAACTAGTAGCACAATAGCAACTTAGTTGCTGAAACCTCACCTTTCCTCCTTCTGTTTTGTTTTCTACCCTCAAATTTGACTGCAATTATTGTAGAATCTTGTGCTAGGCTCATTTTGTTCTTTTGCTTTACAGAGGTGTTTGGTGGAGTTGATTTGCAGCTTCTTTGTGGCATCATGGACTGGAGTTGTCAAGTATCACGGTCCAAGGCCTAGCATCCGGCCTAAACAGGTTTGTTTGAGTACAATATTTAGATATACTTTTTAGATTAAGAGAGAGGACTGAAAAGGTGTTGAGGGGATGCGTCCCCAACGCCCTCTAGGGATGAGGTACAATATTTGCTTAACATAGTCTATGGAATAAAGTCTACGCCCTTGTTTTTGTCCTCACATTTTCTGTCTTTACAAAATGCTAACGAAGCAGTGTTTTGAGTTGCTATACATTTAGGAGCTGAGTTCGACCCACTGACTAAGGTATAAACTAACTTAAGCTCCTGGGATTAAGTCAGTGGAGATGGATTGGGGTATCTAGTAGGTTATGGACTCAAAATCTTGCAACTTAAAAAGAAAAGAGAGAGGGCATAAACTCACTTATGATGGATTTTACAGGTTTTTGTGGCCAACCATACATCCATGATTGATTTCATCATCCTAGAACAGATGACAGCATTCGCTGTTATTATGCAGAAGCATCCAGGCTGGGTAGGTGAGTGATGTTTTTATGTATTGCATGCACTTACCACTATATATTTTGAGTGGTGATTACACTCTTTTCTTTATGAACATTATTTGTATTTCAGTTAAAAAAGGTTGTGGTACTTCCAAGTTATGTTTAATGAGCGTGATCTGAGAGTTAGAGGCTTTTTATGTAATTAATTGGTTGTGTACTTTCCCACTTTTGCTTTCAGTAAGACTTATATTTGTCTCAAAAGAAGAAAATGAAAAAATTGAGCTGTCTGAACTGTGTCTAGTTGAGATATCAATGTTGGGTTTGTGAGCTACTGTGAAAAGACAAAATGTTCAGCTCATTGAATGGTTTATGTTGTAGGCGTTTACCGCTGCATTACTAAATTGTTTCCAGAATATCCTGATCTTCTGGTTTAGTGGTAATGTTGATAATTATGGCCTTGAACTTATGTGTAACTTGGAGAAGGGAGGTGCATCTGTTCATCTAAGAAATAGAAACAAGTTTTAGAGTAGGAGTCTTTAATTGGCTTTGAACTTTTATTTTTTTTCCAGTTTTTATGCTTTTAGGCATATAAGCCTTATATGACAATAAGGGACTTTTAATGTCCAAACGAGAGCATTTACTGGCATTCTTGCACATATTCTGTTTTTTTTTTTGTCAGACACATACTGTTTGTTCACTGAAAAGGTGTATAATGAGGTGAAAAATGAGAAATTATTGAAAACTAAAGAAGAAGTTATTGAAATTTAGGCCAGTCCTGCTTACGATAAATAGATCTGAGTGAAATGACATCGTCAATTTATTTTCTCTATTTATAGGCCTATTGCAAAGCACTATACTTGAGAGTGTGGGGTGCATATGGTTCAATCGTGCCGAGGCAAAGGATCGTGAAATTGTTGCAAAGAAGTAAGTGTAAATAATGTTGGGAGATGTATATTTATAACCAAAATGTTAATATTTTGATTGCATGAACTTTCAGGTTAAGGGACCATGTTCAGGGGGCTGACAATAACCCCCTTCTCATATTTCCTGAAGGAACCTGCGTAAATAACCATTACACGGTTATGTTCAAGAAGGTATTGGGAATTAAGAAAATTACTTGTTCTTCCGCTATGCTTTTGAGCCATACTTTTCTTATAGAAAAAAACAAACTTACTTCCGTTATTACATGTAGGGTGCTTTTGAACTAGACTCCACCGTCTGCCCAATTGCAATCAAGTACAATAAGATTTTTGTCGATGCTTTTTGGAACAGCCGGAAGTAAGGAGCTTCTATAAATTGCCAATCTATACGTTCTTGTATTTATCAGCAAGTTCATAAAAAAGTATGCGCGTCTGTGTTTGTGTGGCAGCTTGTTAACTGATTTTTCAGAGTGCTCTTGTTAATTGCAATGTAGTTTTTCACGTTTGAAGTGAAAATGCTGATCAAACCAGCACATGTTGAGTGATTCTGGGGTTGTATGTCTCATTGCAGGCAGTCCTTCACTATGCATCTTCTGCAGCTGATGACATCCTGGGCTGTTGTTTGTGATGTGTGGTATCTGGAGCCTCAAAATCTTAAGCCAGGGGAGACTGCCATTGAGTTTGCAGAGAGGTAATTTCTTCTATCTGAGGTTGCAAAACATTACTGTTTGTTTTTTGCATTGAACTCTTGATAGATAACCATGCCTTTTAATGAATGCATGTGCACAGAGTGAGGGACATAATCTCTGTTCGAGCAGGACTGAAAAAAGTTCCTTGGATGGATACCTGAAGTATTCTAGGCCTAGCCCAAAACATAGAGAACAGAAGTAAGCCAAACACCTTTCATCTTTTGTTTCTGTGTTTCCTGTGGTCCTTCTGTTGTTTAATAAGTATGTTGTAGTTGATGTGTATATAATTTAGAGTTCATTGTAAGGCATGCTAGTATTTCTACAAAGAACCATAAAGATTGAAATATGTCAGTTAGCAATGGTTTCTCTTGGCAAGGATTCTCGTGATCCTTGGATTTTTGGGTGCTTGTCCTCTATGGTTGGTTGGTTGGTTGAATACTGCTTTTATGTTGAGGAGATGTATTAAAATGAGTTTGATGTTGGGTTGCTGTAAGGTGGCTTCTGATTATGAGAATGGTATGGATCCCCAAGCTGATTTCGTGTTTCTACATTTTTCAGGCAAAAGAGCTTTGCTGAGTCGGTGCTGCAACGATTAGAGGAGAAATGAAAGTGTGTATTTGTACCTTTTTGCTTATTGGTTTGTTTGTAAGTTGCACGGGATGCAATGCCAAATAGCGTACTGGATGTCGCAAGACTTGAATAGTGGTCAGGTACAGTAGTGGAGATATGAATGAGCAAGGTCTTGTTAGGACGTGACATTCATGGGTGTGCTTTTTAATGTTCTAGACTAGATAGAATGATATAGGGGTGAGCACGGATCGGCGGATCCGACCCGATCCGACAGCATGTCGGACAAGATTTCGGAGGTGGCTATCGGAATCCGAAACTGTTCGGATTCCGAACAGTCGGATTGTCGGAATCCGACGGATTCCGATAACCCACCACCACATCGCCACAAACCCACCATCTCACGCTCTCTCTCTCACTGCCCGAACCGTCACCGCCGTCATTGCCCAAACCCCAACACCGAATCACCACAGCCAACAAAATCACAGCCCAGCCGATCTCCACCAAATCGCCGCTGCTCTACAGCCACCAAAAATCACCTAGCAGCCACTAGTCCACCGCCCAACCACGATGCCACAATCGCCACAGCCGATCCCGTTGCTCCAACACCACACCGCCGCATCCTCTCCCTCAACCCAACACTACCATCGCCGGATCTCCCTCGCTGCTCATCATCCAAATTAAAAAAAGAAAAGAGAAGAAATAAAAGAAACAGAAAGGAATTGGGAATAGAAGAGAAAAGAGACTTCAGAGAAGGGAATGAAAGAAGGAAGAAAAAATAAGAAAAGCCCAATAACAAAGAAAAGAAAAATAAAGAAAAAAGAGAGAAGAGAGTGAACGAAAAGAGAAGGAAAATAAAGGAGAGTTGGGCTCCGCCCAACAACAAAAAGATGAGAAAGTGGGCTTTTTATTAAAACCATGAACAATGTGTTTCTCATTGTATTTTAATTATTATCTATTCATATGCATGATTATTTACAATTACGATCGAAAATCCGAAAAAAATCCGAAAATCCGACCGAACTGATCCGAAACCGAAGGTGTCGGATTGGTTTCGGAATCCCTATAAAAAAATCCAAAAAAATCC
>OY829538.1:600000-779163 GCA_963691705.1 Viola odorata | reverse complement strand
TTCGGTATTACCGAACTTTGAAAGTTAAATACTTCGGAAATTCGGTAATACCGATGAACACCCCTAGCAGTTGTGTACCGGACGGAATAAATGAGTTTTGGATAATTAGAGTAGCGTGTTGGGCAGGAAACATTAATATAGTCCTGGCAGGTCAAAGCCATTCTCTCTGACTCTGTCGTCTGAACTCCCCCTTTGAATGTTGTTTTGCATTTTTAACATATCAAATCATTGTGTTTGCCTCCTTGGCGCACATCTCGTCAATCAATTAACAAAAGAATATTGCAGCGTTTGATGCTTGATAGATACTTTCCTAGTTATTCCTGCCTCACTGATTATCAACTCCTATTGATTCACAAAGATTAGTGATTGATTCTTCCCCATCCGCTGAGCGATGTGGGTGTGAATGTGAAGGTGCTTATACAAGCTTCTGCTGCGACTTGTATCCAAAGAGAGAATGGTTGTGTATCGGTGGAAATTCTAAATTCTAAGTTCTAAAGGGTATATCTTTTTCATGGACCCACACTAGTTTTGCGCCACTAAGGTGCCGTTTACTTATGGAAAATTTTCCAAAACTATAAATATTTTCAAAATCTGTTGCACAACAATATTTTTCTCCAAATAGAATTAATTTCAAAAAAATTTATTTGGAAAACAATCCCATCCCGTCACGTCACGAGACCCATTTTTTAAATATTAATTTGAAGGGAGTATTTTAGGCGGGAATGAAAAAAACTTCTGAATTAATTCTAAATTAGTTTAAAATCCATTTATAAAATATTAAGAAAAATAAGAAAAGTGGATATATAATTACTAATCTTGAGATGAAGATTATATTTTTGTAACTTTTAATTTATTTCGTTCAAAATATTAAGTAAGAAGATTGAATTTTTGTATGAAAGAAAAATTAAAAAAAGATTGACCTCTAGATCCCACTTTGGAAACAAAGTGAAGGAAAAATTGAAAAACATAAAATATGATGTTTCCAAAATTTTGAGTATTTGTAGTGTTAATTCTGGAATTATTTCCAAAACTAAATAGTAATTAGAGAACTGGAAAATTTTCCATTTGAGAAAATGTTGCTGTGAAATAGATTTTGGAAATATTTCAAAATTTAAAAAAAAATCCCAAAAATTAAACAACCCCTGAATGGCTTGTGCTTTTGAATTTAAACATGAATATGTTTACCATACTTATATTTGATCTTTAATAAACTTAAAATGGGCTACTATTTAGTTTATTAATCTTAACAAAAAATAACATTAGCATTGTTTTTTAATTAAAATAAAATTGATTTAACAATTGTAGTAGTTTTTTTTTCAAAAAAGTAAAAAATAATTGTTAGGTGAATACGATTTCGAATTTTTTAAGGTTGGAAAATGAAAGCTGAAAAACAGAAAACATACTGTAGTTGTGAAACAGAATTTTGGAAAACAGAAATAATTCTAGAAATAATTCCAGATAGAAAATTTTGAAAAACAGAATTAATTCCGTCATGAAACGCAACCAAGTAACGTGAGGCAAGGTGAAATATATTGGAATATTTTTTTTCCAAAAGACTATCAAGTCTAAGCACCGATTCTTCTTTCACTTTTCAAATTTTGATCGTCCAAAGTTGACCAAACCACATCGCCGGCGACGACTATTATTAGTTGTTACCCATTCAATTCCAGCATTCAAACCCCATAAGCCATTAGCCACGCAAGAGAAAAAGAGGAATGGGTTTGTCATGGGCCTGGTTATGTTATGTTACCCGCAAATGAATCCGGTAATGAGATCAATTTGATTCCAGCTGGGGGGAGGAACGAAACTGTCCGTGACGTGTACTGTAGTGTAGTAGAGTCAGTCACTGACTCACTGGAGTGTGGTCCACCATTTCCCTCGTACATGTACATTTTGTGAGATGCGGTGGATGACGAGAGAGGTGCACACGTGGTGGGCCGGTGGCAGAAAGAAGTTTTATGGACGAGATTGCACCAAAATAAAAATATATACAAATAAATAATAATAATAATAATAGTAAAGTAGTAAAAAACACATTAAAAAACTCCTCCGTCTTCCACTTCAGTCGACGTCTTGTGGTGTGCTCCTGTGCCTGCCCCCACCGGGCCACCCCTATCTCCTCCTCCTTTCCTTCCTTTTACTTTTACACACTCAAACTGGGTCTTCCCTCCTTTCTTTTATACTGTAATAATAATCTTCTCTACTGGTTGTAGTCCTGTAGTCTTGTACTGGTGGTGGAGTGGAGAATCAGAATAGCAAAGAATAGCAAAAACAATGGGTATCCGCTTTGCTCCTCTGTTCCTCACCCTATTTCTACTCTGTGCTCTCGCCCCCAAATCATCCTCCCAGTCCTTCAAATGCAACTCCACAACCACCTGCTTCTCCCTCATCGATTACGTATCCCCAAACGCCACCACCCTCTCCAACATCAAAACTCTCTTCTCCATCCGCAGCTTCCGCTCCTTCCTAGGCGCCAACAACCTCCCTCTCTCCACCCCGCCCAACCAAACCGTCGCCGCCAAACAACCCCTCAAGGTCCCCTTCCCTTGCATTTGCTCCAACGGCACGGGAATCTCCAACCGCAAACCCCTCTACACCACCCAGAAAGAAGACACCCTTTACCACATCGCCGCCGAGGTGTTCGCCCGATTGGTCGTGTATCAGGACATCGCCAAGGTCAACAACATACCCAACCCCGATAAGATAGAGCCGGGGGCCTCGCTGTGGATCCCGTTACCCTGTAGCTGCGATGACGTGGATGGCCAAAAAGTGGTGCATTACGGACACGTGGTGGAAGCAGGGAGCTCGCTGGAGGGGATTGCTCTCACCTATGGAACTACTCAACAGACGCTTTCTCTACTCAACAACGTTACTGATGCTACGCTTTTGGCTGAACAAGTCCTCGATGTCCCTCTACGAGGTCTTTTCTCTCCCCCATTTTGATTTACCATGGATTATTAGTTTGTTTGATGTTTGTCTTTTATGTCTGATTGGAGCGTTAGTGTCTTGAAAAGTGGCGAGTAAGAATAATAGAATCCATTGTTGTTTGTTGCTGGAGCCTGCAGCAGGCGGTAATCGATCTGAATTGTGAGCTTAAGCATCAAGTCGACACGTTTTAGGACCAACCTTTTGCTTTTTTCTTTTTGACCATTTCTTATCCTCTAGCAATGGATTTTTCCAACTCTAACATTCCTAGAACTACTCTGCATTCATCTTTCATCTTACTGGTAGTGGTCAGGATCATTAAACAGTGCACTGGTGTTGTTAATGTTATCTCAAATCTATCGTGGATGGATATGCATCAATTAGTTGTGCAAATTCTTTTTAGGAATGTCTCCTCACGTCGTGAAACTAGTTTGCAACTTGTATGAGCGCATGATCTTGAGTTCATTGTTACTATGCGTTGCCAAGCTGATAATTGGTCTTCTGATCTTTGCACAATAAAGTTTATGCTATTTTGTAACTCTATGTAGTTAGAGGAATTAATGATAGTGTGCTTTCATGTTGCCAGCTTGTAATTCAACGGTACAGGACGATTCAGAAGATTATCCTTTTCTCCTTGCAAATAACACTTATGTTGTTACTGCAAATGGTTGTGTGAAATGCAAATGCAATGTTTCTACCAACAATCAGAGGTATGTTGTTGTTACGTTGTTAGTCAGATCCGCTGGTTTTGTTCTTTTCTCGTAAAATTCATTGGTAGAGATGGATTGCCTCAAAGTTCTGGTTTGGTCATAAGTTTTGTTTTCCTCCTCCACTATGTTAGGGTGCAATGTGAACCATCTGGGATCAGACCAACCAATTGGACAACTTGTCCTGCAATGCAATGCGAGAACAGTTTGTCGCTTGGCAACTCCACTTCTTCTGGTTGCAGCACCAGGACTTGCGCTTATGCTGGTTATAGCAAGAACCAAACACAAATTTTCACGACCCTCACCAACGATTCCACTTGTCCAGCCGACACTCCAAGCAACTGTATGATTCTATCAACTCTCAACTACAGTTATATATATAAATGACAGAGACAATTAGGGTAGCAGCTAAAGGTATTTGATTTCTGATTGTTTTGCTTGTTGTAAAAACAGCTCCTCCTGGATCAACAACACCTGGGAGAATCGTTTGGAGTTGCAACTTCCTTTTCATTGCCACTTACCTGATACTGCTTTAGGGAAACATGGTTACTTGTCTCCTGCACAATTTTGTTTGTCCTCTGACTGGGGAAGTTGTACAAGGATGTAAGTATAAAATTATATTTTGAACAATCTGGTTGTATTTTGGATGAGTGTATGCATAATTTTATTGGTAAGACCTACTAGAGTATGGCAGAAGATTGTGGAATTGAATGTATCAATAAAACTGTCATATTTCTTTGAGAAATAAAATTTCTTTCTTTTTTTCCCTTTTGTTGACTGAGATAGTTCATTGCTTTTCATGAGTGCATTTTTCCAGTGATTCATTTTGACAAGTGACCACCCAAGCCACTATTAGAGATCATTAGTATTCTAACTTCTAAGTCAACCGGCATCGAGTCAATTGACCAAGTTCGATTTGTTGTAAGACCAAAAACAAGGTGGCCCAAGGAATTGGGCCTCGCAAAATTCTTCTACATTCTTTGGTCTGGGCTTATATCACGCAGATAAAAGTTAAATGGGCCTAAAGGAAGCCCATGGACCAAGAATTGCTTAAGAATCACGCCCCATCCACCAGTCCAGTATATATAAAGAAAGGACTGTATATATAGAAGAGACTGTTTCTTTTGAGTGTACAGTACATCAGCAACCCTTGGCGGTTTAAACCTCCATGACGAATGACGATAAACCTCGTGATGATCCTAAGTCGTGAGTGACTATTGTTTCCATCTCCTTCTCAAACACATAAACTACTAATAAAATTAAAATTAAAAACTCAATTCCACTTCTCATCTTCTTCTCCTTCATATCCCTCCTTTTCCCCTCGCAGCCTGCCAAGCACCCACCCCTGCGCGCCTACTTCCTCTGCCATTACTCACCTTCTTCTTACAGTTCGGCCTTACGTGGTAAATTCTCGTATTTCTATCATTTTATCTTGTATTATCATTTCTTCTTGGTTTCCATTCTCGTTCTTTATGCTCCTTTTTCAATTCCTCTTCTAGCAATCAAAACCATGTTTCGTCTTTCGTGTTTTAGTTTCCCATCGTTCGATACACTGTATACTTCTCTATTAAACGCTATTAGATTTCTTGATTAACTTAATTTGACCTGGAAATGGCGGTTATCCAATACCTATAATTTGGCCGTCTATATTATTTTACTCAGAGTAAATAGTTACGTGCGGCACCAAATGTTGAATTTCTCAGTTTTTTTCCCTTTCTCTTTAACTCTCTTTTTTGTTTCTTTCCTTGCAGTGATATGCCAAAATTTATTTTCTGAATTTGGGTTGAGAATTGACGATCGCAATGACAACTAGACAACTCAGTGGGGATACATTTTGTGGGGCATTCACGCGTAGGAGCAACGAACTGAGTGGAGCAAAAAAACAAGCTAGTCTGAGGGCATTTCCAGAAGGTTTGGGGTTTGAAGATGCTGTGTCTAACTGCCACCTGTCCACGAAGAACCTAAATTTCTTATCACCATCGGTTAATCGTCGCAGAAAATATCATTTTGGGGTGGTTTATAATCAGTCCAAACCTGGTTACGGGATTGAGTCTTCCCCTGAACCGCTGGAGAGATTAGTTTCAGAAGAAAAAGAAGAGTGTTCCATCAATGGTGGTTCAAAGGATGAAGAATGGTATGCTAGACAACCCTACAACCCTCTGTTTTGTTTCAACTTGAAAATTTTGTTTGCTGGTTGGAGAACTAAAAGGAGTATATTCAAATAATCTGCCAAAATATAACGTGCTTTTTGGTTAAATGATTTTCCCTAAAAAAGGATGATACTTGATGAGTATATTCTTTGTTGTAGGGAGTCGACTGGAATTCCTTTCAATCAACCCTGTACTGCAGATATCAAGCGTGAGCTTATAACGCTTTCTTTGCCTGCAATTGCTGGGCAGGCTATTGATCCCTTAGCACAGCTTATGGAGACGGCTTATATTGGTAGATTAGGTATTTATCTGTTCTTGATCATATACCTTATAGGTTTTACTTTTACTTTTTCTGCTTTTTCTGTGTTTGACTTCTTTGTACCAGTGATTTTTTTTCATTGTCCTGCTCTGAGATTGATATAAAATCTGCAATGGTGAGGGTATAACAACGCCTATGTTTTTCACCTCTATAGTGTGATTGTTACAATGCTTTTCTCATTTCATTTTGTTACATATGTGCTTTGATTTTGTTTTGACTTCTGCCTTGTTGCTTATATTTAGTCACGCACATGTGTTACTAACTTTTTCCCTCTTCTTTTGCTGTCTTTTTAGTTTAGGCGGCCTTTGATGGTTTTTTGATTTGGGATTTAAGCTTTGTAGTTCATCATTTGAAATCTTGGGATATTTTGCATGGATTTCTATGACAGTCCTGTGACTGAGTTAATGATACTATCACTAAAACGTTTCTCTGGTCTTGCTTCTGTAGGTCCTGTGGAGTTGGGATCTGCTGGTGTGTCCATGACAGTCTTCAACAGCATATCAAAGTTATTTAACATTCCTCTTCTCAGTGTTGCAACTTCTTTTGTTGCTGAAGACATCTCGAAGAATGCAATGGAAGATTCTACTTCAGGTATTCAACTATGGTTGATGGTCTGGTGGATATGAGTTTCTCTTCAGTTAGGAAAAATAAAAAATAAAAAAATGGGGAGCTATGCGGATCTAACTGGCCTGCTTCCTACACAGAGAAGGGCATTCAAGACAATGGTAAACCTATTGGATCAAGTCAAAGAAAGCAACTATCATCTGTATCTACAGCTTTATTATTAGCAATTGGCATTGGAATTTTTGAGGCTATAGCGCTCTCTCTGGGATCTGGACCATTTCTTCACTTGATGGGCATAACATTGGTAATTTTTTGATAAACTAATACCTAAGTTTGTCTGAATTGTTAATCCTTTGTTTGAATTGATAATCCTTCGTTTGGCTCTTCTCGTGACAAAGCTTATAAACTTGTGATGGGTCTGTCACGTTGCTTTTGACAGTGGTCGATGAATAATTTACTCATATGTATCTGTTCATCATTTAACAGGATTCACCAATGCGCATCCTTGCAGAGCGTTTCCTTAAATTGAGAGCCCTTGGTGCTCCTGCTGTTGTAGTGTCTTTGGCTCTTCAAGGCATTTTCCGTGGTTTTAAGGATACAAAAACTCCAGTTTTTTGTCTAGGTAAGTGTTTAATTTATTTTGTAATTGAATATTGGAAGCTTTATGGAAATCCTGCATTAACTTTTGTTAATTTTCTCTTTGTGTGTTAGTGGTTGAAACACAAAAGACAGTGTGGAAGGGTGAATCAAAATGATATCATTTATTCATTTATTTTTTAACTATGATGAATAGCATTCAAAATCCCAACTCTTTTTGCTCTCTTTAAGATATCCAGTGTGATGCACTCTACGATGATATGAATTTATTTTTTGTACGTCTCTTTCAATTATCTGATGTCATTTTTCTTCATGCAGGTTTAGGTAATTTATCAATCATATTTCTGTTTCCCTTACTGATGCATTTTTTTAAGCTTGGTGTAACTGGAGCAGCCATTTCCACTGTTGTGTCTCAGTATGTTCCCTATAAATTGATTTCTTCAGTTATCTTAGTGTACTTATTTATCTGACATTCTCACTTAAAGTTTCTTGTCTCTAGATACATAGTTACCTTTTTAATGATTTGGCAACTTAGTAAGAGGGTTATATTGTTGCCGCCAAGGATGGGTTCTCTGCAGTTTGGTGGCTATTTGAAATCTGGTGAGTTTTATTCAAAAAACTGATAAGGAAACTGAAACCATATCAGCTATTCATTAGCATCTTGTTGCTGTAAGCATTGCTTGATATGCAGTGCTTATGTGTGTATTGCACTGTTAAACTGGATATACACCATCTTTGTTACCTTTTTTTTTACTGAATTCGCTTTATTCATTTATTTTTCGCTTCACTTACAATTCGTGGGATCCTATAGGTGGTTTCCTTATTGGACGAACTCTCGCTGTTTTAACTACAATTACCTTGGCCACCTCAATGGCTGCTCGTCAGGGTCCTGTAGCCATGGCTGGACATCAGATATGCATGCAAGTGTGGTTAGCTGTATCTCTTCTCACTGATGCACTGGCTGCATCTGGTCAGGTATGGAGTCCTTGCTGTTCATCCATGTCCACTTGTCAGCATATGCCATCATTACCTAAATCTCCCTGTCTCCAGAATATTTATGCTTTGATGCCACTTTTGTATAGATTTTAAGAATGGGGTGAAAATGCTAGAAATTCTTTGTAATTAGAATCGGTTTGAAGCAAAAGGCTTATATGTAAGAAGTCTGGTTTGTAGTCTAATAAGTAAAAGTGTAGCGTCCTTGTAGAAAAAAGAGCAGAGGAGGAATATTTTTTAGACACTTTGTGACTACTTCCATGCAAGTATTGTCATTCTCCTTCTGGCTTAGCTGTTATTTCTGTCCAGTTGCCAATCGCACTCAGCTTGTGCATGGACGTAATTTCTCTGTGCTGTTGGAACCAACCTGTTATCTCTTGTGCAGGCTTTAGTAGCAAGTTATGCGTCGAAAGGTGATTACAGGACTGTGAGAGAAGTGACTAACTTTGTTTTGAAGGTGGTGAACCTTTCTTTTGCCTTTCTATGAGGTCTTCTTTTGAGTTGAGTTGTTAGGAGCTTGCAGTTATAACATACGGCTTATATCTTTGGTTTGTCTAGATTGGACTCATCACTGGCATCTGCTTAGCTGCAATTCTGGGCCTCTCTTTTAGCTCTATTGCTACTTTATTCACCAAGGATGCTGAAGTATTAGGCATTGTAAGAACTGGAGTATTGGTATGTCTGCTCATCTCTGTCTGTTGCTTCTTCCATTTTTTGTTATGGCCTATTAATATTCATATTTTCGTTGATTTCTTTTAAAATTTCCAGTTTGTGAGTGCGAGTCAACCCATCAATGCCCTAGCCTTTGTTTTTGATGGACTCCATTATGGTGTTTCTGACTTCCCCTATGCAGCTTGCTCTATGGTAAAGCACAACACTACTTTGTCATTTTCTCTCTCTCTCTTAACGTCCTTACTTTCTCAGCAACGTAATGTCTGGTGAATGATCTACAGATGCTGGTCGGAGCAATTTCTTCTGCTTTTTTGCTTTGCGTTCCATCAGTCATTGGTCTCCCTGGGGTTTGGTCTGGCTTGGCTCTCTTTATGGGCTTGCGCACAGTGGCAGGAGTTGTCAGGTAAATTGACCAGTATTACATGTTTATCCGCATCTCACGATTACTTTTATATTCATTATTTTTGTGGTTTCAGGTTACTATCAAAATCTGGTCCATGGTGGTTCATGCATAAGGATTTGCAGAGTGGTCAGGTTAGTTGAAATTCTGTAACGGACAGCAGTAGATTTCCCTCTATTTTTGCTTTTTGAAAAGAAAAGAAAAGAATAAGAAAGTAGTTGAAGGTGTAAGCAATATAATTAATTTGTTCTTTTTCAGCTTGCCAGTTGATGTAGGTACTAGGAACAGTTTTGTCTACTTCAATTGCTGGATGGTTAGGGATATTAGCATATATTGCACACAGCTGAAGATTTTTCCTTCTCAGGAGGTGACCTGTGGCCTGGAGTTGTAGTCATTTACTGGATTGACACGCTGGTTCATATGTTGTCCAATTTGACTGATTAGGATTTTAAGGGAAAAAAGAACAAAAAAAGGGATTGTGTGCAGCAAATTATGAAATAGTTCAGTTCGTCATTTTCACAAAAGAGCGAGTGATCTTTTATGAAAACAGTCCCTAACTTCCTACATCATACACAACTGTCTATTTCTTAAAGCGAAACATAACCAAAGAGCATTCTTGGTCCGATAATGGTGACCAACCGTACTATTTCTTAATGACCTGGTCCCATTTCCCTCTATCTCGTTCCATCCCTTCTATACTGGGTGATTCCAACAAGGCCACAACAACAATTTGAGCTTTCTTGGAGTACTGGGTTGTCTGGTCGTTAGATTAGATGTTTTGGTTCAATTCATCAAGCAGAACTATATTTCTCGCTACAGGACGATCGTCCCAAGAACATATTAATGCGCAAGATTGAAAATAAGCAAAACGTAGTTTCTTGCATCAAACCTAGTAACACTTTTAAATGCAAGACAGAGCTTGTTAACTGGGGAGCTGTGCAACTCTATAAGCCAAGCAATATCAGCTTAGTCATATGGTAAATGCAAAAATTGACCATCCTTGCAATGAATGCTATGTTGTAAGCTCCTTCATACAAAGATGAAAACAAAACTTAAATTCTCATTAAACCAAAAGTTTGGGACAAGTAGTCCGGGTTGAGGACATGAAATTATTGTGGAAAAAATATCACGCTGTAAGGCAAAAAGAGCATTCAATCATATAATATTTGCGAGTAACACTGTATAATGATGGCTGAGAATAGGACAGGCAGAATTCCAAGTGGATCAGTCCAGATTAGAAATCACTGCATCAACTACCTCTTGTGTGGTACTGGTGCCACCAAGATCTTTGGTGCGGCACATCCCTTCAGAGATTACCCGCTCCACGGCTGTTTCCAGTCTATCAGCAAATGAAGGGAACTGGAGATGCCTTAGCATCATTGCTGATGAGAGGAGCAAGGCCACCGGATTTGCTGTCTTCTGCTCCATTATTTTTTCTTTCCCCACATTTCCTGCTGAAGCACCTTGCTCAAATACGGCATGCTCAGGACCCACATTGCCTGTAGCAAGACAATGCCTAATGAGAACTCTTATGTTACTGATTACAAGCAGCATTTAAAAGGCTCCACAATGTACTTGAACCAATCAACTTGAATAGTCCCATCATAAATCTTCAGAAAAAGAAAAAGACATGGATGGAAAAACCTTTCAAAGGAAATGAATGATTTACTAGATCCATACCTCCTGGCATGACACCAGTGCCTCCAGCAATACCAGCAGCTGTATTTGCAACAAGATTGCCATAAAGATTGGGAGTGACCTGCAGAGAGGGAAAAGTTTTGATAAGAAAACTCAGTACCAACCAACTCAATACCAGTCACAACCATGAAAGCACCATATATCCTCACATTTGCATGTACATCCACCACTAAAACGAGTCATGCATATTCAGTCAGAAGGGGTCTATTTTACTTTCTTTTTCCTATTCCATTTAACTAAACTAACAAGAAAAATAAGTTCAATTGTAGCGGCAAACAACAATCTAAGACCTAATACCAAACAAGACGGCAGTAGTTTTCCTAGAAACCATAGAAAACATGATCAACAAAAGGACAAAGGAATGATACAAAATAAAGCTTCTTTGGAAGGCAGAAAATATACCATAACATCAAATTGCTCAGGTTTTGAAACAAGTTGCATGCAGCAGTTGTCAACAATGATCTCATTGTAACTGATGCTGGGATATTTTGCAGCAACCTCTCTACAAGATTCCAAAAACAAACCATCCGCAAGCTTCATGATATTGGCCTTGTGCACAGCCGTCACTTTCTTCCTATTGTTCAAATAGGCATACTCAAATGCGTATTTTGCAATACGCTCAGAACAAAACTTAGTTATCACCTACCAAAATCAAAACACAGGGTAAATAAACTACATTTCTTAGAACGAATCAGTAAACAAAATTTCGTTAAATCAATTCAATAACCTTAAGACTCTCAACGACGCCAGGAACCACCTCATGCTCAAGTCCGGAGTATTCACCCTCAGTGTTCTCTCTGATCACCACAATGTCCACATTCTCATGGCGCGTGGGCAAGCCAGGAAGATTGAAGCAATTGACAAGAGAAGCGTACAAATCAAGCTCCTTCCGTAGCTGCACGTTAAGGGAGCTCACACCACCACCAACTGGAGTCTTCAATCCACCTTTCAAGCACACTTTATTCTTTTTAATCGACTCCATTACTTCTTCCGGCACGCGATTCATGTCGCCGTGGACATCGTATTTCTCAAAGTAGACTGGCGCGTGCATCGCATCCATAACCTGCTCCACGGCATTAGTCACGAGCGGACCGATTCCGTCGCCAGGGATGAGGGTGACGGGGCGCGGAGCACCATCGCCGGGTCGGGGCATATAGGTGACGGAGCGAGAGATGGGAGCTCGGTTGAGGGAGAACGGAGAGGAAGGTTTGGTGAGTTGTTTGAGGAGAGAGAGGGATCGGCGAGCCATCTCCGGTTGACTTTTCGATTCTCTGTGTTTTTTTTCCCTAATTTTTTAGGGTTTTTTCGGCCATAAAAGTAAAAGATCACTAGATCACGGAAGAAAAGAGGCAGGCTATGTAGAAACTGCAAATGAAAGAGGCGTGAATTATATTATACTTTTGGATTTTGGTTTTAGACAGTAACTTTTGGGAAATTCAGGAATTATATCAAATGTGCAATATTTTATCGTTTATACCCCTGAACCGCAGAACTGATGAATAACCATTTATTTATTTTTATTTTTTATTATATAGTGCGGCGGCGACAGCTAAATCTTGCTGGTTAAGTTATAATAAAAGTTTATTTTTGTCACTCTAAAAAAAAATATATATATATATATATATATATATATATATATATATTTCATTGTTATTAAGTAGTACCCTGAATCTGAATCGAGCTCTTATGGCCAACAATTTGAGGCAAAAGCTTCATTTCGAAAGCTGAAAGGTTCCATCTTTCATCAACACAAGCAAAACAAGACACTAGACAAAGCCATGAATTGAATTCAAGAAAACCTTTCATATGTGAATTAAACTACCAATATTCTCCAATATTCAAGGAATTCAAAGCAAAAGCTAACTTCGTCCACAACTGGAAAAATTTTATGCTGGCAGCTACCTACTCAAATGTAGTAAACATACCCCTACAGACTCAAAGACCGAACAAAACTCAGAATGACATTACACATGAAAATACACAGAAAGCCTCCATATAGGCACTACACATGAAAATACATAGCCCAACTCACGGCCACTGCTCCCAGCTTCATCGTCTATCCAGCCTCAATCATCAAGCAGCACGACTATCCAATGTGCATGAAATGAAAAAAATCAGGCATCAAACAGCATAAACAAAAAAGATATGGACTAGTTGGCTGAAGCAGCAGGACCAGCAGTACTCCCCAATCCCATCTTCTGCCCCAGTACAGTAAGCTGTTCTACAAATTCCACTCCTGTGAGGAACTCTGTGGTTCCGTATATAATATGCTTGACAGGCTGCTGGCGCTGTGCAAGTTCTTGCAAACCTCCATACTCCACATAATTCCCACCACCAATCATGAAGACAATAGCTTCTTTAGACGGACCTTTCAGATGACTGCTACTCGTCCCAGAGCCTGACTTAGGAGCACGAGGATCATACACGAGATAAGAATCAATTTCAGGATTTGGCTTCCCCTCCATCAGCACTTCCACAGTCCTAGTTAAAGCTAGCTGCCTATCACTAGATAATAGATTCTTGACACCAGCTGTTACAGCGCTAATTGACTGCCCGTAAAGTTTTTCAGCCCAATCAACAATGTTGCTTCTGCTGGCAGAATTTGCTGATGCCAATGAAACATTAAGGGCCTTTATCTTCTTTACATATTGGAAAGCACAAGTATCAACCTCAGACTCCCTTAGAGCTGCTTCCACGGCTTCCACTTCTGACTGATTAATAGTTTCCGATGATATAAGGTAAATGATTGCAAATCTCAACTTATCCATCTTGGTACCTTTCCCTCTGAGCACACCCAACAGTTCATTTCGATCAATGCTGCCTCTAATCAGCATGTCATATTCTTTTTTGGCATAGGAATCAAGAGATCTTTCTTTGATCTCACCCAACAATACAGTAGCAATATTTGTGTGCTTATCAATCACCTGCTTCCTCTCTGTCAACTCTGGCAGTGAGTTCACGGCGTTCATCAAATGCTTTGTGTTACCAATCAAGTCTGTTCCATCAAATTCAGCCCCAGCTGTTCCTCCAGTCCTCCTATTCACCTCATCAACATCCTTCTTATACTTATTCAGTTGGGTCTCGATTTCCACTGCAACTTCAGGAAACTCCAGAGATCCGTTCGGTACCCAGAATGGATCAGAACTATCCAGCTCATATGACCTCAGCCCACCTTTTTCCCCTGGCACACTCACCCTATTAAGCTTCAGTCCAAGAATGTCATGAACAAGAGGACGGTACCTAAAATCATGCTGTATTCCAACAGCCAACTCAAAGTTCCGATCAAACAGACACAGGATAGGCCTTTGAAATGAGCTGACAAAGCTTCCACCTTCTGTGAACAAATTGTTCTTTGACAATAAATGATCCCTCAACCTCTGATCCAATGCTGATGCCACCATCTCTGCTGCTCCCCCACGTGGGCATCTAATAACCGGCACAACTGCTAGTGTAGCCAGCACACAAAACAACCCACTAACGACCTTCTCAATGATCTCCTCAATCTCTCTATCCCCAGCAGATGGATCATTCAACTGAACATAAGTGGACTTCTGTGCCAAGGAAAACAAATTATCCTCCAGAGTCACAAACTCCAGATACTGATCATGCACCTTCGAAATCCTTTGTATAGAATCTGAATTCAACGTCCCGGATGCAAGATCCTCAAGCAGAGGGCGAGGAATTGAGGACGAAAAGTTCAGGTGGAAGTTATCGTAAAGTGAGTGGGATGCATCAGCAATGATACGTTGAACATTGGATAGAGTGGGTTGCACAAAGTAAACAGCGGGAACATCATGGACAGGTTTTCTATCCTTGTCAATGAGGAAATACAAAGTAACGCCATGTTTGCGAAGATCCTTGACATGAATTATAGGGGAAAGGATGTTTTGGCAGAATTTATCATAGATCAAGATCTTGTAAACCTCCTCATTAGCAGTGCCAGTTGCATTCACTGGTTGATTCAAGTTTAGCATCCGGATTATACATTCTGTAACGAAAATTATATCACCAAACTTAATGCAATAGACAGTAATTAAACCCAGGAACATAATAAATCAGAGTAAACCTAATACGAGGTTGAATCTAAGTAACGGGGAACAAATATAGAGATGCAAAATGAGATACTGGACAGTTGATTTGAGAGATCTGAACAGGGAAACAGTTACCTGTTTGTTTCTGACGGAGATTGAGAGCCATGGAAGTTGTGTTGTGTCCCAGAGCAAATCCTTGATCTTTGCGAGATTTCCAGTTCTGCACGGTACGGTATGGTGTGGTAAAGGTTACTCTTCTACTCCGGTTGCTAATCTGCGATGAGTTTTATATTATTAAGATGGCATTTTCTAACAGCCGCTATGATCATTACACGTCATCAATCTTTTGAAATACTTTTTGACTTTCGATTACCATTGACTTATAACTTGGACCAATCAAACTTCGCCACGTCACCATGTGTATAAGCAAGAATATGTATATATATGGAATAAAAATCTTCGCCGCCACGGCCATTTTGGAAAGCGGAACGGAAGTGAAATTGAAGAGCACTGAGCAGAATGGAGGGGACGACGACGTTTTTGAGGAACAGATACTGGGTGTTGAGGCATGGGAAGAGCATTCCAAACGAGAAAGGACTCATCGTCTCCTCTTTGGTTCGTCACTTTCCCTTTAATTTCTTCTTTTATAATGACCACATAATTATGTAGTAATAATCAAATGATTGATTCGAAATCTCAGTTTCGTTTCCTCATCCGTAGGAAGTTATGATTCGCTTATCTTCAAGGGACAGTAAACTAATTTTGTGAGGCTTATTCTGAGGTTCAGTTGATACTTATTTCTTGACTGACATTCTCGTTCAGTCTCATATGAATATCAGAATATGATTTGTTTGATTTTATCGTGATCGATGTCGTGGAGGAGCGAGTGGTTTGTTTTTTTGCTGTGACTGTAATATTAAACACACTGCCCACCACACTTGCAGGAAAATGGCATCCGCTCAGAATATCAATTAGCGACTGAAGGTGTGAGCCAGGCACATCTCGCTGGAGAATTGTTTCTTAAGGTACCCCTTCCTGTTTCATTTAAGATTCCCTTTCTCATTTCAAAATTTTAATTTTTTTTATTCAAGCATGTTATTGTTTTTTGAGGATTATAATAAATACCTGTTAGGTTAACTAATCAATGACACACTTTCAAATTAACTGGAAAAATCCCCATGCAGGAATTGAAGGAGAAAAATATAGCTCTTGAAAAAGTTCACATCTGCTACTCCCCATTTGCAAGAACAAGTCACACTGCAAAGGTTGTTGTATCTGTTCTAGGGATCCCATTCGAAAGCCCTCAGTGTAAGGTATGGTGTATCCCCACTTTTGCCAGATTTTTGGCTCTTTCAACTTGCTCAGAATTTGTTTATCTGTTGTTTGAATTACGGTGCTATTGGTGTCATGGGCATGTACCTTACGACCAATCAGAGAATTGTTTTCTTTTTCCCTTTATGAAAACTTGCATCAAATCAAATTGAAGTCTGCCCCAATTTGATGATAATTGCTAACCTTTGTTAATGTAGTTGGCCTTCTTTTACTTTTCTCGTACTTGTCTATGGACTGATCATAAGGTGAATGTATTGGACAGATGATGGAAGATCTTCGTGAACGTTACTTTGGTCCTACTTTTGAGCTTCTCTCACATGATAAGGTAGGCCATCCATCATCAGGATTAGTTTAGAATTTACAAGGCAGTGGATGAAGGTCATTTGTGTATTTATCAATATGTCTGTTGGAGCTATTTAGTGTTGACTGCTGAGGTCAAGCTTATACATTTCTACTGCATTATTTAGTATCTGAAGCAATTTAATTTGCCTTTTGCTTTCATTAACAGTATCCAGAGATATGGGCACTTGATGAGAAAGATCCATTCATGTGTCCAGAAGGTGGGGAGAGTGTTAATGATGTTGCTACTAGACTTTCAGGCGTTATGACCAGTACAGAATCAGAATTTCAAGGGTAATAATATCATGTCCTTTTTGTTTTAGCAAGACCACGTTCCAGTATAAGGAAACAGTTCTGATGCCCACAGAATAGCCATCTTCTTGTGATGGTGAAGTTGGAGTTCTTAGTGTTTGTTTTGATCTTCGACAATTCTGCAGATGTGCTATATTGATGGTCAGCCATGGTGATCCGCTGCAAATCCTCCAAACACTACTGGATGCAGCACAGCAAAAAGGGTCCACCAATGATGATGCGTCATCAAAAATTGAAGCTGTCAAAGTGCCTTCCGTCTTGTCTCAGCATCGGAAGTTTGCCCTGCAGACCGGAGAACTTCGACTGGTTGTATAGGCCTCTTATCTAGTTTGGCTAGCGCCCTTAGCAATTTGTTTCATTTAGATTTTTGCACAAGCGAAACTTGGTTAGTGCATTTATAGTTTTTTGGATTGCGACAATTATAACATCAAATAAATGAGGGCCTCTCTAAAACAAGCTTGTAAGCACTAGTAGGAATGTCAATTTTGAATTTGTATAGTCATGCTTCAAAAGACATGTTCTAATGCCCAAAATTCATTGAAGATCATCCCTTCCATGAAACAGTACATATTTCAATGATTCTTATAAATAAGTCTTAAATCTATTTGTTTACACAACCAACGGTTCTAACTCTATACATCATCTCCAAAGCACAACATGTGAGAAACTTCACAGCAGAAGCAAATCTGTACCAGATACTTTCAGTAGTTCCTGAACAAAAAAATTCTGGGTATAGCCACCTGATGGCATGCAAATTGTTCGCGACATGGAGGCAGGCACAAGATAAACTCTACGCATGCTTTTACCATTCAGATTTGATCCCTTTTCCAATATAATTGTACAAATACTCTAATCCTTGGTAACCCATCTATCGCCTCTGGTCTGATACCCACTATAGGTTTGATCACTACTGCTTTCTCCCCCACTTCCTCCACTGGTATAACCAGACTTGCGACGGTGTTTCTTCCCTCTTGCTACTACCCCACTATCACTTATGCTCCCATTTAGAAGAGGGTCATCTATTCCATGAATCACCCTCCGTGCAGGCGAAGATAAGCAACTGTCATCCTTTGTTCTCTTTTTTTCCTTGTCATGTCTCAAGTTGTGCAGTTTCTCATTGAACTTCGTAATTCCCTTCTCAACAGGCACCACTGCTTGGTTTACAGTAAATTTCAAATCATTCACAATCTGCGCAGGAGGTAATGCCAAACAGAGAAGAATATTATTGCCAATAAAAAAAAAGATCCCATCAAAGTGTTCTTGAACACAATACTATGCCTTCTAGCAAAGCAAACAAACGCATAGACACTATTTACGAATCTCTACAACCGCTAACTAGACTAGTAATACAGCTACTCTGTCACATGGGCTTTTCTTTTTATCATAATAGGTAATATTCAAGCTCCCAGTTGTTGAGGGCATAATAATATTGATACCAACGAGAGTGATTCAAATTTCAGTCATTAACAGAATGGAGTAAAACTTACATATCCACCACCACCAACAACTACATCCCGAACACTTTCTTTGATGGTCATTCCACTCCTAACATCACTGTCAGGATGGGGAAGGCGCAATTTTGTTGGCCTCTCGCTATCTCTAACCTCATCAGGATCTATAGGACAATCAACAGAAGCATAATCTCCAAGAACTGAAACGCTTCCAGAAAAGCGGTCTCCCATTAACTTGTAAGGCTTTGCAGGGAACACATACATATGAACAATAGAAGCAATGCCCATCTGTGCTGGATAAACACATAGAACCCATAAAATTTAATGGTTTGAATGAAAGGTGTAACAATGACAAGAATGTATTCCCAGGAGAATACAGATTGGATACTAAAGTAGTAGCATAGCATAACACTGGATACTGAAAGGTAACATTCAATCAGAACTCCTCCATATAGTTTAATAAGCATAGCAACTTCATCTAGGTCTAATTATCTTCACCACATGTGCAAATGAAAGGAATAGGATGCAGCAGCACCACTCTTTCAAAGAAAAAAATAAAATCATTAGTGACTTCAGCCAAGCCTAAATGTCATCTATTACTAATTACTCCATAGCTTTAGTTGCAACAAAAGAAAGGTACTTTCAAATCCATTATCCAAACATTGAACATTTGATTCAAGTGTCTCATGTACTGTCAGAAGAACAAGAATCCATCAAAACACAAAAGATAATTGGCAACGAAAGTAACATATACTATATTGAGAACCAACACAGGACAAGAACTATGTAGGTAAGGGAACAGCTGAAGCAGAACAAAACCAGTTAAAAGAAAAGTTGAACCAAATATCAGCATTTATGTTGATCTGTTAGATAAAGTGATAAACTGTATACTAGAAGATATACATCAGAAATGTAAGATATCTACCTCTATACAAATGATGAAGTCCTGGATGCTCGACTTAAATTGCAAGGCTTGAGCTATAGGACTTTTGACTAAACCAAGGGTACAGAGAAGAGCAATTGCCACTCCTTGCCACCATGTCAAGAACACGATTGACTTAAATGTCAGGAATTTGTACAAAGGTTTTATGTGTGCCAGTTCATTTTTTGTAGCAGCATAAAATTGAATTAAACAGTACAAAGCCCAAGACTGACTGAAATTTAGAACCACTGCCATGTAAGTATACCTACAAAATACGAAAAAGAGAAAACAGTAAGAATTTGATGAAAGAAAAGTTGTGATGATTTGCCATTCACAAAAATCATAGTTGTTTAGATGACACATGATACACGTGGAAAAAAACTATATATGATAAGCTAAGGGATTCCTAAATGACTAAACTACACAACAACAAATAAATTGACATTTGAGCAATTAATGAATAGTCTGCTCCACTATCACTCCACCCAAAAATTGACAAAATATCATTAAAGGCTTGGTCGAAGCGAAAGATGAATAAAAGACCATAAGGGAAAAGAGAAGGCTTGGTACAAGAACTGGTCATATAAGTGATGATAAGGCATATAATAGAGACATATATTTTACATTAAAATCGGACCTACAGAAAACAAAGGTTCTTTAGCAAAGAAACAAAGCAATTAACCATACAAAGTTATTATTTAAGCAATAAAGAATAACTTACCCACAAGCCAATTTAAACTCTCCTTCACAATAAACACCAAAGGCTTCAAGAACTACAGCTAAGATTGCAGTCAAAGACTTGATCAACATCTGCCAAAAGATGATTGAACTTATAATCTTTCATAACTAAGTACGAAGAAAGAATTGGTAAATGAGAACACAAGCAAAGAACAAATATATGAAACATAAACATACATATTGAACAATACCGATCTTTACAACTTGGTAAAACCACTTGCCAAGTTTCCATGGTTTTAAAAAATAATTCATCGGAAATGGGTGCTTTACAACCCCCTTTTCATGACCATGATCCAAGAGGGGAGTCTTCAAACTTGCACGCCCTTCTCTTTCCATGAACTCAATAGCTCTTTCTTCCCCACCTTTAAAATCACCAAATGAGAAAAGCAAGAGATTATGATATCCACAACACAGGGGAACCAAAACTGTTCCAAAAGATAAATTTTTATTTGTGATTATGCATCTCCGGCACAACAAAGCTTGAGCAAAGGGCATACCCAAGCAAGCAACAAGGTATCTTCCAAAGCAGTACATGGCGAATGACTCATAGCAATCCCGTAGTATCTCAATATCAACGCTAATTGAAGGATTCACCAACGATATAAACTGTTCAAAATAACCTAAGTTAGAAAGACAAAACACCAACGTGAAAAAAACCCTACTACACAGTAGGATGAATGAAAGACATCCCCTTTTCCCCCTAATCAAACAGTTTTGAGGAAGACAATTCGATTTAAAAGAAAAGACAAAAATGCTAAGCGTAAGAAAGGTCACTTACAGATTCTAAACCATAACAAGGAACCATTAGTATCACTCCAATTAGAAATTTTTGCTCCTGAGGGACAACAAGATAGTCAACTAACGATAATATAAGCAGAGAATGGCAGCACAAGTTAACAACTTGTATGATGAAGATGAAGAGACAAAATAAAGAACCTCAGGATTCTTGTAAGCGGAGAGGTGTTCGAACAAGAGGTAGAAGGACAATGAAAGTGTTGTAAACACAAAAGCACCTGCCACCACAGTTGCCCATATAGGAGTCGAGTAGGTGAAAAGAGAAACGATAAGATCCTGATACTTCATCGCATATCCTAACTTGTAACTCTGCAATAGATATAGCTAACCAGCCGCATAGCTGAGAATTCCCGAAAACCAGTGGCGACCCAGAAAACAAAAGCAACAGTTCACCGAATTATATACAAAAGCAATGGAATCCACGACATCTGAGGAAACCCAAAATGAAATTAGTATCAAGGGTCGACAAATCAGAGCTAAAACAATATAACAGTCCAGTAAAACGGGGAAGATCACCGCATATGACTTACGGGTAGAAGGCGAACGCAAGAGGAAGGGAGAAAGAGACAGGAGGTTGGTTCTGTTCTGGGAGCCAATTATAAACTAGGAAAAACAATAAAAGCTACTGGGCAACGAAACCGCGAGACACAGATTCCAGCCATATGATATCACCTCCATGGGTCCCGCCACAGAAGTATAAACGGACCTGATCCGACTGAGTGATGTGTCATCTGATTATTTATTTTTTTGGAAATATCTGATTTCCACTTTCCTATTTTTCACTGTTTGTATAGTTTTATTAAATTTCTGCATAAACATCACAACCATAAAAAAAAGAGCAGAAATTCTTATTTCTTTGCGTTTCTTATAAAAACTCTCCTCTCTTTTGGTATTTGCAACTTTGCTGCGTAAAAAAGTCATTTTTTATAACAAAAAATAAAATAAAAAGTCAACCCTTCATTTAGGAATTAACAATGGCAAATATTTGGTACAAATCCCTAAGGGGTTGTTTCATAACGGAATTAATTCTGTTTGGAGTTATTTCTGTTTTCTAAAGTTTTCCATCTGGAGTTATTTCTAGAATTATTTCTGTTTTTCAGCTTTTATTTTTCAAGTTTAGAAAACTCGAAATCGTATTCACCTAACAACTATTTTTTACTTTTTTGAAGAAAAAAAATTACTACTATTGTTAAATCAATTTTATTTTTAAAATTGATTTAAAAAACAATGCTAATGTTATTTTTTCTTGTTAAGATTAATAAACTTAATTTCTCACCATTAGACCAACTCTTTTAACGTAAATTCATCCTTCGTCGTTTTACCTTCAAGCCAAAACATGATAGTATGATACAATCAATTTGTGCCACAAATGGGTTCTAGACTCTAGTACCCAAAAAAAATACTCCTAAGAAAAAAACTGACAACAATTTCCAAAGCAGGAGCTGCCATTGACCTATTACCGTTTGTGGCTATATTATACATTGCAATGTAATGATGGTAACAATATTCCCTGCCGTGTATGTACTATGTACATCATCAATAATACCACAGCATTGCAAGAATTCTACAATGTCAACGTTGAAATTTCACATTCTACAACTGGCAACTGCATCACAAAAGAAACGATACAAGAAATAAGAACACCATGTTATTAGCCACTAGTACATTGTCAAACTGAATATATCTACTTACCACAATACAGAAACTGGTTAAGATCAAGACTAACCCTGCCTTGATTAGCCGTATCAAATGACCTAAACAGATTCCTACGACAAACAAAATAAAGAGCATGAGCCATTTTCTTCACCGTAACAAACAAGATGCGCGTTAATTGGGGATGTTGAAGAATTCAATGACATGAGACCATGCGTGAGAAAGTTCATGCAATGTCGATGAGTAAATAATGCAGATGGATCAAACTTTTAAAGCAATGACTAAACCTATTCTATGGAGTACATGTCCAACATAAATGCATGGGCACAATATGTTGGCAAAAAATTCAGTTATGTAATTTCACGGGATAAACTTTCTACAGTAGGCTAATACTTAAAATACGAGCCAACTAAATATGCAACATAGAGGAAACCAAGAAAACGCACTTAGCGGACTGTGAAAATATACATAGAGCAATGAAGGCATCCAAGTGAAATCTTCCATTCTTCTCTCGGTCAAAACTCTGTACACAGGCGAAAGATTTCACATTTTGTTAAATTACAACTAGGTCAAACAAATCGTACCATATGTCAAAATTACCTTATCCAGGAGTCATGTATCAACATAAGATAGCATATGGTACATATGACAAGATAATGTTCTAGTTCAAAATTAACATGACCAATCCTGATAAATAAAGATTGAAAAGGTTCTACGTGAGGTATCTTTTCCATTAGTAGAATACAACACATAAGCTGTACCTCACAAACAGTGTAAAGAGCAGGAGAGTCGAGTGAGAAACCAATTTTCTCCAAACCCTGCGACAAAGCGTTACCTGTCAGAAACTCCAAACCCATGTGTACTTTTCACATCTCCAACAAAAGACAACTAAAAAGATGCATGAAAAATATGACAACAGAAATAGAAAATAGATTGAGGAAGTTGCTCTCGCATCATATTGATGTTAGCAAGGAAGTGTAAGCATATAAAACTTCATTAATTCAGTTTCGATGTAGATGATATATTCACAGACACAACCTTATGTACGTCGTCAGGAAGAAGATAGCCACGACCCCTGCAACGAGAAAAGGTACAGGACACTTAGAATTTTTCACACAAATAATTAATCAGACGATGACTATTTGCTTATAGAAGCAGAACAGCACAGCAGTGCATGGATGGAAAAATGTTCACAGTTCAAGCATTAGTCATTAGTGTTTTCACTATTAGAGGAGAAGACAAAAACATTGCTTGGCAAAAGCAGACACAAAATATGGCAAAAAATCACCAAAATCTAAAAGTCTAGAAGTGGTAACATCAAAATAAGCTCAATATAGAAAACAATACAGGACCTTATTGCTAAGAATTCCTAGCAGCCAAGCAAAAGACATATTACCAAGTAATCAAAACCAATGAGCAATCTAAAGTCGAATCAAATTTGACTGTGGAGTAACCTTTACCTTAATAATCTTCATATAACAGTGTGGAAACACAGAGTATTAATAACATAGTCTTTAATCTAAATGGAACTACATTACCTTGCTAAATCTGTGAAGGCATTTTGAACCTGGAAAAACACAATCAAAATTAGAAAAGGGCTCAACAAAATCTACAATATATGCATCAAGATGCCGGGTAAAATCCAAAAACGAAGAACAATGAAACGAAAACAACAGCAAATAACTTCGTAGAAGATAGCAGCAAGAGGGAAAGATGATATTGTTAAAAGGAAGAGGTTATCCATGAAAGTACCAACCTTTAGAAGGAATTCGTTAAGCGCAACGAATTCTGCAAAGGAAGGAAGTTACTTTTGAATAAAATAAAGCAGAAAAGGCCACAAATTTGGAAGGAAAGTGACAACTACTGGTACCTGTAAAGCTCATGGTTCCATTACGATCAAAATCGTACATCCTGATCATTTGTTGAACTGTAGGGAGAGGGAAATCCAGGTTACCCACTGACAGAGCACTCTGCCCAAATCAAGGTTGGTCATTTCAATTACCAAAGTTAGATTTTCACTTCTTTTTAAAATCAAAGAGGAAAGAAGTAAAACAAGAAGATGACCTTGAGCTGAGGTGCAGTGATGTTCCCAGATTTTTCGGTATCAACTCGCCCGAACCACTCTCTCAGGATCGCCCTGTTTGCCATTCTTCTCGGGCTGCGATGCTGCTGCTTGTGCTGCTGACTCCTCTAAATCGTTGTTGCTTTCTTTTCTGTTCATTTTTTTTTTCCTTTCAGCGCCGGCGCTTTTTCTACATACAAAGGGCCGATAAAAGAATAACGGCCCATCAGAGAAATTATGGGCTATACTCAGTTACTCACGATCCCAATTAAAAAATATGATTGAAAAGCCCAATCAAAAACAAATGAACGTATGTTCATTTTTTCCACGTCAGAAAATTAAGTTTTTCATTTTTTTTCTCGCTTTCAACTTCTACAAATTACTACCATTTTCAAATAATGTACATCAATTTCCAATAATACAAGTAGCTTGAACAACATGGCCAAATTTGTTAATTTCAAAGTTGATTAGTGGACTACCTATAAAAATCTAATCTAATTTCGTCGTGTTAATTTAAAAATAAGATAAAAAAATTCTCGAAATAATTCTAAATTTCTTTAACTAAACACATAATGTCACATTATGATCCATTTCAAAATAATAGTCTAAGACCAATATTTAGGTAGGCCAAGTAAAAGGGAGCTAGTACTTTAGATTTTGCATATGAAAAAAGTTTAGATGAGAAAATTCTTTCATATAAGACCTAATAGCAACTTAGTTTGGTCCGTTGTCAATAGACATTGTGAAGAAAAAAACTAATATTAATATGAGTGGAGTGTCGTTGTAACAATTTTGGTTTGGTCTATCTTTTGAAATTTCAATTGATTTTTCATTTCATTACTTCTATTTTCTATTTATTTAACTATAGTGCTGTTACTTAGTATTGATTTATTTGGGCTTACAATGTGCAGTGTATATAACAGTAAGGATAATAGGTACTTTACTCCCCGTAATATTGTTTAACGGTTAAAAGGATCCTTGATCTTTCAAAATCTTTATTTAACCACCTATTTTTTCTGATCAATGCAATTAACTTTTTTTATACTAAAATAATAATTAATTAATATATCTAGAATATTTCAAAATAAAAAAGTAACGAAAATAAATAAATTTTAAATAGTTATAATATATGACATTTTATTATCTTTTCAAGCATTGTTTTTCCAAAAGAAACTCTACTTTCATCAATTTTTTAAAGGCTAAATACTTATTTTGGTCCCTATGTTTGTCTAAAATTTTAGAACTAGTCATCATATTTGTCTTTGACTGAAATTAATCTTAATGTTTGTATAATTGGCTGAAATCAGTCCAATTGATTTAATTAAATTAATTTTTATTTTCAAGAAATTCTAGAATTTTTTTTTTTTACTAATATCCTACATGGGACGATAACATGGTGAAAGTAATAAAAAAAATATTTTTTCTTATTTTTGTAAAATAAAAATTAATTAAATTAGATAAAGGAGATTGATTTCAGCCAATTATATAAACATTAGGATCAATTTCAGCCAAAAATAAATGTAAGGACTAATTCTAAAATTTTAGACAAACGTAGGGAACAAAATGAACATTTAGTTAATTTTAAAAGGTCATGATTTTTTTCGTTGAACAATATTATTACTTTTTTAAACAAAGATAATAATAATAATACTTCATCTAGTTGTTAGTTTTATTATCTCCCTACGTCATTCTTAGTTTTATCGTTTAAATTTGGGGTTAATTTGTGGTCATCTAATATTTACTTTTTTTCAAATTCAATCTTAATTTATCGGACAAGAAGACCAAATTACCCAAAAAGAAAAAAGAAAAAGTCGAAGATGTAGGCTAAAAAGACAGATCACTAGTCCGGCCCACTTATAGTATCCAAAGATTCAACTCAAGAATTAGTGTGAAGGAGTGGAAGGAATAGGATATGGCACTGGTAGGACACATGTGCGTCCCAAACAATCAAAGAGCTGCACGTGAAGACGCGTCACTTTGTCTAAAAACCGCGTGAGATCTTAAACAGTTTTTTTCTCTCTCTTTCTTTCCGTTACAACAGCCGGAAAAGCCGGGGAACGTTCTTCTCATTATCAACCGTTAATCACAATCCCCCGTCCCAAAAGAAACCGCCAAAATTAAGTAAATGAACCGAAAAAAAAGGGAAAAAATTATCTGCATATTCCTTCCATCCATCATTGTCACTAGCAGTAGCAAGCTTTGTCCCCAACTGTTGCCTCCACTCTCTCACACACCTTCTTTCTCCAGAATAGCCCACATACCATTTAAAATTAATTTATCATTAGATTCAAGATCTTGGTAACTCACTGCCACTGATCTTTGATAGTGCTTTTCTTTTTGTTTCTTCTCTTTATTAATTGGAATGGGAATGTAGGTAGCTAGTACTACAATATTTTATAATCATAACGGTTTGGTTCGTTTTCCAATAACCACAATTTCGAAGAATTCAGTCGGCAGATGGAGGGGCAGAAGAAGGAGAGGGGATCATCAGCTGCTCCCAATCAATATCCATCAAACGGTGGGGGTGGGGATGGGGATGGGGACGAGAGCGAGCTGGTTCGAGAAATGATGGGTGTGATTGAGGCCGTCGGATCTTACGTGGGATACAGGAGGACGCAGAGGAAGGAGTGCTTGAACTTGGTGAGGAGATTGAAGCTGGTGGTGCCTCTTTTAGAGGAGCTAAGGGACGTTGATGTGTTGCTTTCCAGTCAAGCTTTGAACAGTTTGCTTAGTTTGAAGAAGGCAGTTGTCTCTGCTAAGAAATTGCTCAAGACTTGCAGCTCTGGAAGCAAGATTTATCTGGTAATTAGTTTATATTTTTTTAGTAGTAATCATATTAGTTCTCATTTTTTGAACCCATGTGCTTGATTTAAGTACTAAATCAACAAATTTTTGTTTAGGCGTTGGAGAGTGAGGCTGTGATGGAAAGATTCCATGCTGTTTATGACAAATTACATCAGGCTTTGGGTGACATGCCTTATGATGATTTTGGGATCTCAGTTGAAGTCAAAGAGCAAGTAAGCTTTAATCCTGATTTGGTTAATTAGATCTACTCCGTAGTGAAGGATTAACGTGTTAAACGAATGTGGTTTCGTGAGTTAACTTCATGTTGGTTTATTGTTTACTTTGTGGCCTAAGGATGTAACTCCAGTTAGTAAATATGAGAATGGATTACCGTAGTTTCTATAACTGCCACACTTGCTTCACGAGTATTGACAGTGTGTTGGTTCAATGTAAGATTCTTTTTGTTTTTCTGCGGAATTCCTTGTTTGACCCTTTGAGTGTACTCTGTGTTGTTTATTGGATGTAGGTTGAGTTAATGCGTTTGCAACTTAGGAGAGCAAAGAGGAGAGCCGACACTCAAGATATAGAACTAGCAATGGATATGATGGTTGTATTCTCGAAGCAAAAGGATGATCGAAATGCGGATACTGCAATCGTGGAGAGACTAGCGAAAAAGTTAGAACTACATACTATTGCAGAATTGAGAGTGGAACAACTAACCATTCAAAAATTAGTCAAAGGGAGGACACTGCAGAATGCTGAAAGCATCCAGCAAATGAAAGAAATTCTGGAAAAATTTAAACAGGTTACGGGGGTCCATGAAGCTTTTCCTCTCGATGGTCATGTTTCTTCTCCAAGTCTAGAGAGGTGTAAGTCATTACTGATCCCTCAAGAATTTCTCTGTCCCATCACTCTGGAGATCATGGTGGATCCTGTCATCGTCGCAACTGGACAGGTAATCTAACAGTCAGAAACTAAATTCGTCAATTCACTTGTTTCGGCTCTGAATCAGTTATCATTTTACCAGACTTACGAAAGAGAGAGCATTCAGAAGTGGCTGAATTCTAATCATCGAACCTGCCCAAAGACCGGACAAACTTTGGAGCATTTGTCTCTTGCACCGAATTTTGCACTCAGGAACCTCATCTTGCAATGGTGTGAGAAAAATAATTTTGCATTGCCCAAGAAGGGTGCGAGTGGAGGCTGTGATGGATTTTCTGCTGCTCTTGTAGAGGAGATCTCTTCATTGGTCCAAGATCTGTCTTCCTGTGAACTTCATGTCTGCAGAGAAGCTATTGTGAAGATGCGACTGCTTTCAAAAGACAATCCAGACAACAGAATTTTGATTGCCAACAATGGTGGAATCGCTCCATTGGTTCAGCTCTTGTCGTATCAAGATTCGAAGATTCAGGAACACACTGTGACAGCTCTTTTAAACTTATCAATTGATGAAGAAAACAAGAGGCTGATAGCCAGAGAAGGAGCCATTCCTCCTATAATCAAAATCTTGCAAAATGGAACAGACGAGGGCAGAGAAAACTCTGCTGCAACCTTGTTTAGCCTATCAATGTTGGATGAGAACAAGGTACTAATAGGGTCTCTGCATGGAATCCATCCCTTGGTGAACCTTTTGCAGAATGGGACAACACGAGGAAAGAAGGATGCTGTGACTGCACTCTTCAACTTGTCATTGAACCAAACCAACAAATCCAGGGCGATTAAGGCAGGAATTATACCGCCATTGCTTCACTTGCTGGAGGATAAGAGCCTTGGCATGATCGATGAAGCCCTCTCAATATTGTTACTCCTCGCATCTCATCCTGAAGGAACGAACCAGATCGGGAAGCTATCTTTCATCGAAACTCTTGTCGAGATCATAAGAAATGGGACTCCCAAGAACAAGGAATGTGCAGCATCTGTACTTGTAGAATTGGGGTCGCGTAATTCATGGGTCATTTTGGGTGCACTTCAATATGGTGTGCATGAACATTTGGTAGAGATTGCAAGAAGTGGAACCAGCAGGGCCCAAAGGAAAGCAAATTCTCTTTTGCAACATATGAGTAAGTGTGAACACATCCCGTGAATTTTTTGCAAATTAAAGTAGCTATAGGTTGGAGTTTTTTGGCATGTAATTTTTGAATGGCCTTGGCCCAACCTGATTGATTAATTCTGTATTTCATCATGTATATACATCACATAAAAGAGATACGCCACCAAAAGTGGTGGTTAATGCGTCAATGGGGCAATTTGGATTAGTCGAGGCGGGCATTGTTGTCGATTAATGAATGGACGAAAAGTAAACCCTCAAAGGTTGACAGTTCACGCTAATACACAGAGAAGCGGCAAAAAAAAATCGAAGGCCGTCGTCGCCCAAAAAAATCAAAATAGGGGAAATCGTACTTGCATTTGCTTGCTGTTTGCATTTACATTTGAAAAAAGAGAAAAAAAAGGGAAAAAGAAGAAAGAAAAGAAAGAAAAAGAAAAAAAGAAAGAAGAAAGAAATTGAAAGAAAAAGGTGTCTAAAAAAATAAAATAAAAGCAGAAGTAAGTAGGGAAAATCAGAATCAAGCAAGGATGATCGCTGGAAAGAGGATCCCAACAAAAGATGAAAATTTTGTGCACTTTGCCCACGCCACAATTAAATCGTCGAGCGTCGTTCACCACAATTTAGCCTCATCGCAATCGATGTCAAGCATAAAAATTATTAAAACCTTTCTCCAAAAAAACACACAATACATCAAAAAAAAAATTTTCCCGCCAAATCTCTTATTTTTTGCAAAGTTTTTTTAATTATTAGCAGACCATGCATGTTCACTCAGATTGTTATGTTCATTTAGAATGTAAATGAAGGTTCTTGAAATATATACAACTATATATATTTGGTCTAAAGCTTGGAAATATCAAAGGTAGAAAATAGAATAGTTTTTGGTTATGGGCCTATTTAGTTTCCACTTGAACAGTTTGGGCTTTTGGCCCTGTTCTTGTTTTAGATGGAAATCAATTTTTCTCCGGTTTCTACGACAAGGAACTGCGAGTCCATATTTATTAGGGTGGGATATAACTATAAGTCTGCATATTTATAAAAAAGATAAAAAATATAAAAAATAACTTATTCTTCTATAAAGGAAAAGGAAAAGGAAAAGGAAAAGGAAAAGAAAACTATAGAATTCTGATAAGAGTAAAGAATATTCGAAGTGGCACTATAAACTAGTATAAAGAAAAAATAAATAAAACAAAAGAAGCAGAGTAGCATTCTCATATTTTCCCTCGATTATACGTTTACTCCTTCCTTTCTTGTTTTTTCGTTCTCTCATTTTATGTTCCAGTTCCACCAATTTGTTTAGTTATTAGCAATAAAATATAAATAAACATATTTACCTTCTCTATCGTCGATCTCGCCTTCAAACAGGGATTTAGGGTTTCAACTGATAGGGTTAGGTTTTCTTCTATTTGGCTTTCCATACAAATTGGAATCATGGGCGCTGAGGGGAATTCGAGCGAGTCAATACTCAGTGGAGCTGAGCAGGAGCAAGGTCAAGAGCAGGATGTGGTGCCGATTAACGTCCGCTGCTCCAACGGCTCAAAGTTTACGGTGAGGACGACGCTTCAATCTACCATAGCAGCATTCAAGAGTGTGTTGGCAGAGAATTGCGATGTGCCAGCTGATCAGCAGAGGCTGATTTACAAGGGTCGCATCCTCAAAGACGACCAAGCGCTTCACTCCTATGGTACCTTCTTGTTATTCCTGTTCTTATTGATTGCTATTACCCGCGCTCTAGCTATTGCCATGTACAAGTTCGTTTGGGCAAACATGGGTTAAATTGGTTTCCAGCTTTGGCCATCATTGTATGAAATTGTTGCGAGTATGATAAAATTGGTGGCACCAGACTTCGTGTAATGTATGTGTATTTATGGACATATATTCTTCTTTTCATACACGAAAAACATTAATTTATGCTGAAGCCAAAATTGGGATGTATGCATATCTTTTGTGGCTTCATTGATACTTTACCATCTTTCTTTTTGGTTTAGATACTTTGTTCAGAAAAAAAGAGTTTCATTATTGCCTTAAAATATTTTCTTTTAGAATAAAAAAGAAAATAGCTTCCCCTATTTGTATGGGCTCGGGATTGGGGTATATGAATACCTTTTCATGGTTGTTGTTCTTTTCCTGAAGGTTTGCAGGCTGAGCACACTGTTCATATGGTTCGAGGGTTTGCACCAGCTTCATCAACTCCTGCTCCTGCTCCTGCTCCAGCAACTAATCCCAACACTACACCAGGTGTTACTCGGGGTGTTGGTTCCACTGATGGCAGGGCATTTGGTGGTGCTGCTCCTGGGGCATCTTTGTTTCCTGGACTTGGTCTTAATCCTCTTGGTGGTGGTACTGGTGGAGCACCTGGTCCATTTGGAGCTGGAGGACTTCCAGAATTGGAACAAATGCAGCAGCAACTAACTCAAAACCCCAGCATGATGAGGGATATAATGAATACCCCGGCTATGCAAAGCCTTATGAATAACCCAGAACTAATACGGAGCATGATGATGAGTAATCCTCAAATGCGTGAGATTGTTGACCGAAATCCTGAGCTTGCACACGTGCTTAATGATCCTGGTGTCCTCCGACAGACCTTAGAAGCTGCTAGGAACCCGGAAATCATGCGTGAGATGATGCGGCACACTGATCGGGCAATGAGTAATATTGAATCTTCTCCTGAAGGATTTAACATGCTCAGGAGAATGTATGAAAATGTTCAAGAGCCATTTCTAAATGCCACAGTAATGGGTGGAAATACAGGAAACGATCTAGGTACGAATCCATTTGCGGCTTTGTTGGGGAACCAAGGTGGAGCACAAGCTAGGGATACATCTAACAGCCCTTCAACCACTGGTTCTGAAGCAACAGCAGGGCTCACTGCTCCTAACACCAACCCATTACCTAACCCTTGGAGTAGTACCACTGGTGAGCTTCCAGTCCCTAGGTCTAGATGGTATTTTTGTCATTGGAAACGCGTAAAGTAGGGCTGCATCTCTGTGGTTTTGAACAAGGTCATTATATGGAATTCTTGACTTGTGAATTTAACAGATGGATCTATGTTTTGCTCTCTCTATTTAGGTTGTGCTTTTTGTTAAGTTGTTTTCCCCCCAGAAAATGGAGGTCTTATCATGGTTGTTATTGAATTAGGTCTCTCATAGGTATTCACTATAATCAGACTCTATGATTAGAGGTTTAGCTAGATATTTGTGGCATATGATTCTTAAATGATGCCTGAAAACTCCTTTTTATGTTGTGTATTGTGAATTTTTCTAGGAGGGGTACAGACAAACACTGCTGCAAGGCCCAATCCTACTGGGAATGTGAGGGCTCCTGGTCTTGCTGGTTTGGGTGGGCTTGGTCTCCCAGGAATGGAGCAAATGTTTAATGGCATGCCTGATTCTACCCAAATGAATCAGTTGTTGCAGAATCCAGCTGTGTCACAAATGATGCAAAGCATGCTGTCAAATCCTGAGTATATGAATCAGGTGCTGTTGCTGTGTTAAATTTTAATTATGTAAACTATGACGATTCACATGGTTCTTTTCTTATGATTTTGTTTCTTGATTTTAGATACTCAACGGCAACCCCCAACTACGTAGCTTGACTGATTTAAATCCTCAGCTCAGAGAAATGATGCAAAACCCAGAGCTTCTTCGCCAATTAACCTCTCCTGAGACATTACAGGCATGTTGCACTGATCAATTCACTTATATGGGTTAATAATCTTTCTGTTTTGGTCTATATATATATATACACACAATGAATTAGTTTCTCCTTTAATAAAAGGTTTGTTTACTTTACCATGTCTCCGTTACTGTCTGTTGCCTTGTTACAGCAAATGATGTCTTTGCAACAGTCATTTTTTTCTCAGCTCAATCGACAGCCTTCAACGCAGTAAGTGCTAAAAGATTTGCACTGTTGCTCCCATACTTGTTTATAATATATGGTGGTTTGTTCTTTTTATGACTTATATCTTATCTTGTACTTCTGATATGCAGGGAAACTACGCAGCCTGGTGCTACCGCAGGTACCTTGGAAAACACTAAACTTAATGGAATATTATTAGTTGCCTAGCAGCAGTTTACGAGTGGCTATAGGATCTTGGTGTGCTCTTTTAGGTTATATTAAGTTTATCTTTCATTTACAGGAATGCCTAATGCTGGTGGACTGGAGTTGTTGATGAATATGTTTGGTGGTCTTGGAACTGGCAACTTATCTGTCCCAAACCAACCCGATGGTTAGTTTCTTATACCATGTAGAGTCACCTAATGGAGTTCCGTTCTTTATGTAGAGTTACCTAAATGGTAGTTACTACATGCTTTTCGTGTTGCATGCACTGAATCTCTTTTTTCTCTCTTTGTTTGCTTCTGTAGTGGCACCGGAAGAACTTTATGCAACTCAACTGTCACAACTTCAAGAGATGGGTTTCTTCGATACCCAGGAGAACATTAGGGCACTTCGTGCTACTGGTGGGAATGTCCATGCTGCAGTGGAACGTCTTCTGGCGTCTGGCCAATGAGTGGTGAGGAATTTTTTGAAGTAAGGGCAGCTGGGAAGCAAAACCTAGATTTTCTGGAGAGGGAAAAGTCTACTTCAACATATTTTCCATCTTGAAGATGCAATGCAAGAGCAAAGGGAAATAAAAACAAAAAAAAGAACAAAACATGTACAAATTAAACCTATTTATATTGGTCATTACTGTTTGATCCCCCAAGCTTTCCTCCGTCCTCCGTCCTCCGTCCTCCGTCCTCCGTCCTCCGTCCTCCGTCCTCCGTCCTCCGTACCGAAGCGCACTGTGAACCTTTGTTTTTCTTCTTTGAGAAAACGTCCCCCAAAATCTGCGTAGAACTTTTGTTTTTTCTCATGAGGAGATTTAAAATGTTACTATTATTATTAAGTATTAACAGTTGATGTATTTTTGCATCTAGATTACGTTTTCTACTGTTCGATTTTTATTTTTTTGACTAATGATTAATAATTATAGAATTATGGAAGGATATTGTCCAAAGTTCTTTATTTTATTTCTAGAAAAAAATAAAGAATATAACCCCCTGTGAATTGAGCTAAATAAGATGGTAAAAATGAGATAAAACAAAAAGATAGAGGACTAAGATAAAAGTTCTTACCCTCCGTTTGTTTAGAGCCAAAAGCGTACTTCTTTTGAAACCCCCCTCTTCTCTCTCTCTGACTCTCTCTCTCCCCCCCCCCCCCCCCCCCCCCCGCGTCCTTTCAATGAGCTAAAGGTAATGCTGCTCCTCTTCCTCCGCTTTTAATTGCAAATTCAATCAAGTTTATTGCTTCCTCTCCACCACATTTGTTCCTTCATTATTTATTCAGTTGCAAACCTAAGTTTTCAAGTTTCAGGGTAGCGAATTAACATGATCAATTGCTGTGTTTCTTCTGAACTTGATTCTCGTTTTTTTTGCTCTGTTTTCCGTTGGGTCTTGTTTGTTTTAGGTAACCAACTGAACCCATGCTTCGGGATACGAATTGATTTGCTGTAGGTGTGTTTCTCTTGATTCTGGGTTTTCTTCGTTCTCCTTAAATGCAGCTCGAATTAGAAATTTGAAAGTCAAAGGAAAACGATCATTAATTTCTTTTCTCAGTAATTATCTCATTGTTTTAGCTGTTAGGTGTGTTTTAGCTCTTACAGATTATTGTTTTCTCATGTTTCAAGTATCCGTAGTTATACCCTAAATTGTGTATTTTCTTGATTTGGATTCGTTGTTAAGGATTTCCACAATCACTTCATGTTGCATTCCAGATCCTGATTGTTGAATGCCTTTGTTTTATAACCTGAAGATACAACAAATATTGAAGCCTTCATTTACTGGAATAGTGCATTCCTGGGCTTGAACTCGAGGGACATTTTAGATTATGATTTGTTCACCCCCCCCCCTCCCCCCCCCCCTCTCCTCCTTCATTTCGAGCATGAATATTCTTCTCTGAACTTCAGTCCTACTTTCAGATGTAGAAACCTGGGGACCCTGCACTAATTTTAAACTTTTTTCAGCCATAACTTAGTCTGTGAGCAGGAATTAATTTTTTGATTATTTCTTCTTCTGAAGGTAGTTTCCTGGGGGAATGGGGTCTGGTATTACATTAGAGATTTCAGTGATCTTTTGTATATGGTTGATAAATTAATATCCAAGAAATATCTTTTGGGGGTATCGGAATGAGGAAAAGGAGTCAGTAGGCAAAATGGAGGTGTGGTGTTGTGATGCTCTACTCTTTTTCCTCTGTCCTTCATCACATCTGTAATTGTTCTCTAATAACAAGTGATGATTGGTTTGTTGATTTAGCTTACATCATTTACTGCTCTGATTTTAAAAGAGTACTTTATCTTGGAATAATGTAGATTGCTGTTTTCTATTTATCATGAAGTCAACTTGCGAAGGTCTTCTGATTTTCTGATAGCTGTTCCTTATTTCAGATGGTTCAACAAACGATAGACTCAAAATTTACCGAGTATGGACTGGGCAACAATGAATCTAACTTGTGTCCACGTGATAAACAATTTCCAGTTACCGTAAAGAAGATGGCACTTAGAGATGTGCAGAATGAAAATAGGATTCACAACTCTGTCACCAATTCCCCCTTATTGAAGGAAAGAGGCCAAGCTATGGATGCTATCAAGGTCTCTGGTACCAAACGACCCTCAACTGAGGTTCCAATGAGCCCTCCTGTTCCTCCCTACCATTCTCCTAGTAGTAATGCTTCAAATGCACATCTTGTTTACGTGCGAAGGAGATCAGAAACTGAAGTCGGCAAGAGTAGCGCTTGTGATGTCAGTGGCATTAGTACTGAATGTGAGAATTCTAGGCAGCTAACCCAGCCAAAACCACAGAGAAAAGAGCCAAAGGCTTCTTGTATTCCTACGCAGCCACCTATGCCAGTGTCTCCCTTCTCAGGTGAACCTGGAAAACCTGCAGTTCTTTCCCCCCTTGCACAGGCCAGTATAAGGTTTGCACAAGCAGAATTCAATCTATCATCGTCTAATCTAACAGCAGTGAAAAACATGCATTGGGAAGACCGATACAGTCACATGCAAATTTTATTGACGAAATTGGATGAATCAGACCAAGAGGATTATGTACAGAGTATGTGAACCTCTGAGAGCACTTTGTGATACTATAATTTGGCATTGAGAAATTGTATAGAACTGATTTGCAATTGATATGTTGGTTGTAGTGCTTCAGTCACTTTCTTCTGTCGATCTCAGCAGACATGCAGTTGAATTGGAAAAGCGCTCCATTCAACTTTCACTTGAGGAAGGTAACATTTAGTATGTGGTCATCCTAAATGGGTGACTGGTTGTGGGTGAAATCTATCTATGTGTTTGATGGGCCCTCAATGCAACATATTATTGTAGCTTTTTGATGTGAAGGCTAAGGTCTTTCTAAATAAGGGAACTATTAACCAGTCTACCATTTGTCTTTGCATGAAGGTCATTTGATGTATGTTCGTAAGAGCTTAATTATTAGTTCCTTTGGACTTTGTGCATACATCAGGGTATCAGGGTAGCTATATTGACCCATGGTGTTCCCCGCACTAGTAGATTTTTTATGACAGGAGTTGTTGTTGTTTCTTCATATTTTGCCTTCTTAAAGTTTTATGTTTCATTTGGTTGCTGAGCAATTGTCAGGTGGGTGTTGTGAGTTGGATTAGAATGAAATGGTCGCTTCCAATGTTGTGACATTATATATCTTATGCTTTCTTATTGTTTCTCTTGACATGGTTCCTTTCAATGTGCTGCCATAGCTGGAAACTGATGGATATCATATCATATGATCATACTCTAATTCTGAACTCATTATTTGTTACAGCGAAGGAGGTGCAACGTGTTGGGGTTCTAAATGTCTTGGGAAAACCCATGAAGAATTTTGCCAGTGGGTAGCAGCCGGAGAAGTAGAAGATGATGTGATGAACACAACAATACACGTTTCTGTGAGTTTTCTGTTTACACTTTGTTGCCACTGGGTCTGGAGCAGTGTTCAACCTTGCTATTACAGGTTGACCAAATGTTTGCTCTAATACTACACTATAGCAGGGATAGGTGTACCTTGTTGTAGGAGCAAAAAGCTGTTGAAGGTACTGTGTTGTAATTTGTAGCTGTGTTGTAATATAGTGGTACCAATATTTATCAATTTAATTTGTTAATTATGTTGCTAATTACGTACGGGGATTATGTCGTAGCAGACGGTTTTAGGTTCACTTTTGTATATAATATAGTTTCTCTTTTTTCCTTTTTTTGGGTGACATTCTAGAAAGAGGATGAATTTCAGCGTGCATGCAGACTGCACAGTGTGGTGGGGTGCTTTGAGTTTAATCAGAACAATGAAATTAAACATAAAGCATCAGCTGCAGTGACTGATACTGTGGTATATTATAAGATTCTTGTTTATCTTTCTTTTTTTATTGTTTTGATTAGGATGATATATATATTATTGAGTAACTCTTTAGTATACATTCAGGACATTTTTATGTTTTTAGGATAGGAATTAGGATGCTATATTATTATTATGGCCCAGGTAGAGTCTGAAGGTAGGGGCAATGCCTGGGTAGAACTTTTCATAAATATTTTTATTTGTTTCTTTATCATATGGTTATGGATTGGTGGACAGCAATAAATACAGTAGTATTTGATTATTATTACTATTAAGGTATGAATAATAAGGTAAGGGAGTGGGATACTGGGATTATGTGGTGTCTGTTAAGTTAGAGCTTAGAAGTGGGTAGAGATGGATTGCTGGGGAGTAATGTAGTAGTAGTGGGTTGAGTTGAGGCAAGTCCGTGGAAGTAGTGGGCGGTGGGCATTCCTTGCTTGCTACGGAGTAGTAGTAGTTTATTTTTACACTTATTTATTCTTATACATTTTACATTTACGTTTTGGTGGTGAAAATGAGAATTACTTACAAGCCCTAATTTTAAATAAAAAGGAGTAAGTAAATAGTAATTATTAATAATAAATAACGAATGAATCGTCCTTTCCTTTGTACTTACTAGTCAGTTGTTACATTACAGTAGTAAATCCTCCTATAACAACCCAACCCAAACCAACTTTCGCAAGTTTGCGGATTGGATTAGGATTTAAGATAGATAAGGATGGAAATTGGATCACATGTCATAAACCATCTCTCTCACACAAAACAGACACAGATTAGGAAACAGTTTTTACTATTAGTAGTTTGGATTCAAATTCTAAAGTAACCGCTCCAACTGCACACCTCCGCCTACATAAACCAACCTCTCCTACTTCCTCAGGGTTTTTTTCCCCTTCCCTTTTGTTGTTCCTCTGTTGACTTGATAATTATAGGTAGAAGAAGGACTGGTGGATTCCATAATCCCCTTTTCATGCTTGAATGATAATGATGACGACGACCAGCAGTAGCAACAAGAACAAGAACAAGAACAAGAGTACCCCGGAACATTCAGAGGCCGAGGATGATGATGATTTCTGCTTCCCTAGTACAACTTGTTCTTCCTACCATGAAAATGAAATGAAGGCACCACCAGCACCAGCACCAGCACCAGCACCAGCACCAGTACCAGTACCAGCACGCCGTAAGAAGCGCAGCAGCACCACGTTAATAAAGATGATGAGTAATGAAGCTTCTTCAGCAGGCACTGCCGCCGCTTCTACTTCTTCCAAATTTCCAAAACACAACATCAATGTAGGTAGTAGGAAGGGGAAGGCAGCGGTGGTGGGGGAGTCCAGCGTACCAATGATCACACCGCCTTGCACAGAGTGTGGTAAAAAGTTCTGGTCGTGGAAGGCGCTGTTCGGTCACATGCGGTGCCATCCGGAGCGGCAATGGCGTGGGATTAACCCTCCTCCTCACTTCCGCAACAACAACAACAGTAATATTATTAATAAGCCTTTGATGATGATGATGAGGGTGAATCCCACCCCCACACCCACACCGAGCCCCAGCCACCAAAAAGATGAGCACGAGCACGAGTACGAGTATGGGGAGGAGGATAGGGAGGTGGCCTCCTGCTTGTTGATGCTGGCTAACAGTGCTAATACTACTTGTACTTCTGCCACAAACACAAATGCTGGCGCTGCTGGTGTCGCCAATGATACAGCAGCAATTGGGACGACGACGACACTACTACCATTGGTAGTGCAGCAGCAGCAGGTAGAATTGCAGCAACAAGACCGGTACTGCCTGGGAGGGAGTGGGGGACGGTTCGAGTGCTCGAGTTGCAAGAAGGTGTTTGGATCCCACCAGGCGCTTGGGGGGCACAGGGCAAGCCACAAGAATGTAAAGGGATGCTTTGCAATCAACAGGAGTACCTGCTGCAGTCATGATGATATAATGGATGATGATGATGATGATGATCATGACCATCATCCACCTCCACTTGCACAACACATTATTGATGATGATGATGATCATGATCATGAGGAGATGATGGCCACCAGCAGCACCACCAATATGAACAACTATCACAAGTGTGACATATGCTCGAGGGTTTTCTCGAGTGGACAGGCGCTGGGCGGGCACAAGAGGTGCCACTGGGAGAAGGTACCTGATCATCATCAGGTGATGGACCCTTTCTTCTTTACTACTACTGCTACTCATCATCATCATGTGCCTGGGGCGCTGGACCTGAATTTTCCTGCAACAGCAGCAGCGCAATCCCCTCTTCAACAGCAACAGCTACAGAAATCAACAGCAACAGCAACAACACCACCAACATACTCTCCTGATCATCATCCTGCAGGCCTCACATTGGACTTAAGATTGGGCCTTTAGTAACTACTCATCCTCTGCTTTGCATTCATTAAATTGTGGTAGCTAGGTAGTGTGCTCTACATCTCTCTCTCTCTCTCTCTCTCTCTCTCTATATATATATATATATATATATTCTTAATTACTCTTTGTGACTTGTGATCAGTTGCTATAATATGCAACAGTGGGATCAGGCTAGCTAGCTAGATGATATTCTGTGTGTTCTATATATGCATCGATCATATACATAAATATAAATACTATGTAGGATAGATTGCTAGGTGGTGAGTATCCACTCTTCTGTTGTTCTTCATCTTAACATATATAACCACCAAATCAGAACACCACTGTTACTCTATTTTTATATACAGATTCTCTAATAAACTAAGCTACAAGTTCAAATTCAACTTGTACTAATCTCTGTTACTTCTTTTGTCATATATATATGGAATTTCAACTTTGAATGTTATTCTCAGCTCCCACAAACAACTCATCAGTATACATACTGTTGTTCCTTTCACTTTTTTTGGGTAATAATGGCTGGGATTAGGAATTTAGGGGTGGAAATTCACTTTGTAGTCCAAGTCCACCCATTGGGTTTGGACCCATCATGCCATTTCCTAACTCATACAGGATGGGCCTGACTTTGAATAATCTGCTATTTTTCTTTTTCCTTTTCAATAACAACATTGAGAAGTGTTTTAATTAAAAAAAAATAAAAATAGAGAGAAACATAGAACAGTTCAAAAACACAAATTTGTTAATTAGTAGCTAGGGTAGCGTATGTAAGACAAAAATCACACTTTGTCGTGCAATTCGACTAAAATTTTAAGAGATGGAATCCACGTTTAGAACTTTGGTGGTGGGATTCATCCACGTTTAGAAGTGTAGTGATTCCTTGAGGGGTGTAATTATCCTATAATCTCAATTACGAAAAAAAGGAGTGGTAATTTCTTTTTAATTGTTTCCTTAAACGCAGCATAAAAAAATGAAGCAGTCGCTGTCTCTGCTGCTTCCGCTCAAGCCATGGGAAAGATGAGATTGATTACGTAGCAGTGCAGAGGCACTCTTTACTGAAAGTCAAGAGTCACAAAATGGCTTTTGAAGCATCATCAAGGGACCTTAATTTTAAAACAAGAAGATTTGTATTAGTAATAATTAACAATATAGAAGTGATGAGGAGGAGTGCGTGGATACCAGATGCTCTAATTATATATATATATGCATGCGGCGAAACGGATTGGAACAATGGGAAAAGGTCGTCCTGGCCCCTCGCCTCCGCCTCCAACTACTAACCCAAAATTACACGATCACAACACAACCCACCGCGTAAAATTAGGGGGCATGTGTCAGTCAATTCACGCTGCACAACAACAGTGCATGCGCACCTTTGCTGTTTGCTCATGTTGCCCTTGTCTCAGTCTGTATCATCATTCCTGTCCTAATACAAGTAAAAGCACGTTTATTGTTTAATAATCTGCACAAAGCTGAGGATTTAAAAGTAAGTAAATAAATTATTTTTATTCTTTTTCATGGAACAAAAAAAATCAGAATTAATTTTAAATTTGCAGTTACGGTGTTGTGGGACCTACGTAGCAGTTGGAGAAGGGACAGAGCGGAGGATGCCGTCCGTCCCCCTACTTTATCCTTTATGAGTAATATTTAGAAAAGGAAAGGAAGGAATTTAGGAGAGAAAGAAAGAGAGAGTGGAGAAGAGACTGCAATGCAGGCGCAGGAAGGAACTGCTTCTTCTTCTCCATGAACACACACAAAACCTCTTCTTGCTTGCTGTTGCCACTTTTTTAACTTGAGCACGCAAACGCAAACTCAAACGCAAAGACCAAAAGCGCATTAATCATAATATATTCCCCCACCCAACTCCCCCCTCTACGCCTCTCTACCCTTCACTTCACAGCTGATACAGAAGAAAAGTGAGTGTGAGTCTCTTGTTCTCTTTGCTTCTCTTTTTCCTACTTTTCCTTTGTTTGTTTGTTTGTTTGTTTGGCATCAATTAGCTGCAGTTGATCATGGCTTGATTTGCTCTGTTTTTCTTTTCCCTTGCTACCACTACCAGAGTACCAGTACTAGATATACCCGTACGTGCACATATATGGTTTTAAGCTCCTATCTATGCTTTAATTTCTGTAAATACCACAAATTTGCTCTTTCCTTTCCTTGATAAAGGTTGTTTCTTGGATTAGCATAATTGATATTTGGATATATCAAATTCATCGTGGCTGCCCATGTAATTCTGTTCTTACTTGTTCTGTATCAGCTGTGAATGTAAAACTAAAACTTGTGGTGGGTGGGTTTCTTCCTCTGAAATGTATTTCTGATTGCAGTACTTACCAAAACAGTTTTTGTTCACCATGTTTCTGCAACAAGGCCTTACTGGGTTTTCAGATACAAGCAATACCAATCCTTCCTGGAAGTTCCTCTTCTTGCTTTTCATTTTTGCTCCTTTTGAGCTTCGGATCATGATCAAGCTTACTATCTGAATCAATCTCTACAATTTAATTCGTAGCCTTTGGTGGTTGCAAATTCCTCATCAAACAAAGCTAAGTTATGGGTGATGCTGCTGCTTCCTTCACTCCTGATTCTACCATTGGGGCCCCACCCGATTTGGATTTCATCCATGAACTCCTGTCTGATGGATGCTGGCTTCAGGCTGCTAATCACTTCAAACTTACCCACCCTTCTGTCTCAACCTCCACCACTGCACCAATTCTTCCTCAACAAAACTTCCCTTCTCTGGACTACGACACCAGTAATTTGGAACTACATCCTCATCCACAACCAGAAGCAAAGCAACCTTCTCTTCTAGGCGCTTCCAAAATAGAGACCAATATAGACAGTAAATCTCAAAACTGGTATGCTGTTCAGTCTGCCTCATCTTTTGTTCAACCGCGAAATTTCCCAATTGAGGGAACTGAGTTGGGCGGAAGCTGGTGGATTGGTCCTATCGTAACTCCAGGTTCATCTTCTTCGGTAAGAGAGAGATTAATTCACGCTGTTGACCAGTTGAAGGTATCCACAAAGGATAGGAATATCCTCATTCAGATATGGGTGCCTGTAAAGCAAGGAGGTAAGCAAGTACTTACCACTGTTGGCCAGCCATACTTGGTTAATAGAAAATGCCGGGGCCTTGCAAGTTACAGGAATGTTTCGAAAGATTATCACTTTCCAGCAGATGAGGGCTCCAACAAGTTGGTAGGATTGCCTGGTCGCGTGTTCTTGAGGAAGTTGCCCGAGTGGACTCCAGATGTTCGTTTCTTTAGTTGCGATGAGTACCCACGCAAGTACCACGCAAACCAGTATAACATCTGTGGGTCTCTTGCAGTCCCCGTTTTCGAACAAGGCAGTGGGACTTGCCTGGGGGTTGTTGAGGTTGTGACAACCACTCAAAAGACCAGCTATCGTCCAGAACTAGAAGATGTCTGTAAAGCACTTGAGGTACCTTCTCTTCTTCATTATCGTTTACTTAATCCTTTTCAAAGTAATTGTCGTATTTGACTTGTAACATTTTCAAGAAAATCTTTCCTCATACTTCTCATGAAATGCCTCTCAAAAAGTTGATCTCACTTGAATAACTTTGTTTTGAACCATTTGTCTTGTTACTATACCAATATCTAAAGCTTGGAAACAAAAGCAGAAACCCACACAATTATAATGTGACTGAAGGAGGATCTGAAAGCACAGATTTATTTGTGTGAGCAAAGTCGATCAAACATACCATACTTGCTAATCACTAACCAACATGCATGCATATGAAATCTTTGAATCTTTCTCCACTTACAGTTAGTTAGAAACTACCTGGACAGATATGAATTCTTGAACAAGTACATTCATTCCATAATAATAGTTCATGATGGTGCTATATATTGCGCAGAAAGACTGATGACATATACCTCCATCACTTTCTGCTATACGGTTCCTGCTTTTACGTCTTGCCAAATGACCTTGGGTTTCCTCTCTTTCTTTCTTTTCTCACTTTTTCTGCATTATTCGTCAATTCGTAAGTTGAATGCGTAACATAACTAATCCTACCTCTGAACTGTCCTCTTATTCTAGTTAATGGTCTAATCAAGTATATTGATTCGCAGGCTGTTAATCTACAAAGTTCACAATACTTCTCCTCTCGTTGTGTAAAGGTAAGAGTACTACATCTCAGTTCTTACATATGCCTGAACTAAGTATCCCCAATTATTACTGAAATCACAATTTTGCTTCCTTCTTCTCAGGCTTTCAAAGACTTTTCCCAAGTTGCAGTTCCTGAGATATCAGAGATTTTGGGATCGTTGTGCAAGACACACCAGCTGCCTTTAGCACTAATGTGGGCCCCATGTTTTGAGCGAGGGAAGGCAGGATGCCAGCATTTTGATGGGAATTATGCTCATTGTATTTCCACTGTGGATTCTGCATGCTTTGTAGCTGATAAGAACTTTTGGGAGTTCTTTACTGCGTGCTCTGAGCAATGCCTTGTTCTAGGTCAAGGAATTGTTGGGAGAGCATTTGAAACAGACAAACAGTGTTTTTCAATGGATATAACTGCCTTTAGCAAAACAGATTATCCTCTTTCTCACTATGCTATGATGTTTGGATTGCATACTGCCATAGCAATTCCCCTTCGTAGAGTCTATGCAGGATCAACTGATTTTGTTGTGGAATTATTCTTGCCAAAGGATTGTCAAGACGATCAAAAACAAAAACAGATGTGTGACTTACTGCCCATTGCCCTACAACAGGCTTGCCGAAGTTTGCATGTTACCATGGAGAAGGGGTGCGAGGAAGATAGCAGCTTCTGTATGGAAGTTACTTCAAATGCAGGACTTAATGAGCAAAAAAGTCAGAAAAGTGCATCTTCATCAAAAGAATCTTTCCCTGAGGGGTCATCCAAGATTGCCTCTATGATGGAGGCTCAACAGAAAAGTAGAGATGCTTGTGTCCCATTGAACATTCTAAAAGAAGAGTTTAAGGTTAAAGCTCACTTGGATATGACTCAGGAGGAATTGCACGATAAGCAGGTATTCACAGAGTTTGGGAAACTACAGAGTACTTTTGCTACCAATGGTCATGTTGAGGGTGCTGGAAGCCCTTCCTTTCCCGGGCATCAGCCAGCTTTGAGCAGGAGATCTGGTGAGAGGAGACGGACCAGGGCAGAGAAGACAATCAATTTGGAAATTCTGCGGCACTACTTTGCTGGGAGTCTCAAAGATGCTGCTAAGAGTATTGGCGGTAGGAGAACAATTTTTTTAATTGCAACAACATGTTTTTCATATCACTTTCTGTTCAAGTAGATAATGAGCATAGAAGATAAGATTCACGTGTGGCTTAAGAAATTAAAGTTTCCTTGATCATCGCAGTCTTGGATTCTGCTGGAGATCTTTAAAACAAACTGCAACTGTGGATAGCCTTGTTTTGAAAAAATGCAAATAATTGCTGTTGCAAAGGCTGTACTGCTTGGTAAAATCTGGTGATAACCTCAAGAGTCAAATTGACAAATGATAAGGAGGGAAAAATAATTTAGATTTGGAAACAAATAGTCATTTCTTTATTTTTCCAGAAAGCACTTCAATGCATGTGCAAGCTAGTCCTCTGGATAAATTTAGCTGAAAAAATGAAGTCCTTTTAATAAGTTTGGTAACTCGGTTTGAGCACATAGTAATGGGTTCTTTCTTCAGCTTGTTGCAACTACCCTTGGTATTCTTGTATTTGCTTGCTCTTTACCAGTTATTTTGTCATCGTAGACATAGGCTATGACTGTGGTGTTTGTTTCTTCTGATTGAGTTTGTTATTCTTATTGCAGTGTGCCCAACTACTCTTAAGAGGATATGTAGGCAATACGGAATCAACCGTTGGCCCTCTCGAAAGATTAAAAAGGTTGGACACTCTTTAAAGAAACTACAACTCGTGATTGATTCAGTTCAAGGTGCCAATAGTACCATTCAAATTGGTTCGTTCTGCACAAGTTTCCCAGAATTGCCCTCTCCTCGAGATGTTCCTTTTTCATCGACAAAGATGAACGGTGCTTCAAGGCGATTATGCCTTCAACATGGTGTACTTAGTGACGGAGTCCCTCCTGCTTCAATTTCCCCATTGTCATCGTGTAGTCAGAGCTCTGGATCAAGTATATGTTGTTCCACTGGAGCAAAGCACCATCGAGCCACAAAATATGTCTTGGCCAGTAGAGATGCCTTGATGGGAGATGATCGCATTGGTGTGTTCAAGAGAGCACACAGTGTTGAAGAACTAAAGCTTCTTCCAGGATCTCAAAGCCACAGAACATTTGGTAACCATCCATGTCCTGAGGCTCTTCTCCCCCCTCTTCCAGGAAGTAGTGACCAGGCTTCACGAGAAAGGAACGGCTTTAGAGTGAAAGCTACATTTGGTGTAGACAAAGTACAGTTCAGCCTACAACCGAACTGGGGATTCATAGACTTGCAACAAGAGGTAGCAAAGTGTTTCAAGATAGATGATGTCTGCCAAATTGGCTTAAAGTATTTAGATGACGATCATGAGTGGGTTCTTTTGACATGCGATGCGGACCTTGAGGAGTGTAAAGATATTTACAGATTGTACCAAAGCCACACAATCGAAATATCTCTTCATCAAGCTTCTCAACTGCGTGTAGGGAGTTGGCCTGGCAGTGGAAGGCTATGACCATGCAATATCTAATTGTGCTTATAATTTTCTTGGTCCATGACCTGTTGTTTGGATTGGATGCCATGGATCTCCGTGCATGAGACTGTGCCGGTGCCGGTGCCAGTGCCGGTTTCTGCAAGGCATCTTCTGGTTAATTTCTGTTAGCAGCCACTCACCATTATTTTGAAGATAGGTGGCCACCCCAAATAGTATGAAGGAGTACAGTAGGCATGAATTCACTACTTGAGAGTAAGCGTATCGATAGCCCATAAATCGTGTAATTACATCGGCTGTCTGTGTGAAACTTCCAGCAGTGAATTGGGTGTTTTAAGTACTGTGATGTTTGATGCTTTAACTTGCAGTTTACTTTTTTTTTCCTTGGATCATTACCATGTGGTGTACGAGTACTACTTTTTTTTGCATCTTTTATTGGGGGAGAAGATGTTTGGTTTGTAAGTTTGCAATGTTTTGGAAATCATACTCATTCTGGATGCTTTTTTTATATGTACGTTCCATCAAATAATTATGCATATTCATGATCAGATCGAGATGATATTAGAAATGGAACGAAATTGGCTCGGCCATGAGGAGATGGATTCTCTCTTGTGAGTTTCTTAGATACAGTAAAGCTGAATAACTTTCGATAAAAATTGAAAGGGTATCTAATCTCGGTGAGAGCTTCAAAAAGGAAATAAAGAACAGGAAAAAATGAGAGAGACTCTAATACAACCTCAAATCCAAGTTATATATTGCGGTTTCTTTTAACAGCCCACTTGGCTAAGACCGCACCAACAAAACCACATGTACAACACGGCCAATCCACAGGAATCAGTGCTCAGTAGTAGTGCTTGTCAACAATCCCATCTACAAAGTCCTCAGTGCATATAATTTGCATATGACGCTTGAAGAAGAGGAGGATCCATAAGGCAGTTCCCTCTTTCGCTGTGATCAACCATCTACTAGACCAGTCTGCACCCCTGATATGATGATGCATTGTCAACCAGAAGAAGGACAAAGGGCTTTCCTAACATGAAGTACCAACGAACAGTCCAGAGCAGAAAGTGCTGTTTTTGCCAGAAAAAAAAGAGTTTTTGTTTGTTTCAAAGAACCAACATGGTTAGTACTACTCAATATAATCAACGAGGTCATTTTTCTTGCACTGCAAACCAGATACACTTCCCTGATCCAAGCCTCTCTGTACACGCCTAAGAGCTTTTAATGCTATTCCACTGCCATCGTCTCTGTGAAAGAGCAGATAAATGCAAACTCAGGAACACCAAAAATAATATTTGGTAAGATACTATCTTTATTAACCACAGCTCTAAATGCTTTTGATAAACAAAAACAACCATCAATCAAACTGCATATTGAGATGGAACTAAAAGACCATGGTATACATAACTCTTCATATTCTGTAAAGTGTAAACTCACTTCAATGGCCAATTTATCAGATCTACCACTCACTAGAAAGGTGGACTCCCCAAATTGAAACTTACCTAAGGCAGTTCTATAAACTGTGCTATGACATTTATTTAGAGGTAAAACACAGAAAGCAAAGGGATACGGATAAAAAAGGAAGCTCTTATCTGTTGCAAACAGCAATGCCTTATCAGCATACCTGTGCACTATGTTCTGCCAATCGCTTCTGGCATCCTTATTATTCCTCCTCCCCGTGAAATTCTGTGAAATTCGGTGGACTTTGTTTTCCACACTACCTTCTGAAGCCATTTCGATCCACGAGAATCATTTTCCTATTAAAGAAGAAAAATATTTGTGAGGATTTTTATTCTTGTGACACTATTCTAACTGGATGATTTGGATCATCTTTTTTTCCAGGGTGCTCAAAGCAAATGGCTTCTCTGATGGTTTGCCATCTGCACCCTTTTTTCAGACCGTCACATACTAGTTTACTTGTGCCTGTAACTTATCCTTCCCTGTCTGTCCACCCATCAGTTGTCCAATGCTCCTGAAAAATGTTTTATAGAAGCCAAGTTTCAGTTTGCTCTCCAGTCCCAAAATGTTTGCCTTTCATTCCCCCCCTGCACCAGTCGATTCTCGCCATCTTTTCACTGCTGTTGCATCAAAATCTCATCATTGGTGTTTTCACTTCTTCTTTTTTTCCCTGAAAGAAAACCCTCAAAAGAAAATCTATAATCTCTTTTGTGATCGTTTTACTTTGCCTCACTATAGCTGATTGAATGAACTGTTTCCAGATCTAAACCGTTACTATACCTTAGACAAGATGTTATGGGATCATAATGGTGTTTCTGATAAACTCACTCTGAATCCTTTTTTGTTGGGTGCATGACTGATGTAAATTAACTGTAAGTCTGCAGGCATTGAGTGAAGATTTTAAAATGATCCCTCTAAACCACTGGAAATTTTTGTAGTGATTTGTTGGAAATTTTCAGGCATTTCCGAAAATCTTTAAGTAAAATAGTTACTGGTTGCTCTTTGTTATTTTGTTTCCCTGTCTGAAAGCATGTATGTACATGGACTGAGAATTTTCTCTCTCGCTCCATATTATGAGGATTAAAGCTGTTGCAATGATCAAGGATGTATTTTCTCTTTGTATCCATTTTCACACAGTTTTCAGAAGTTAACTTTGTTTGAGGGGCCTGATGTTATTGATTTTAATTGGCTTTTGGTATTTGGAAAAACACTGTTGGTTGGTGAATGGTGATACTCTTGATCAAATGGACGGTTTGAAATTTTGTTTGCTGCTCGCCATATTTTGGATTTTTATCATCGATGCTGTTATAAATGGATGACTTTGCTTGGGAATGTGAACCTTAAAATTATTGATTACAATGCTTGACAGAAACAAAATTTGTGCTCTTGAATGACTTAAATTCTTTTTTTGTGGATAACAGGGTTGCTCGATATATGAATTACATGGTAGCACTTCCTCTGGCATTGATCGCTCCATCCACTTTTAAGCATCCAGGCTGGTGAAACTGCTTCATGTTTGGGTCGACATACTCAAGTTCATCGCATTCTAGTTGCGCTGCTCCTTTCCCGTCAAGCTTTGCAATGTGGCTTGTGCTGCTTCCTTGAAGGTGTTTACCATTTTCTTTTGTACAAGATCTGTACCAAATACCAAATCCATGTATACTAGTCTCCTGGTTTATACTAGTTCATCTTTCTTGACTAGTTGGTTAAACATTTTAGCTCTTTTAGTAAAAAGTAAAAAATTCGAATTGTATCTAGTATTTACGTTCTTTTGTCGGACGGAGTCGTACTTGTATGGAAAAGAGAATCGATACGGTCTGCATTTCCGGATAAATGAAGTTTGAGGCTAGAAAGATTGCAAGCATAGCCAATCTCACAAGAGGACTTTTTTGGTACTGCAAATTTGCTTGCCTTCCTGAATGACTAGTGAGTATATAAGTTTAACTTCGTTCTAGTTATTTGCTTGACAATCTTTGATCAATAATTGTAAATGAAGCCGAGACTAAAGATGAAACTTAGTTGTGTTTTATCAACAGAGCGCACATCAGAATAGAGAGATACAGTCAGCAAAACGACATGGATCCAACAAAACATACAAGAGAGACGCACCCCTTTGTGAGAACCATCTGATATTTGCATGACAAATCCTGTTATGTCATTCCATTTTAGATCCAGGAGATGGTAAAATCCACGAGCTAGCATCTTCTCATGCTTCGCGTTAGATGATTAGATTCAAGTGGTAGCATCTTCTTCTTCTCCAGGTGTTGTACTCTTGGCAACTTCCACAAAGATCAGCCTCCCATTAACTATCTGTGCAAATAAGAAATCCAAAGACGGAAAAAAAAAAAAAAAACATTTACATCAATACTAACATTTTAAGTATATGATAATCCATAAAATGCAAATGCATCTTGGACAAATGATTTTGTTTTTAATGTACCCTAATTCCCTGACTTTTATCCTAGAAACTTAAAATTTTGAGAAGTTTGAGCAAGAAATCTAAAGAAGAAACACAACCCAGATAAATGAGAAGCACAAGAAGAAGGGGAAAGCACCCAACTGAAACTAAGCAAAGAGCAAAAAAAAACCAGTCTTACCCTGCCATCCATGCTCTTCATTGCTTTCTTTGCCTCAGTCTCCGATTCAAAGGTAACAAAACCATACCCTTTAGGCTTTTTAGTACTTGGGTCCACAACTAACCTAGCTACACAACAGAGAACAGATAGCCAACAGTTGCACAAAATCATATACAATTAAACCCAAGACATGGTCACATAGCTGCAAATCTCGTCCAATTTACCTTCAGTGACAACACCAAACGGCGAAAACAACCTTTCCAGTTCATGGTTTGTGGTGTACGACGACAATCCTACAAACAAAACAAGCAACCAATTACTATTTGAAGAATCAAAAATCAACGCAAGACCTTAAAAGGACTGAATAATGATATATGATGAGTATAGAAGTAGAGAGAACTAACTGCTAATAAAGAGCTGCAACCCTGCCATTTTCTCTCTTTCTCGTCGTCAAACAAGTGCGAGAAAATGGAAGGAGAATGAGCAAAAAAAAAATTGAAAAAAGTGATGGTCCAGTTAGGACAGTCCATCAGGCTACATGGGCCCTAGTGGCACCGGCTCGTGATCCTTCCACTGCCGAGAGCGGGAGGTAGTCGCTGCTCTGTGAAACCAGCCTGACGCATTACCCTCCATCTTTAGGGAACACTTCACCCAAGCTTTCGCTCGGACGACGTGCCCCAACTCTCAGCTTGGAACGGGCGGGCCAGAGAATAGCCAGCATCAGACCCAACCTTCTGGGCTCGAACAACTGTTCCATCACATCAAAGCCCCCACATGGGTTACAAGCTCGCGCAACTGAGCTCAGCAATGGTGTATGCCAGTCTGAGGTTTATAAACTGTCTATGAGAGCATTAGCTTGCCGATGTGGTATTGTTCTTCTCACTTCAAGAGATCTTAGTCCTCTCTATTTATCAAGTTACCAGCTCCATTTGTGGCATTAATAGCAATATCTCACGTGCAATTTCTGTATTTTCCTTTTTGATACGTAATACCAAGATGCTTCTGCTTTTGGGAAGGATTTGTTATTTCATAAAAAATGATGGAGAAACCTTTCTTTTTTCTAACATGAACTTTTCCAGAATCTATTTACATGTATTTGGTTTAGGTAGCTTTTCTTAATAACTTGTGCAACATCAGAAACGAACATACTATATTAATGCATAAAATATAATATAACAAACATACAACATCAGAACATCAGAAGGTAAGTGTACATCAATGTGAGCAAAGGGGAACTACTCATACACCGATAACAACTACGTATGCTTCCATCAATGACAATGACAATGACAACTCTAGAGAGGAGACGCGCGGAACCCGGAAAACAAATAGTACTGCACCATGAAAATACAAAGGCAATGAGTCAATTCAGGTTTTGAAAATGTAGATAGTTTCTCAATTAAGGAGTAGACTCATGAGGTGAAGTGATCTCCTTGGGGAAGGTAGGGAATGTAGGCTTAGGCAGTTCAGGTAAGTCTGGAAAATGAGTCAATTCAGGTTTTGGCAGTTTAGGTAAATCTGGAAAATGCGGCAATTCAGGCTTAGGCAGTTGAGGTAATTCGGGAGAATGAGACGTTTCGGGTTTCGGCAGTTCAGGGAGTTCTGGTTTCGGCAGTGCTGGGAATTCGAGCTTTGGCAATGGAGGCAGTTGGGGGAGTTCAGGCTTCGGAAGCTCAGGAATATGTGGTGTTTCAAGAAGATGGCGCGCCTGGACGGAGACAACACTGAGCAATAAGAGAAGTGGTAGGATGAACATGAAGGATGTTAAGTATGGACAACGAGCCATAGCCATAGAGTCAATGAGATCGTAATTTGATGAGATAGTAATCTGAAGCTTGTTTTTTTAGGGTGGTTCTTATGTGCATATGTGCATTGGGGATTTTATAGGAGTGAGAAGTGAAAAGTAGGAAGGTTTGAAGGTTGAGTTGGCAGGAAAAAAGATGTCATCTTGCAAGATTGGTAGCTCAACTTCTCACCTACAATCATCTAAATCTCTTGAATATACTAAACATTATCCATTATATCATGAGCAACCAAGGGACAGATGGCTACAAAATCAAGGTAGCTTAAAGAGTTTCACATTTCTTCTTCTAAAACAGTATGATTTTTCTTTACATGTGTACTAAAAACTGTGATGAAACTTATAAATTTGTTGCACCACTCATATCACAACAAGCATTCATAGTTTGTAAAATAAAAGTGCATCTAATTGACTGTCTCCTAATCCAAATTCAACAAGGATGACTCTGAGGAGAAAGAACCCCAAGTCTCCATGCTTCCACTGCATTTGATAAGACTGCTTTATTGAGATTGAGCCTGATCACAAAAGCAAGTCTCATTTGAGTATATATTCAGGGGGAAATCAGCCGATCCACATTAAGAATATTTCAAACGCGTAGCTAAACCAACCTTGGATGAACATGTTTTTTGGTTCGAAAATCTGCCATACCATCATCACGAATTGAACCGTTGCTCCTACTCCTTGATGCGCAGGACTTAGGAGATGAGGTTGACAAGATATCACATGCCATCCTTGGCCTGACAGCACCTCTACTTCGTTTGACCCTGCAATTAGCAAGTCACAGTACCAATGAGCATATAGTTCAAACGAGTACCAAAAGCAAAAGATCCATACCGTGAATGTGGAAGATCTTCAACTTCTCTGTTTGTCATGCCAAAATTGTCAACTGAATGGTCATCATTCCTAGTTGAGCAGCCCAGTCTTTGGTCTATTTTGATTGTCGCACCCAGTTTGGAATATGAAATTGACATGACAGACTCAGACTGTGTCATCTGCAGCATGGACCTTACACCACCTCTACCACGCTTGACCCTATGATCATTAGATACCACATCAATCGAACACCTCTACTCGTAAGAGGATGAAGAGCAACAATTCACTAAAAGTTAGAATCGAAGAAAAAGGAAACAACACAACAACCTTGAATGCAGAAAATCTTCAATCTCTTCTTCAGTCATACCACATTCACTTGAAGCACCATGATCAGTTTCCTGAATAGTGCCTCTGCAACTCCAGCTTACAGTATGAACTTTGTCTTGTGCCCTCCTTTTCACCATACGATCCAACTGTTTTTTCTCCATTTTCAACATTTCATGGACTTCTTCAGTTCTGTTTCCTGAAGCAAAATCACATCTCCTGCTCAAACTTAAATGACAAATTAAGAAAGCTATCAAGAAAAATTCCAAAACTCTTTAAAGCTAACACCAGATCTTCTTCACCTTCTTCTATCATCTAACATTCAGTTCACCCAAATTCCAACATTCTATATATTGCATTGCCTCTTTCTTTCCCATACTCAATTACCCAAAAACAGGAAATACAAGTTATAGCACAAGAACAGTACCAACCTTCTTCAGCCTCATCGAAAGAAGTTGCAGTAAGATTTTGCGAATTGATTTTGCTTTCTAATTGGGGCTTAGGAAGATAGTCTTCGAGAACATCAGAGTTGCAGAAATTTGATCGTCCGCTTCTAGAATCATCATTTAGTCCTGCAACACAAGTTCCCAATCACCATCCAGAAAATAACCCGAAAAAATGAAAGGAATTTCCGACTATGAAGTATGAACAGAAAACCTGAAACGTCATTTTTTTCAAGTGCCCACTAGCAGCAGACTGCGATAAACAAAATTACTACACAGAAAATTATATTCTGATATCTGATTATTTATTTCAGCAGCTGAGCTCTAGATTTAACATTCTGACAAAATGGAGACTAGGAAGTAGGAAGTAGGAAGAGGAAGAGAAGGCAACATGCTCCATGAAATATTTAACCTCAAAGTATACGATTCAAACGACGATTGCAGTGTAGATTTAATAGAAATCGAAGAATTAAGAAGAAATGGAGGTAGATACAGTACAGATTCATGAAATGGAATGCAAAAGAGGGAGAGAGAACGTACCACGAAAAAGAGGAGCTGTAACCGATCGCCCAAACCCCGAACTCTGAAGCGAAGTGACAAAAAGGAGGGAGAGCAAAATTAAAGATGTGGCTGCTGGGATTCGAGCCCAGGTCCCCACGGCCACAACGTGGGATTCTTACCACTAAACTACAGCCACTAAGTTGATATTTGGTGTGGTATTTTTATTAATAATAATACTTTAAATAACTTTATGACTAATTACTCATTGAACATTGAGGATGGCAAAAGATTTGTTACAGTTACAAAAGATCATTGATTTGATTGGCAAAACCAACCTAAACACTATTTGGATTTGGTCATTTCCTTCACTTTTCTTATTTTCTTATTTTTTACTTTTCTGGATTACAATGGAAAACACCAAAGGAAACTAAACCCAACAGAAGAGTAGAACATTTCCTTCTGCTGAAACCCGGAGTTTGACCAAACCATCCCTTTCATCCGAATGCTTAATACATAGCTGCCTGCCAGCCACCACTAAGTTAAGTACAAAATGCCGAAGATAACCAGTATTGAGGATTCTCCGGCACGAGGACTCGAAGACTCATTCGGGCAATGTTCTGGATGTGGGAGCTTTAAACCTGCTGTTTTCAAGTTGCTTGCATTTGGAGAACCAAAGACCCGAATGATCTGTTCGAGAAGTCAAAAATCAGTGTCCCTGAAATGCTAACACCTCCCATCCATCGCTCCATGCTGAGAGGAGAGAGCATGGGCAAACCACAAGCATGACTGCATAAAATCTATAGATGGAAGCAGATTTCACATTGGAATTCTGAAGGACAATTATAGGCTTACAAGCATGAAAATGATCGTTGATTATGGCACTGGGAACCGGCAATTGCATAGGCATCTACAGGAGGTCAGCAAAAGTCCATACACATTCTTGTAACCTTAAGCCAGGGTAATTTGAAGTCAATGCTAGCCATTCCATCTTGTGAGCAAAAAGAAGGAGCAAACCCCCACGCATTTTCACAAATCAGTCACCAATAATCCCCGCAAGAACAGACTCCGTTGTGGAAAAGGTGAAACTGGTGAGTATCCCTAATGACGATTTCATGTTCAGAGATCTTGGAAATTAGCTTCGCAGCAGTATGACAATCCCCACAGACACGAAGATTCTTGGTTATTCTGATTGGAGTACCACACTCTGTATTCAGAATGGCAAACACGATAGCTAGCTTCTCACTATGAACTGCTAGATGGCATTCCTTATCCTCCTCTTCCACATCATGAAGTGCCGAATCAGTCTCAGGCACATAACCCAATTCTTTCATTTTTCCAACTATTACATCCAACTCCTCATAGATCTCCTTCGACTGAGGATGTGATCGGTCACCAACAAGAAAAGTGTGGATATGATTGTTTATCTCAACATTGCTAATGCCTGGTATTTTCCTGAGTCCCTTGTTTTTCATGATCATTCTGACATTTGCAACATCTTGCCATCTTCCAGCCTTTGCATAAATGTTGGATAACAAGACATAATAACCTGACTGCTCCGGAGCCAGTTGAAAGAGTTGATCAGCAGCAAGAAGTGCGATGTTCCTATTCGAGTAAACCCGGCAAGCACCTAAAAGAGCCCCCCAGACTCTTTCATTAGGCTCGAGTGGCATCTTTTTAATAAAATAATATGCCTCATCTATTTTCCCAGCACGTCCTAATAGATCAACCATGCATGCGAAGTGTTCTATTCGTGGAGTTATCCCATATTCAGCCATCAGGTTAAAATAATATCGGCCTTTGTCCAACAATCCAGCATGACTACAAGCTGCTAGGATAGACACAAAGGAAATGGGGTCCGGACTGCAACCAGAGTTCAGCATCCTGGCAAAGAGTGCCACAGCATCACTGCCTCGACCACTCGTTCCATAAGCAGAGATCATAGAAGTCCATGATACAACATCCCGAAATTGCATTTGATTGAAAACTGCCATCGCTTCCTGCAAGCACCCACACTTTGCATACATATCGATCAAGGCATTCTCTAACAGCAAATTGGGACGTAGTTTCTTCCTGTCAACATATTGATGAGTTCTCCTACCCAGCGACACAGCAGAAAGATCCCCACAAGCAGGAAGAACACTAGAAATAGTGACCGCATCCGGCTCAATACCATACGCTTCCATCTGTGAATACAGCTCAACCGCCTCATTAGGCATTGCATTATTGACATACACTGCAATCATGACATTCCATGAAACCAAACTCTTCTCTGTCAGCTTCATAAACATTTCCTTAACGTACATAACATTATCAGAAGATGTGTTGGTCACAGCTGGAAACAGGCTACCCATTGTGCCCGCATCAGGTCTCAGCTCCAGGACCTCCATTTCTCTACACAGCTCCAACGCATCATCAAACCGTCCATTTTGCGCAAACCCAGCAAGTAGAGAATTCCAAGACACCAAATCCTTTCTCGGCATCTCATCAAGCACTTTACGAGCCTCTCCCAAACGTTTACACTTCCCATACATGGAAACCAGCCCATTACCAATGTACAAATTCAAGTCAAGCCCAACTTTCGCAACAGCTCCATGAATTAGCAAACCAATCAACAAATTACCTGACCCAGAACAGGCCTTCAAGACACAAGGGTACGTGTAATTATCAGGGTGGAATCCTTGCCCGCACATGGCTTTGTAAACAAGTAGCGCATCGCGGAACAAATGGTTGTTGACGTAGCTTCTAATCATGACATTGAAGAACACAACGTTCTTGTCAGTGATTTCATCGAACACCTGGCGTGTGACTGCAGGTTCTCCACAGGAAGCATAAGCCCTCATCAATTTGATGCCGAGGGAAGGATTTGAGCGGAGAAATGGGTCGATTATGATTCTGGAATGCAGTTTTTTCAGCGTTTTGATGTTGGGGCATTGGTCCAGAATCCTAGAACAAGTGTCTTCGGTGGGAAACGGGAACTGCTTGGCAAATTCAGGAGTTGGGAATTGGATCAGTGGAAGCGGATTTGGTAGCTGTTTGGTAGTTGAAATTTTGCGGGAAAGGAGTGGAATAATTTTCATAAATTGGCGGAGCAGATTTTTGAAGTTTCCAGTTTGAAAGAGAAATATTTTAGTTAGACGATGATGCTTGTTCCTTGAGCCGTTGACAGTTTGTGATCAACTGGTCATAGCTTGGTTAGGTGAAATTAATTGAAATATACAAATGGAGCTTATTGGTTTCTAATTTCTACACAAAAAAGAATAAAATTTCAAATTCGAGTATTTTTCAGCTACATTTTCTGAAAAATCATCAAAAATTGAAGAGTAGAAAGAACTAAGACTATTCTTATTTGAATAAATTGCCAACAAATTTGTTGCTCAAAAAAATCTCTTAGAAACCCTATCATTAAAGCAAGGTGCAGCTTTCATTAAAAAAAAAAATTACAGAAAAGAATCAAGAGAGCCATGCCAACATCTCTTGTAAATGCCACATTATTTCTTAAATTGTCTATAATAAGAAACTTACGAATATTTAAATTACAATCGGAAACAAAGGACGTACGTGTTTTTTTTTTTTTTGGTAAGAACAAAAATGCATGGCTCGGCCAATGAAATTATGTAACTTTTCTATTCTGATCAAGAACTACAAGGGTAAATGAAGAGAACAGCTTTTGGATGATGGTCAGTCTCTAAATCACCGTCGCTACAAAAAAAGTGTGATGCCTGAGTTTTCTTCTCTACCTCAAACCCTCAGGAAGGATGTTGATCTATGGTGCTATATCTAGATTTGTTCATTAAGGAATCTAGAATTGGAAGAAATCACCCCCTCAAACCTTAGTTCTCTGACCTATAGAATGCACATCACACCCACAACAATAGCTGCTGCCTGTTGCCTTAAAATTAGAGGCAAGCTTTCGAAAATCCTAGAAGACGGTGTCTCACGGGTTGTCCTTTGTAGGACTTGAAGCTCCATTCTGTGTTTGTTCTGTAGGTACGGGTTTTGGAGGAGCTTTCTTGATGAAGTTCTTTGCGTATAGAGAACCGAAGACGATAACCTGGTCAAGGGGTCAAAATCAGTGTCTTGAGCTTCTTCCTTTTTTTTCTTCTAAAAAAATGATGACAGAGAGAAAGGGGATTGAGACAGAGGCTTACAGCTCCGATCCATTGCTCCCAGCTGAGAGGATGTGAAAACCACACACATGACAGCATGATGCTCGCCAACTTCAATTACAACAGGAGCAGGAGAAGGTATCACTTATAAGTTATAATAAACAGATACAAAGCAAAATGAAAATGGTAGGTTTGTATACGGGTGTATTTTACCTGTCTAGTGGTCATTATCGCAGCAAATGTAAGAGCACCAAATGTACGGATTGTATAAGAAATGAAGAATTGACTAGCAGTTGCAACCTGCATCGAGTGATTGAATTCTCATATTAGCCTCCAACCTCTCTGCAAGCCAAAGGCTATGGAATGTACATGGTTGCAACTCAATACGAATTGAAATACAAATAAATGAGCGGAGAAGGAAAACCACTTTAAACCAATTCTGTGGCAAAAACAATGGGTTGATATTATACAACTACAAAAGAAGAAACGCATACTCACAGTTGAAAGCAACAAAATGTCAAAGAGACATTCATTATGGCGGTTCACAAAATCTATAGCTGGTAGTAGATTCCCTTGTAATATAAGGCCGGCAGCAGAATAGATAAAATCCTAGCAGTAAGCCACCAAGCAAATGCAGATAACAAATGCAAATTTGTAGGCAATAAAAACACAAAATTGTCCAAAACATAGTTGTTGTTCCATACATCATGCAATTTACTGCAGGCTCTTTCATTAAATTAAGATTAGGATAATGTCCTATAATCTTTTTCGACACCATCTTTCATATTCAAGGGCATCTTGTTTATTTATATTTCCTGGAAATCGAAAAGGAAAAGGTAGTAAATCTTCATTTTATTTTATTTGTTTGCATTAAAGACTCGGTTGACGCATACTATTCAGTACTTCTATATGGTCCATACAATAAGGGCCAGAAGAAGTCATGAACCCCCAAGTATCGCGCTCAGCAGCCACTAACTCGAGAGCCTATGAATCCCAATAAACAATTGGAAAATAAACAGAACAGCACTGTAAAACAAGGAAAGAAAGTTTTATGTGCAAACCCTGTCCTAATAAATCTGATGGATGCAAATAATAACTGAATTTAATCAAAACAAAACAAATTGCCATAGACACAGACCACGGTGACTTATTAGCTTAACTCATCAGAGACGGAGAGATCAGGCAACAACGAAAGACTCACCTGTGAAGCTAAGGACACAAGAGCACAAAGTTGTATAGAAAATTTGATTGTGTATCTCCGTATCATAGCCTTTAAATAGCTTATCTTGGAATGTGCTTGTAAAGCCATCAAACCTGTTGGAGATATAAGAATTTTACGGGCATAATAACAGTATCTCGATTCTATCCAAAATGTATCCTGAATCATTTAGATTAGAACTACTCACAAAATTACCAACGAAACAATTACTTAAATAAGGTTGAAAAGGAAAGAAAACAAAAAGGTGCAAGGAGGATTGCAGCAGTGGCACCAATTTTCTTGGCACATTTGCTCAAGCCACTGCAAGGGGCATATTTCTTATTGCCCTATCTGATATTACCATTCTATTCACGGTTCACCCTTAGCAGTAATAAACAAAATCACACAAACCAAAAAATCTGATTTTTTTTCTCAAAAAAAGCTTATTATAATCCATCTGGTTTGACAATAGAAATGACAAAATGAGTATCAGAATGGTACCCGAGATAACCAAGCATTAGAGAAACGCCCCAAACAGTGTTTTCCCTTCCCTTGTTATATGGACTAACGTCAGTTCCAGCCTACAATGAAAAGTAAAAGAGTTCAGTGCACATCATTCTCAACATGATTCTTCGCGTGCAGAAGATAGAATATTACTTTATGCATAAAAAATAACAAAAACCACAGGAGGGGCTGTATTACTTAATGAACAATATTATGTTCTGTCAAGATAGATTCAGCTCATGAGTGCACTATCACCACCATAGACAAGGATCGCAAACCTGAAGGTCTACCAGCCAAAAGATACTAATAACCGAAACTAATATTACAAGACCCTTCTAGCTAATTGTTCTGTTAACTGAGTCAAACATGGCATTTAATTAGCTCAAATAACTTATATCATTGCAACTTTTATTCTTTTAAATGAAGCCATTATTATTGCACTCATGAATGCTATGCTTTCCAGTCTCAACAAGAATAAATCCACTTTTATATTTTCCAGAGCAGTGGTTAGAAACCTCGCATTCAAAAAAAAATCCTAACATTTGCTCACAAGTGATAATCATGGCTCCTACAACTTTATAAACCACAATGGTCCACAGCATTGCATTCTTTAAATCATTCATTGACCATCAGAGGCCCTCATTTTTTTCCTTCTTATTTTAAAGTTTTATTAGCATGATACTGATAGCCTGTAAACAATCATCAGCAGTTATGAAGGCACAAGCAAGCACAAAAGATACTATGACTGGAAGTGGTAAAGAATCTTTACCGGAAAAAGAATAAAAACTGAACAGCCAATGGTCACTAGAAAAGCTACAGAGTAGTCCATTGGCTTGTATCTCTTCTGCATGATCATAGTGCCCCATATCTACAAAGTTGGAAAGTAAGGAATCAAATCTTTAGAGTCAAAATTAAACCCGACATAGCAACAAATATGCAAAAACATTCAGAAACTTCAACATCCTATAGAAACCAAGTCATGAAGACCGCCTCCACTGCACTGCATATATGGAATAAGTAGTGTAGGGTACTCTTGGATCAGGTGTAAAGCATAACTTCTTGTGCCAACAAGAATTGTGAATGTTAGAGATAAAAAAGCCCCTTCCATCATACAATCATGTAAGGGAAAATAAGATGATGGAAAATGTTTCAAAAATATTTGTCCTGATCTGTAGACACCTTAACCAACTACGATGCATTGAGAAAATCAAATAACCAAAAAAATGCCAATCATGATCACACATTTTGAAAACTCTACTGCTGCTTCTACCCCCCAAAGTTAAATACTAGAGTACTTAGTTAAATGAACTCCTCAACCATCACAACATGTGGATCACAAAACGAGTTTGTGCTTTTAGAGTATTTGAAACAATTCCACGTATGAATCACTCTATGATATTGCAAAAACTTAACTTACCATTACAGGAATCATTTTGGCACACTTTGCAAGCGTCTGGACAGGGAAAGTGACATATTTGAGGGCCTGGCACAAGAAAATATCATCACCAACAAGATATGTTGCATGTTAAACATCTTAATTCTTAAGTTTGCATCCGGAAATACTTATTCACTGGCTCATATCTAATATGAATCTCTCTTGAACTACGATTGTCAAAGATACAATAATCAAAATAAAGAATATTCTACATGAATAAATTACCTCATACTGACACGTTGTGATCAAAATGTTTGATATTGATATGAGGCCGTATTTATAAATTGGTGCAACAGGATCCAAGGCTTTCTTACTTGCCTGCAAGAGAGAAAGGAAACGGAAAACCATTTCAATATGACCTTAAAATTATCTCTATTAGGCAGTTTCTCATGCCAAAAGACACATGCATGTACATCTTAGTCAGAAGTATGATACATGGAAAATGGACCAACGTTAACTTACCCCTAAGCATATCCATAGGTGAAAACCATAAAACTAAAGCAAGCATCTGGCAATGACGGAAACTTACCACGAGAACACCAGCAGAAACTGCCGACGTGGTGATTCGATGGCAGAAGACGAGAAACAATGAGTACTTAAAGTACTCTTTGTTTACACCATATGGAACTCTCATGATCTTTTCCTACACACAAAACATGAACTTCAACAAATAAACCTCCATGGTGCAAAGGTGAGAGGGAGGATCGTGAGATGGTGCGACCGAAGAAAACAGGGGATTTTCAGCAGCTGACGGAGTCTGTGAGAGCTGAGGGTGACGGCCGGCGGCAATATTCTCTCCCTCTCTAACGGTTTTTCGTTTTTTTGTTCTATTTTTCTCCTGGGTCAATTCGTTAGTTTGTTTGGGCTTGGCTTAAACACCAATGCCACGTCACTACTAGATTTTTTTTTTTGGGTCAGATACTACAAGATAATTGGTCAACGGATAATATAGATTTAGAATTTAGACCGATGCTTCTGCTTGTTATATATGGTCTGATGCTAACGCGTCCTACACAATTTAAAATTGCTAACGTGCATAAAAACTTATTAATTCTTCTCTCTTGAAAAAATGTTAATGTGTTAAATTATGGAGTGTATATTTGAGTTTGCAAGAAGTATGAATGTGTGGTTCATAGTGGATTACTTTTTATGTGTATTCTAAAAGTGTACTTTAAATGATTTTTTACTTTTTTTTATCAATTTCATTTGACATCTTTTGAATATTCAATGAGATATCTGAATCATTAACACTCATCGTGAAGTCAACTATATTATTCTTATTTACTTAAACTCTATTATTATTTTTTACCTGTTCGTAATTTTTTATTATTATTTACTTGAACTCTATTATTATATTTTTAATTTATTTTTTCAACTCTATTACTAAAAAGTTCAAAATTATAATTGATTAAAAGAATTTTTTTGTTGCAAGTTCTAAAGCTATTAAGGATAAACTAAAAGTATAAATAAAAAATATAACTTTTGTTGTTTATAATTAATGTTCTGCCATTAACCAACAAAAAGAAAACTGTGGAGAAATGAGTCGGTAACATGAATTTTTCTTGAACCATTTTCATTTCCATGGATTCCATCTTATTCACATAGCTCTCCTTTCCTCACATATTCACAAGCTCAAGGTATGACTAGATACTTCAATTTGAACATAGTAATCATACACAATCAAAATTAATATTGGTTTTTCATATATTATACTTAACAATGATCTAATGATGGTTCTGATGCAGCTCTCCTAGACTTTTTGGTTGGGCTATGCAGACGCAGCAATAGGTTTTTGAGTGAAGGATTCTGGGCTGTTAGTGTGAGTTCTACTAGAGTTGGAGCTGGAAATTCGTCTGATGAAAATGGGTCTTTGTTGGGTGGTTTTGATGAGTCTGCTTCAGCACCATTCGGAACGGTTAAAGCTGAAATCACTCCTGAAACGATCGATTTATTCGTTAGCGATGCTGAAGGTGATCCTGACTGCCCAACCAAAGGGTATTCTTCAATTGAGCAGGCACTCAATACTTTGCGCCAAGGAAAGGTCAGAACTTTATCTCTCTCACTTTACCTCTTTATCTCTTTACTGGGTTGGTCGCTGGTTCGATTCCTGTATACGAGAAACTTTAGCATTTTACTCATTAATTAATAAACAATCCTGTGTGAATAGCGAATAGGGTTAGTCATAGTCCAGTGGGCATTACGATAGCTGTGATTTGAACTTAGAAAAGACTTTACCTCCTTACTATTTTTCTTGTAGTAGAGATGTTGTTAACAGTAGGGTTTTTAGTCTTGCCGTAACTGCAGATTCTTTCAGTTTGTGATTGTTGTAGATGATGAAAATGGGGATGTTGAAGGAAACCTTGTGATGGCAGCTGGTTTTTCGAGTCCGAAGCAAGTGGCTTTTATGGTTAAGAATGGGTCAGGGATTGTTTCTGTAGCCATGAAAGAGGAGGATCTTGAAAGATTAAAGCTTCCTCTTATGTCACCAGAAACTGAAGATGAAGACTCTTCTGCCCCTACTTTTACAGTCACAGTGGTATATAATATGCATAAATGCATTTCAATTCTTGAATCATAAACCTTTTGTTGTTGTTGAGGTTTCTTTATTGAATCTCGAAGGATCATGTTTCCCTCGTCAGGATGCGAAAATTGGAACATCTACAGGAGTATCAGTAGCTGACAGGGCAAAGACTGTTCTTGCTCTTTCATCACCTGAGTCCAAGCCAGGAGATTTTAGAAGGCCAGGTCATGTATTTCCTCTCAAATACCGCAATGGTGGGGTTTTACGACGAGCTGGTCACACTGAGGCTTCTGTGGATTTGGTAATGCTGGCTGGACTTAGACCAGTTTCTGCTCTTTCAGCCATTTTAGATCCGGAGGATGGTTCTATGGCCTCTATTTCTTGTTTGAGAAAGCTAGCATTGGAATACAACATACCAGTTGATGTGATCACGGACCCTTCGAAGATCAATTTTGACCCTCAAGACCTCTTGCCTCAAGGTCCGATCACTCGAAGCAAAGCAAGAGGCTTGTCCCTATGGTTAGAAGGCAAAATGAGCGAGGAAGAACCCGTCAAAGTCAAGGAAAAGGTTGTCCACGTGACCGTGCATCAAACCAAGGAAGAATCCTTGGCGTGATCACGGTAAGGCTTACCGTGAATCACGTTAAGGACCAAGCTGCTGGCGTGAATCACGTCACGCCCTTGACGTGAATCACGCTAGCCACGGGAGTGGATTCTGAATTTCGGACATCCTAACGTGATCACGTTAAGGTGTTAACATGAATCACGCTAAGGCAAGCGTGATCACGTCTCACTCTTAACGTGAATCACGTTATCCACTGGAATTATTTTGCAAATTTTGGGCATCCTGGCGTGAATCACGTTAAGGTGTTAACGTGAATCACGTTAAGGGAATTTGGCTAACGTGATCACGTTAGCCTCTTAACGTGAATCACGCCAGCCTCTGTTTTGGGTACGAATTTTGGGCTTTCAAGCCCAAATTGCATACTACTATATATATATCTCTTTGTATCATTTTCCTCCTTAGTTTTTAGACTTTGAGTGATATTAGTCAAGTGAGATTACTCCTTCTTGTATCACATAAGCCTTGAAACTCTTCACTTTTCCTTGAGTAAGAATCGTTTAAGTTGAGATTACTCCTTCTGATTATTGCTCGGGGATTTCCTCGAATTTGTATTTGTAAATTGTGGCAAGTTTCTTGAATGAATGGAGGTTTATTAATTGCTTATTCCAAGAACCGTGGATGTCAAGTTGCTTCGATTAATTTTCGGATGTTCGCGTGATCAATTTCAATCCTTTGTCAATCCTAAATATTTCCAGGTACATATTTCCTTAATTCTCCGCTAAATATAACGTGTTCGTGTCTTTTCTTTCCTTGTCATCTTGTTGTCGCTAGATAATTCGATTCGGCTAGATCCTCTATAAGCTCCATTGTAATCCGGCTTACTAACCCTAGGCGGGATCGCATCAAGTGGTAGCGGAGCTTTTGGCCGCCTATCGAATTTTTCTAGTTTTGTTCAAAGTGTTAGAACCCTTTCTTTATTGATATCTTGAGTTTCGTCCGTTACTTTCGAAAATTATTTCAAGTGGACTTGTGATAATTAGTTGTGATCAGTTTGGTAAAACAAATCTCTGAAAAAGTAATAAAAATCAATTGGGTGTGATTGTGGTGTTCTTCATTTGTTCTTAGTGTTCTTGGCCATAATACTTTTTGATCCAAATTGTGTTGCAAAAGAACATTACCAAGTGTTTAACCAAATAATTAATCAATTTCCTCCCCACTTGGCCGGCCAACACCATCAACAAGGGTCAATCACCTTATCCCTTGCATTAAATACACCTAGCCACCTCACCCTTTCCTTTGACAAGTTGACCAAAAAGAAACTAAATGGTCCAACCAAAATCTATTTCTAACCAAATAAAGCCACTTTTCCTAAAAACCTAGCCCATCTATTTCCTTTCTTAGTCCAACCGTCCCCTCTCAATTCCTTTTCCTTACTTAAGTCCTAAACCATAAAATACTAAACTTGAGTCTTAAGCCCTTTTGAGTCTTAAACCTAAGTTTCTTAAGTCTTAAACCTCCAAGTCCTTTTCACTACACTTCTACATACTTCCTTGAGTCTTTTACTTCTTTAATTCATAATTTTCCATTCTTCTTCCCTTTCCAACGGAAATTCCAATTTCCCTCCAAAATTTGAAATTATGGATTTCCTTAGGATTTCCGGAAAAAAAAAAAAATTCATTCCCTTCCCTCCTTGAGTCCTTGTAAATCTCTTAAGTCTTGTTGTGTGTCTCCTTTCTTTGTTTCCATCACTTGAGCATTGGCAAGAGAATCCTAAGTTTGTTTGAAGCAAAGAATTGTGTGGAGAGCAAGCTTGGTGTGTGGGAGATAATTGAGTGATTGTGAGGCCAATTTTTTCGAGTGATCAAACACGAGCGTTTAAACACGTGAGGGAGTGAATTATTTTCTTAACTCTTGTTTAAGTGTGCAGGTACAAGGAAAAATGCGAAGTTGAGTGATTGTGAGCACAACTTTTTCGAGAGATAAACACCTAAACACGAGAGTTTAAACACGTGAGGGAGAGTGATAGCATGTTCCATACTCTCTATTTTGACCTCCTTTTTAGCCCTTTCGGGGGTTCGATGCTGCTATTTGACCTTCATTTCAGCTTTACTTGCAGAATAGCATCAAAGGAGGGAAAAGGCCGAAAAGAAGCAATTTGGGAGCATTTCTGAGGATTTCCAGTTTCGAGGCCTAGAAGGTCGAGCGGCGTCAAGACCTCGACGCGAACCAGACCAGTGCGCATTCGCAAGGTCTCGGTAGCCCTGAGCCTTCTTCAAGAAAAAGCATCTTCAAAGATCCGCCAGATTCCCAAGCGGTTCCAGAAGACAGCAGGCATGTCAGGAATCCCAGAATATTCCTTTTGCAAGGACGCGTGCTGTCATCTCCTCATTGCCCTTAGCCGTTTTGTCTCCTAGCTAGCATTAGGCTATATAAGCATAGTTTTAGGGTTTGTGTAAGGACGGCTGTCCAAAGGATATTTTCACACATTAGTTTCAACATTTTAATTTATGGGAACCAGTTCCTTCTTCCCATCAAGAACAGCCTTTGTCTTTCCTCTTCGATTATTATTAATCTATCGGTTTATTCTAATCCTCTTCTTACTTTTCTTGTTTACTTGTTGTATGATTTCATATATCTACTGTTTATATTATAGTATGAGTAGCTAAGCATCCCTATCTTGGTGAAGGGTGCTTCTAAGGGTTGTAGGGTACGGCTAGGAGGTCTAATGCATGCTTAATATATTCTCTTGTAGTACATGACTGTTTACCGATTTAATGCCATGCTTGTCTAGAAATGTTAAGAGCTTGATCATCTATTAGTATTTCTGCATGAGTAACGTCATATTCCAGTGTTATAACTAACGCGAAGCCCTGGGGTTTGAGCAGACACCTAGGGGAGGCAGCGCGAGAGGCCTCACCTAGGGGAAAACAGGAATCTAGGGAGCGATACGGGTCTGACAAACCGAGCTGTTGCGCCCTAGATCTGTCTTACCTCTTCTTCATGGGCGTTCAGAGTTTAGCCTCCCTACTTCGAGCCCGGATAGGCCGGACGGTCAAGGCTACCTTTTGATGACAAGGGAGGTAGCTGGGAGGATGGCTGAACGTCAAGGTCACCTCATATGTGGAAACGGGGGGTGACTTTTATCTAAGAAGGTAAACAGGGGATGCGGTGTGGAAACGCGATCCCTATAGCAGATCTGCACATGAGTCTAGAAAACTTCTGCACCAATGACTGGTCGCCCTAGAAAACAACCCGAAAGAACACCTTTCGCTAAGATTCTCTCTCCCTCTGATTTACATCTCTTTTACTTTCCTACGCTTGATTTTCCGTTCACTGGATCTTTTACATTTCGTGCCCTGGATTGCACTTTACTTTCATGCCCTAGATAAATACTTTACAATTCTGTTTTGTTAGCTCCCATACTCTGCGTTGATTAATTTATTAATCAACATAAACCCCCCCCCCCCCCCCTCCTCCCCCCAGTGTTCTTACTTTGGTTAGATCAGTGCTTATTACCTTGTCATACATTCTCATTAGCAAATTAATCCTTCAATCTCTGTGGTTCGACCCTGTCTTGCTCTGTACACATTAATTTGTGCATCTAGGCACCAGGAAAATATTAGTATATTTGAGTGACGATCAGAGAGTTTTATTACTAACGTCTATATATATCGTTTGTGTCAATTTTTGCAGGTATAAAAAAAATAAAAAATAAAAAAATTTGGGAGTTGTACATACAAAATGTCCCGAAGAAGTAGACCTAGTTCTAGTGGTAGCCGAAGTGCCAAAGCCCTTGACCAAGTCTTGACAGCCTTGGGAGAATTGAAGGCTACCATGGTTCGAACGGAGGATCGTCTTTCTTTGTTGGAGGAAACAATCAAATCTCGTGGTAGAGAGGATGTGAAACCTTCCAATGTTCCTCCTCATGCAACACCTCCAAAGACCCTTCCACTTAAGGCGCACCAAACGCCTCTCACTGAACGTGTCCACGTTGAAATTGAATCGGAGGGTCATCAAAGTGTAGGAGAAAGAGTTGGGTTGCTGAAAAATACTCCAAAGAAGAAGGATACCCGAAAGTCATTTGTCTCCCCTCCGGGGTTAGCCATTTCGGAAGATCAAATGAAAGAGATAAGGAAGAAATATGAGCAAGGCAGTCGAGGACCCGAAGACTTTCATGCTTCTAGTAGCCGACCCAAAGCCCCTCATTTCCATGCCCTTACCACACCCCGTCATACTAGAGAATACTATGAGGACCCTTATGAGGAAGTGAATGCCGAGTTTGATGAGGTGACACACCGAACGAGGGGAAGACGACAAAGGGGTCACGGGTCCCGGTTTGTTGAACATGATGAGAGGCCACAAGAGCCTAGGGTTGATGACAAGTTGAGCGGAATCAAGGTGCAAATCCCTACCTTTAGGGGTTCCACCGATCCTTCGGAGTACCTAAAATGGGAGGGAAAAATTCAACGAATCTTCAATTGTCATAGGTATTCGGAAGAGAAGAAGATTAAGCTAGCGGCAATGGAGTTTGAAGATTATGTCGTTAGTTGGTGGGAAAAAGTATGTAGAGAGAGAGGAGAAGTGGATGCTATCCAAGATTGGGAAGAGATGAAAAGGGTGATGAGAGCAAGGTTCGTACCCGCACATCACAAGAGAGATTTGCAAAACAAGTTGCAAGGTCTCAAGCAAGGTTCTAAGTCCGTGGGAGAATACTTCAATGAGCTAGAGGAACTTTTGATCAAGACCAACACAGAAGAAGAAGAAGAAGTCACCATGGCACGGTTCCTCAATGGCCTCAATGATCGTTAGATACAAGCTTGAGTTGAAGGAGCTCGATCACCTACAATCTATGCTCCACTATGCCATAAAGGTGGAAGCATATGAAGCCACAAAGAAGAAGTCTTACCCAAGTAAAACCCAAGCCTTTCCCTCAACCCCAAAGACACCTTGGAAGTCCTACTCTAAAGAGCCATTTAAACCAAAGGACTCCAAAGCCGAGACACCCCCTCCGAAACCCTACACGCTCTACACCAAAAGTAACCTCTCAAAACCCCCACCAAAATCAAATCCTAATCCACCTACCCACCCTAGCCAACCAAGAAAATTCTCATCTAATATCCAATGTTTTTGGTGCCAAGGAAGGGGTCACATTGCATCCGAATGTCCAAATCGGAGAGTAGTGGTGATCCGAGAGGGTAACTATGAAACGGAGAGTGAAATTGAGACAAGTGAGGATGAGAAAGAGGCAAAGAGGGAAGAGACCGAGAATAGTGAAGAGGTAGTTCCAGCAGCCACCATGACTCTAGTTGTGAGAAGAAGCATGAATGCTCATGCGAAGGAGGAGGTTGCCAACAAAGATCAATGGGAGAATCTCTTTCATTCTCGGTGTGAAATCAATGGTAAGGTCGCATCTCTTATTGTTGATAATGGAAGTGTGGTGGATGTAGCAAGTTATTTGTTAGTTTTCAAGCTTAGGTTGCCCACAACACCCCACCCCAATCCTTATTCCTTACATTGGTTTAGTGATGATGGAGAAGTAAAGGTGAAGGAACAAGTTTTTGTTGCCTTCAAAGAAGGTAGTTATGAGGATGAGAGATTGTGTGACGTAGTTCCCATGGATGCTAGTCATCTCATCCTTGGTCGACCATGGAAATTTGATCGATGGGTAGTGCATGATGGCCGAACCAACAAGATTCACCTCACTCACCATGGGAAGAAGTTTAACATTCCTCCACTTTCACCCGCTCAAGTTCTTGAGGATCGATTGCATATGGAAAAGGCAAGTGCCGAGTTCCAAATCATAAAGAAAATGAGAGAAAAGAGTGGAGAGAAGAAAGTAAGGTGTATGAATGAGGAAAAGAGCGTGCATGAAAAAAGTGAGCATGCACAAAGAGGAGAGAAAAGTGTGAGTCATGAGATAAAAACACAAGAGAGGAGAGGAAAGAAAACAAAGGGAGAGTCGAATACACTCCATGAAAAGAGCAAGCATGGTAGAGAGAGTGAGCCTAAACACTTGAGTGTGATAGCGAGGGGTAAGGAGGTGAGGCGAGCTTTGTTCTCTAATAAAGTGTCTTGTACTTCGATACAAGGCACATTGCTTGGAAGTTGACACTAACCCTCCTTCTTCTCTACCAAGTCCCATTGTTTCTCTTTTGCAGGAATATGATGATGTCTTTCCAACTGAGATGCCAAGTGGCCTTCCTCCAATCCGAGGGATAGAACACAAGATAGATTTGATACCCGGAGCGGCCTTGCCCAATAGGCCGGCTTACTGATGCAATCTCGAGGAGACGAAGGAGCTCCAACGATAAGTGGAAGATTTGTTGCGCAAAGGTTACATCCGAGAGAGTATGTCACCTTGCACCGTGCCCGTGTTGCTTGTGCCTAAGAAGGACGGGACGTGGAGAATGTGTGTTGATTGTAGAGCCATCAACAAGATCACCGTACGATATCAACATCCCATTCCACGCCTCGATGATATGCTTGACGAGTTAAGCGGAAGTCAAATCTACTCCAAAATTGATCTCATGAGTGAATATCACCAAATCAGGATGCATGAAGGAGATGAATGGAAAACCGCCTTCAAGACCAAGCATGGTTTGTATGAATGGTTGGTAATGCCCTTTGGTTTATCCAATGCTCCTAGTACATTCATGAGATTGATGAATTATGTCTTGCGTGATTTCATTGGAAAGTATGTTGTTGTATACTTTGATGATATTCTTGTGTATAGTTCGTCACTTGAGGAACACATGTTCCATTTACGTTCCATATTTGACACTTTGCGCACACATCGATTATATGCTAAATTTGTTAAGTGCGAGTTTTGTTTGGAACGAGTCCACTTTCTTGGTTTTGTTGTGAGTATAGGGGGCGTTCAAGTTGATGAAGACAAGGTGAAAGCCATCCAAGATTGGCCTATTCCCAACAATGTAGCAAGCTTTTACCGTCGATTTATGCCTAACTTTTCAACAATTGCGGCGCCTCTCAATGAATTGACCAAGAAGAATGTTGCATTTGTGTGGGGAGAACGGCAAGCCAAGGCCTTCGAGGAGCTCAAAGCAAGACTTACAAAGTCCCCAATCTTAGCCTTGCCGGACTTCACCAAAGTGTTTGAGTTAGAGTGTGATGCAAGCGGAGTTGGCATTGGAGCGGTCCTAACCCAAGAGGGTCGCCCCATTGCCTACTTTAGCGAAAAACTTAATGGCGCTCAACTCAACTACTCAACTTATGATAAGGAGCTCTATGCGTTGGTAAGAGCTCTTATGGTGTGGGAGCACTACCTGCTAGCCAACCAATTTGTCATCCACACCGACCACCTGAGCCTTAAGTTCCTTAAGAGCCAAGCCAAGCTGAATAAGAGACATGCCAAGTGGGTGGAGTTCATTGAAGCATTCCCATATACCATCAAGTACAAAAAAGGCAAAGAGAATGTGGTAGTCGACGCCCTTTCTCGGAGGTATGCTCTCTTAAATTCTCTTGATGCCCAAATATTTGGATTTTCTCATTTGATTGACTTGTATGAGAATGATGAGGACTTCTGTGATATATATTTGGCTTGTGCTCGTGGATCTCACACGCATTTCTTTAGGCACGATGATTTTTTGTTCAAATATGATAGATTGTGTGTGCCTCGTTCTAATGTTAGAGAATTGCTTGTGTTGGAAGCTCATGGAGGGGCTTTGAGTGGCCATTTTGGCATTACTAAAACGTTGCATGCCTTAAAATCGCATTTCTATTGGCCACGAATGAAAGTAGATGTGACTAACATTGTGAACTGATGTATTGTGTGCAAAACTGCTAAGTCCACATCTAAACATCATGCAGCGCATATGCCTTTACCTGTTGCCCAACATCCTTGGCTCGATTTGTCTATGGACTTTGTGTTAGGCTTGCCTAGGTCTAAGAATAGCCATGATTCTATCTTTGTTGTGGTCGATCGTTTCTCCAAAATGGCACACTTTATACCATGTTCGAAAACACATGATGCTACACACATTGCCTCTTTATTTTTCCAACATGTGGTGAGAATACATGGTATGCCTAAGAGTATTGTAAGTGATAGGGACACTAAGTTCCTAAGTCATTTTTGGCGAACTCTTTGGGCAAAGTTAGGTACTAAATTCCTCTTCTCCACCACGTGTCATCCTCAAACGGATGGTCAAACGGAGGTGGTGAATAGGACTTTAGGATCATTACTTCGTGTCATGATTGCTAAATATGGAGTAAAATGGGAAGAATGTATGGCCTTTGTTGAATTTGCTTATAATAATGCTTATCATTCCTCCATTGGTTATTCCCCTTTTGAGGTGGTTTACGGGTTCAAACCCTTGACCCCTCTTGATCTCTCACCTTTGCCTTTGAGTTCTATTAAGTGTGTAGATAGGAATGCCAAAGCTACAGTTGTTAAGAAACTCCATGAGCAAGTCCGCAAAAGCATTGAAAGCATGAATGAAAAGGAGATGGTCAAGCGCAATAAGGGCAAGATTCCTACTTCCTTTGAACCGGGTCAATGGGTGTGGCTTCATTGGAGCAAAGATCGATTCCCACGCGAACGACAAAGCAAGCTAAGTCCACGAGGGGACGGGCCTTTTCAAATCCTCCGCCGTATCGACGCCAATGCCTATGTTCTAGATCTTCCAAGTGAATATGGAGGGATCAACCATACATTCAATGTCAATGATATGTCCCTTTGCCCCTAAGTGGAAGAAGACCCTCAAGAAATGGATTCGAGGACGAATCCTTTTGAAGAGGGAGGGGTTGATGTGATCACGGACCCTTCGAAGACCAATTTTGACCCTCAAGACCTCTTGCCTCAAGGTCTGATCACCCGAAGCAAAGCAAGAGGGTTGTCCCTATGGTTAGAAGGTAAAATGAGCGAGGAAGAACCCGTCAAAGTCAAGGAAAAAGGTTGTCCACATGACCGTGCATCAAACCAAGGAAGAATCCTTGGCGTGATCATGGTAAGGCTTAGCGTGAATCACGCCAAGGACCAAGCTGCTGGCGTGAATCACGTCACGCCCTTGACGTGAATCACGCTAGCCACGGGAGTGGATTCTGAATTTTGGACATCCTAACGTGATCACGTTAAGGTGTTAACGTGAATCACGCTAAGGCAAGCGTGATCACGTCTCACTCTTAACGTGAATCACGTTATCCACTGGAATTATTTTGCAAATTTTGGGCATCCTGGCGTGAATCACGTTAAGGTGTTAACGTGAATCACGTTAAGAGAATTTGGCTAACGTGATCACGTTAGCCTCTTAACGTGAATCACGCCAGCCTCTGTTTTGGGTACGAATTTTGGGCTTTCAAGCCCAAATTGCATACTACTATATATATCTCTCTCTTTGTATCATTTTCCTCCTTAGTTTTTAGACTTTGAGTGATATTAGTCAAGTGTGATTACTCCTTCTTGTATCACATAAGCCTTGAAACTCTTCACTTTTCCTTGAGTAAGAATCGTTTAAGTTGAGATTACTCCTTCCGATTATTGCTCGGGGATTTCCTCGAATTTGTATTTGTAAATTGTGGCAAGTTTCTTGAATGAATGGAGGTTTATTAATTGCTTATTCTAAGAACCGTGGATGTCAAGTTGCTTGGATTAATTTTCGGATGTTCGCGTGATCAATTTCAATCCTTTGTCAATCCTAAATATTTCCGGGTACATATTTTCTTAATTCTCCGCTAAATATAACGTGTTCGTGTCTTTTCTTTCCTTGTGATCTTGTTGTCGCTAGATAATTCGATTCGGCTAGATCCTCTATAAGCTCTATTGTAATCCGGCTTACTAACCCTAGGCGGGATCGCATCACCAATTGTCTCAATAACCGACTTAATAAGGTGAATGCGATTTATGCTGTTAAAATGTTTCAAAATCGATTGATGTTCTGTTGGCTTGAACAATTTTTATGGTGATCCATTGTTTAGGTATTCAAATTAGGATAACATTGTCGTTGTTGGCTCGCTAGGTACCGGAGAAAGAGGGAAAATTTGGTAGAAAGAAGTGCCATTTCTCGTTTGCCGACAAAATGGGGTCTGTTTGAAGCTTACTGCTATAGGTCAAAGCTAGATGGAACTGAACATATAGCCATTGTGAAGGTACAATTCTCTCTTTTCTTTATTTTGGATCTAAAGAGATGTAACTTATGAGATGTTTTGGTTTGAAATGAACACAAATAGGGAAATATTGGAGATGGACAGGATGTTCTAGTAAGAGTTCATTCAGAATGTTTAACAGGAGATATATTCGGATCAGCTCGATGCCATTGTGGTAACCAATTGGATTTGGCAATGCTGATGATAGAACAAGCAGGCAGAGGTGCGGTGGTGTATCTCCGAGGCCACGAAGGAAGAGGGATAGATCTCGGTCACAAACTCTGCGCCTACAATTTGCAGGACGAAGGCCACGACACGGTCCAGGCCAATCTTGAACTCGGTCTAGCTGTTGATGCACGCGAGTACGGAATAGGGGCTCAGGTGAGTTTGCACAATTCCTGACACACATTCTTAAAACACCCGTGCAGAAAAATACAATGTTGCTTGTTTTGATCGAAGCAGATTCTGAGGGACATTGGGGTTCGAACGATGCGGCTGATGACGAACAATCCTGCAAAGTTTACCGGGTTGAAGGGATATGGGTTGGCTGTTATTGGGAGAGTTCCTGTCCTGACACCAATTACAGAAGAGAACAAGAGGTATTTGGAAACAAAAAGGACCAAAATGGGTCATATTTACGGATCTGATATATAAGGTCCATTGTCTGGATTCGTCGGAAGAGGACTGAAAGATTGAAACGAAACAAAGACTATCAGAATAGCTCTTGATGAGATTTTGATTTATTGGTTGATCATTCTTTTTTTGTAATACATGTACCTTGAACAAATAAAGATAAAACACACAAATTATTTCAAAGACTTCCGAAAAGAAAACAAAAAATTCAATTTTTTTTGTAAAAATTAAAAATATCATGGCAGAGGATGATTAAAAAAATACAACTACAAGGGATTTAAAAGACAATTAATAGAGGGATGATAAAAAAAAATTAAATACAGCAGTTAAATACAGATTTATTTTTTAGATGTCTAAAATTGTAAATTCAAAAAGAAGAATCAAATATTTAAATAAATTCTCTAAAAAAAAGTTTAGTAAATCCAGATTAAAGGCCGTGACTCGTAAGCCCAACAAGCTAAATAGAGCCCATTTTAGTGCAGAGAACCGAGCCCAATTCTTTTAAATCAAGAGAGACGAGACCTGGATATTATTGTAACTCCAAAGACCCTATCTGTTTTATAACCCTGCATCCTCTTCCGCGAACTAGGGGTGTGCAAAATTACCGAAAACTGAATTATCGAATTTCCGAACTGGATTTTTTGCAATTTTGGTTCAGTAATTTCGGTATCGGTAACTTCGGTATCGGTAGATGATTACCGAACTTTAAGTTCGGTTCGGTACGGTATCAAAATTGGGAAGTTTGGTTAACCGAACTTACCGAAATTTTTGTCTAATGAATTAGGGCCATTACTATTAGGCCTTTGGCCCATGTCTTGGCCCATGTCCAGTTCAGTTATTCATTCTCACACACACACACACACTCCTCTCTCGCTCTCTCTCCCCTCTCTCTCAAATCAAATCCCGATCGCCAGATTCGCCTCGCCTCCTCCGGTCCACACGCCGATTGCCAGCCTCCATCGACGATTCACCTTTCTCTCTCTCTCAAATCGCGTTGTCTCAAATCTCCATCGACTCTCTCTTCTCTCTCAAATCCCGATCGCCACCTCCACTCGCCAGTCCGACGACCACTCGCCGATACCAATCCTCCGCGGTTGCCAAGTGAGTAATTTAGCTTGATGGGTAATTTTGTTTGATGGGTAATTTTGGAAATCTTGTTCTATGGGTTGCTGTTTGGATTGTAGAATTAAACAAGAAGTTCTATGGGTTGCCGTAGAATTAAACAAGAAGTTTATTGAATGAGTTAATTTGAAAGTCATTAGAATTGCTATGCAATCAGTGTTGTTGGTTGTATTTTTTAATGATGAGCGATACAGATCGCTACAAGCTACTGCAATCAGTGTGCACATTTTTTAATGATGAGCGATACAGATCACTACAAGCCACTTGGATTGCATGTTTAATTTGGATTTACTTGGATTGGCAGAAGATTGATTTCTATAATTTGTATGTTTAATTTGGATTTACTTGGATTGGCAGAAGATTGATTTCTTAGTTTGTATGTTTAATTGGCATTTGGTAGAGAATTGGAACCGAAATTTACCGAAATTTCAATTCGGAAATTCGGTTTCGGTATGAGTTATTTGGAATTCGGTTCGGTATGGCTTTTAGAAACTTCGGTAATACCGAACTTTGAAGTTCGGTAGTTCGGTAATTCGGTAATACCGATGAACACCCCTACCGCCAACCCAAACCCTAGCTACAGCTCTGCTGCCTGCCTCGCAAAGGTCTCTTGCTTCATCATCAACGTGTAACTCTACTTTTATTTTGTTTGAAAATTTTAGTGTTTCGTTATTTAACTTCGCTTTTGGATAAAATTTCCTGTCTTTAGGGTTCCAAGGGAAATACATCAACTTGTTTTGCCTGTCTACAAACATCAAATCTTTTGGCTCCATTTTTAGTGTACTGAAATGGATTCGCAGACACAAAACACCTCGCTGCAGCGGCTTCAGAATGTGGAGAAGGTAATGTTTTCCATTTATCGATTGATTAACCTCAATTTTTGGTTTGAATTGTTGCATAACAGACAATTGTTAGGGTTTTAGAGCTGGCGGGAGGGGTAATGGATGAACTGGCAAATCCTACGGGTCCTCGGAAAGAATTCATCAATAATCATTGCCGTGAGTTCATGCAAATGATTAAGGTGACATTATCTTCACTAATTATGGATGTTTATGGTGTTTGATTGGTTTTTGGATATTTATGGTGTCTGATTGGTTTTTGGCTGATGAGCAGGATATTCAGTTTACATTGCGGAACGAGATAAAAAGCGCGTGCGAGTACCGGCCATTTGAGAAGTGTGATTATAGTTCTAGAATAGCAAATGAAATATGTTCCAATAAACTAGAGTACATAGTTTCCCGGCTGGAAGCAATGAAACAAACTGTTGAGGAATATCATACTATTGTTTGAAGTCATATCTGTCAGTTTATATGAAAATGTGGTTTCTAGATTTGTTGGTTTTGGAACAAAATTGTTAGCACGTTATGAAAGATCAACAACGAGATTTGTTAGGTTGTGTTGTGAGGTAATTTTGCTTTTGGTGTAATTTGAGCTGGATGTTGGTTGGTTGCACATGCTCTTCCTATTTTAATTGTAATCTTTCCTACCAACATTGTAGATTTCTAGTGTGTAATGCAGTTCTAGTTGTTATTAAATGTCTTGTCTGTTTTAGCATCTCAGGCTTTGCTGAATTGATGGTAGAGCAAAGTCATAAAAGTGATGGTTTCTGTGATAAGTGCTTTGCTTGTTTATTTTTATTATCTGTGTGGTAGATCAAAAGTTGCAAGCAAACATTGGAAATTTGGGCTCTCTTGTATCCGTTTTGCTAGCTTGGTTAAATGGTTATGTATGTTTGCAGTATTCTATTTTTGCTTGCCTACTAATGGTGGGCTGGATGCATCTGCAGATAAGATGTGGGGACTTGTTTGCTCTTGCCATTTAATATGTATGATTGAAAGATTGATTGATGTTTTGAATGGATGAGGAAAATGTGGTTAGGTTGTTGAAGTTGAGGCTTTAGCAAGTTAGATTTGTGGGAATGATTATGTGCACCTCTTAACATATCACTGAAGAAATTGTGAAATGTTGAATTCTTTTATGCTTTTCATCATTGTAATCCTTTTTAACTTTTGAAATGCTCTTTAAGTATATTTGCACAATGAAAACAGGGTTGGTATTTGCACAATGAAAACAGGGTTGGTCTGTTTTGATGCACTATTTTGTCCCCTGCCTTGAATTGTGATGGTGTTGCGGTAGCCTATATGTTGCTTGTTTATAGCCCCACATGGGTTACAAGCTCGCGCGACTGAACTTGGCGATGGTGTATACTAGTCTGAGGTTTATAAACTGTCTATGAGAGCATTAGCTTGCCGATGTGGTATTGTTCTTCTCACTTCAAGAGATCTTAGTTCTCTCTATTTATCAAGTTACTAGCTCCATTTGTGGCATTAATAGCAATATCTCATGTTTTGAATCCTGTTATTTCTGTATTTTCCTTTTTGATACGTAATACCAAGATGCTTCTCCTTTTGGGAAGGATTTGTTATCTCTTTTTTTAACATGAACTTTTCCAAAATCTGTTTAACATAAGTAATTATCTTTCAATTTGAATGTACATATATTTGGTTTAGGTAGCTTTTCTTAATAACTTGAACAACATCAGAAACGAACATACTATATTAATGCATAAAATATAATATAACAAACATACAACATCAGAACATCAGAAGGTAAGTGTACATCAATGTGAGCAAAGGGGAACTACTCGTACACCGATAACAACTACGTATGCTTCCATCAATGACAATGACAATGACAACTCTAGAGAGGAGAGTCGCCGAACCCGGAAAACAAATAGTACTGCACCATAAAAATACAAAGGCAATGAGTCAATTCAGGTTTTGAAAATGTAGATAGTTTCTCAATTAAGGAGTAGACTCATGAGGTGAAGTGATCTCCTTGGGGAAGGTAGGGAATGTAGGCTTAGGCAGTTCAGGTAAGTCTGGAAAATGAGTCAATTCAGGTTTTGGCAGTTTAGGTAAATCTGGAAAATGCGGCAATTCAGGCTTAGGCAGTTGGGGTAATTCTGGAGAATGAGACGTTTCGGGTTTCGGCAGTTCAGGGAGTTCTGGTTTTGACAGTGCTGGGAATTGGAGCTTTGGCAATGGAGGCAGGTGGGGGAGTTCAGGCTTAGGAAGCTCAGGAAGATGTGGTGTTTCAAGAAGATGGCGCGCCTGGACAGAGACAACACTGAGCAATAAGAGAAGTGGTAGGATGAACATGAAGGATGTTAAGTATGGATGACGAGCCATAGCTATAGAGTCGATGAGATCGTAATTTGATGAGATAGTAGCTAAACCAACCTTGGGTGAACATGTTTTTTGGTTCGAAAATCTGCCATACCATCATCACGAATTGAACCGTTGCTCCTACTCCCGAAATTGCATTTGATTGAAAACTCCCATCGCTTCCTGCAAGCACCCACACTTTGCATACATATCGATCAAGGCATTCTCTAACAGAAAATTGGGACGTAGTTTCTTCCCGTCAACGTATTGATGAATTCTCCTACCCAGTGACAGCAGCAGAAAGATCCCCACAAGCAGGAAGAACACTAGAAATAGTGACCGCATCCGGCTCAATACCATGCGCTTCCATCTGTGAATACAGCTCAACCGCCTCATTAGGCATTGCATTAATGACATACACTGCAATCATGACATTCCATGAAGCCAAACTCTTCTGTCAGTTTCATAAACATTTCCTTAACGTACATAACATTATCAGAAGATGTGTTGGTCACAGCTGGAAACAGGCTACCCATTGTATTTTTCAGCTACATTACCAGAAAAATCATCAAAATTGAAGAGGAGAAAGAACTAAGACTATTCTTATTTGAATAAATTGCCAATAAATTTGTTGCTCAAAAAAATCTCTTAGAAACCCTATGATCCAAGTCATCCAACATCATTAACATACTGCAGATCCAAAAAGGTGCAGCTTTAATTAAAAAAAAAAACAGAAAAGAATCAAAAGAGCCTTGCCAACATCTCTTGTAAATGCCACATTTCTTGAAGGTTGAGATTTCCTCCATGTGCTTTTCAATTGCCTCCACCTTGATAGTGTTGGATGAGGTGGATCTGTTGGATGATCCATTCTGATGGCAATTGTCTGCCAAGGTATGGATGAGATTTCTTGCTCTGCTAGGTGTCAAGTCCAGTAAGGCTCCTCCTGCTGCCGAGTCCAATCTTTCTTTATCTTTGATGGACATACCGTCGTAAAAATACTGGATCAGAGATTGCTCTTGCACACCATGAGTTGGACAGACCTCCTGGAGGTCTTTGAATCGTTGATGATACTCTCCAAAAGACTCATCTCCTCTTTGTTGTATAGCGACCAGATTTTTTCTTGCAGCACCTGCTTTGCTTGCTGACCAATATTTTTTTAGAAAGGCGGCGGCCATTTCTGACCATGTGGTGATAGAGTTATGAGGTAAGCTGAAAAACCAGCTTCTTGCTGAGTCCTCCAAAGACCATGGAAAGGCCCTGAGTTTGGCTCGTTCGATGTCAACTTCTTGTGGTTTTAATGCATCGCATTCGAACTGTAGTTGTTGGAGGTGTTTGTATGGATTTTCGGATGAATGGCCATGAAACTTCTTTAGGTTGTGAATGATGTTCGACTTGACGGACCAGTCATTCTGCACCGGTTGGTAGTTGATGCAAAGGAAGGTGGCTTGTTCGGCCCCTTGATTGAGTTCTCTCAAGGTCCGTTCTGCAGCGTTCTCCATCTCCTCCGGCTCTCCTTCCGAGTTTGAACTTAAGAATAAGTCCTCAGGTTCGGAATCTGAACTTGATGATGGTAGTTCGCTGAGTTTTCTCTTCCTATATGTAGTCTCCGTTCTTGTAAGCTCTGGGTTGTATGGTAATATTTGTGATTTGGACGACCTAGTAATCATAAAAAAAACATAAATTAGTACACCGTCCCCGGCAACGGCGCCAAAATTTGATGGGTGTCGAATCCGTCAAAAATAAATACAACTTAACACTTGTGTACAGTGGTAAGAGGTTCGATCCTCAGGGACGGTTAGTCTAACTTCAGTTTTCTTATAAAGATGACAATAATAATAACAAAGGGGAATTGTTGATAGTTCAATTCGAAATATATATATATATATATATATATATATATATATATATATATATATATATATATATATATATATATATATATATATATATATATATTCTAAATTAATTAAAAAAAATACAATCGCTAGATAACAAGTGATGAGTTATGAAACAATAAATTAAAATTCCTGATAGAGATTTTATAAGGTCATAATTCAATATTATTGATCATTGATGCAAATATATTTAAAATCATTTTTTGTAGAGAAGCTATAGAAATCAGGTTCACTTAGACTTCCTACTCTCCTCCTGTATCAAGTCACTTAAAGACACTCTCTATTAAGGACCCTAATCTTCTAGCAATCCTAAGGTTCACTTATAGGATTTAACTAGTCGATTGATAAAAACAGGGAGAGACTTCTCTAGGTTTAGAGATCGGTTCACTTGTCCCTATAAACCTAATTATTCTCTTTCTCTAATTTCAAATAGCAAGTATTATGCCTGTAATCCATTAGTTGTTTACTGCGTTCTTTTAACAATGTAGACCCAAAGTTATTAGAACTAACTGTAATTATCCAGATTAAAATCTAGGGTGATCAGACCTAAACATAACAAGGATAAATTGGCATTAATTTAGAAAGAGAATAAATACAAAGATAATTTTTATAAAGAGCAATTAGATCTCACAATAACACAAATTATGAACCTTTTAATCTCTACCAAGAACGAAAGAGTTAGCTAGAATACATAATAAAAATAACAATCAAAATATTAAATATAAAACTTAATTAAAATAAAAGTAACAAAGGGGGAACGAAATAACCGATAGAAGTAGGCTCGAGATTAGAATAAATCTCGCATCTTCCTCCTCGCGAATTTCGCTCTAAACACTCATTTATTTTTATTACATACACACACTATTTTCTCTCATTTTTGCCGCCCTCTCTCTCACTTTGTTTCTTGTGTTTTGCTCTTGCTTTGCTCGTGCAAGATGGGATGGGATAATTCAAATGCTTACAATCCTTGCCTATTTATAGGCTTAGAAAAGCAAGTGCAGAGGCCACCATGTCACCTTTCTTCCTCCACTATCCAATTGGGCATAGCACTTCAATTTGTTTATTTTTCCTTTTCATCCACTAAGCCAATTGCCAACTTCTTTTTATTTCTTTTCATTTGTTTTTAACTCCATCATGCTAATTTCTTGTAATGGCACTACGGCAATTGGGCAAAGCAATTTGATTAGTGCAGATGCATTAATGCCACCTTTCTTCCTCCATTGAGCTTTATTTGTCGGCAATCACTTTTTGTTTCTTCAATTAATTTTTTGCAATTGCCGAGTCGAATAATTAAGCGCAATTGATTAATTGTTTTTCTTCTTTCTTTGAGATATTCGATCCTTTTCCTTATTTTGATCCTTTTAAGTCTATCCTGAAAAAAAAGGAAAGAATATACTCAAATTAGTAGTATCATTATCTTGATTATGACTAAAAAAAGATAATAAATTTATACAAAATAAGCAATCAATCAAATCCCCCACACTTAACCGATGCTTGTCCCAAGCATTAACTAAGAACAAAATACACTCCTTGCATTAAAAAAAGCAATCCCTAGACTGAACTCATGTGATCACTTCAAAAATCAACTCATTCAAGCAATACTCAAGCATTCCAAACACCACAAATGTGCAGATATTCATATAGTGGTATGATAGCATGTTGTTCAACCAGGAAATACAACCCTAGAACCTCTGACTTCTCTTCCTTCGACTCCATCCAAACACTAGCTGCGACACTCATGCATTAAACACAAAAATTAATAAAAACACATACAGCTAAATTAAAGAACACCACTAATCTTTTCCTTTTTTTCCTCCTTCCTTCACCATCTTTTATTTGGGCCTTCGACCTCTTTTATTTCCTTTACTTTCTTTTTCTTCCTTCTCTTCTTCTTCTTTTTTTTTTTTTTTTTTTTATTTATTTAAAAAACAACACTTCTTTCTTTTCCTATGAGTTTTGCTCCTTTCCACATTCCCAATTCAAACAAAAGGCACATGCAGACAGGATCTCTCACTAAGGGTGCTATGATCGGTCCAAAATTAAGGAGTTAGCACACAACCGACCGGAAGTTTCTCCAAATAGGGATGATGGTGCCGAACCACCAACATCGTGCAATCCAGGAGGGTATGATGAGAGACCAACACACAAGAAAATTAAATGATACTCATGCGAACAGAAATTAAAAACTAGCAGCAGTGTAGAGGATAGGATCCTCATCCCAAGATCTTGGGAAGAGAAGACAGTGCAATTCTAGCAAAGTATTTCCTAGGGCAGCAGTACTCATCATATATATATGTGAATAAATATACAAATTGTAATGTCAGAATTGTTTGAGCATTGCAAGATAGAGTTGATTGATCAAGTATGCACATGAGTCAAGTTTTTGGGATTTTATTTTATACAAAGGGGGAAAAACAAAGGAAAAAGAAAAAATCACATGCATGAATAAAAACAACATTTGCGAACATGCCCAACAACACACAATATATACACGAAAGTGACTGCAATTTTTTTTTTTTTTAATATGAAAACATGCCCAACAACACATAATATAAACAGGAAAGTGCTCCCCCACACTTATTGGACACATTGTCCTCAATGTGAAGGAGTGCATACAAGGGCAAAAATTCAATAAAAGAGAGAAAAAAGAAAGATAAAACCTGGGGAACGTATGTTGGTGGGGTTGATGGTAGGGTCGGAAAGGTTCGGCAAGTATTTCGAGAAGTATCTGCTTATCTTACTGTTCTGAGAGGAAGAGGAGTAAGAGATTATAAGAGAAAATAAAAACAAAAGCACACAAAGATAATAAAGGAAAATAAATCAACACATGGGTTGCCTCCCACGAAGCGTCATTTGTTTATAGTCCTTAGACTAGACTGTACTATTATTCAAATCGAAAGAGGTGGATGGAATGTGTCGCTCTCCACTGTGTGTTCCTTGAATCCTTCGTAGAAAGGCTTGAGCCTTTGTCCATTTACCTTGAAGATCCTCTTGGTTTGTAGATCTTGTATTTCTACTGCACCATGAGGATAAACGTTAGTAACAGTAAAAGGACCGGTCCACCTAGATTTAAATTTACCAGACAGAATTCTAAATTTTGAGGTGAATAAAAGAACTTTCTGTCCAACAACTAGCATTTTGGTGTTGATGATCCTGTCGTGGTAGACTTTAGCTTTGGCCTTGATTATTGCCAAATTTTCATATGCATCGTTCCTAAGTTCTTCCAGCTCCTGTACTTGTAATTTCCTCTGTAAGCCGGCAGTTGTTAGGTTCATGTTGCACTGTTTTATGGCCCAGAAAGCTCGGTGTTGCATCTCTACTGGTAGGTGACAAGATTTGCCATAGACTAGCCTGTAAGGAGTGGTACCGATTGGTGTTTTGTATGCTGTTCTGTATGCCCACAAGGCATCATCTAACCTCTGGCTCCAATCCTTCCTTTCAGGTCCTACTGTCTTGCTCAGAGTAGATTTGATCTCCCTGTTTGAAACTTCTGCTTGTCCATTGGTTTGGGGATGGTAAGCTGTTGAGACTCTATGTGTGATGTTGTACTTCGCAAATAGAGAAGCGACTACTCTGTTACAAAAATGAGTCCCTCTGTCGCTTATGATTGCTCTCGGCACCCCAAACCTGTTTAAGATGTTAGTTTTCAAAAAGGAGACCACTGTCTTAGCGTCATCAGCCCTGGTGGCTTTAGCTTCCACCCATTTGGACAAGTAGTCTACTGCGAGGATGATGTACAAGTTTCCTCCTGAATTTGGGAACGGTCCCATAAAATCTATCCCCCAAACATCAAAGATTTCACATACTAAAATAGGGGTTAGTGGCATTTGATTTTTGGAGCTAATATTTCCAGTCTTTTGACAATTAGAACAGGTTTTACAGAAAAAATAACTGTCTTTAAACAGAGTAGGCCAGAAAAAACCTGATTCTAAAACTTTCAGCGCAGTTCTTTTTGGACCGAAATGGCCCCCACATGCATAGGAATGACAAAATTTTAGAATGGATGGAATTTCATTTTCAAGCACGCACCTCCTGATGACTTGGTCTTTCCCGATGTTCCACAAGTATGGATCATCCCAAATATAGTACCTGGCATCCCTTCTAATTTTTTCCTTTTCATGAGGGGAAAACTCACCATGAAATTTACCTGTTGCCACATAGTTGGCAATTTCAGAGTACCATGGATTCTTTACCTGGGCTAGGAATAGATGCTCATCTGGAAATTCCTCCTTGACTGGGTCCGATTCGGCTTCCACGGGTATTCGACTTAAGTGGTCTGCTACCAGATTTTCTTTGCCCTTCTTGTCTCTGATTATTATATCGAACTCTTGAAGAAGAAGTATCCATCTTATTAGCCTTGGTTTTGCTTCCTTTTTTGTCAAGAGATACCTAAGAGCTGCATGATCAGAGTATATAATCACCTTAGTTCCCAAAAGATATGATCGAAATTTATCTAAGGCAAAAATAATTGCAAACAGTTCTTTCTCAGTGGTAGTGTAGTTTTTCTGCGCGTCATCGAGCATCCTGGAGGCATAATATATCACATGCGGGTCCTTCCCTTTCTTCTGGCCAAGGACAGCTCCTACGGCGGAGTTACTTGCGTCACACATAACTTCAAAAGGTAGTGTCCAGTCGGGTGCTTGGATTACTGGAGCTGTGACCAACTTTTCCTTTAGCAAGTCAAATGTCTTTTTACAGTCATCTCTAAAATGGAACTCTACATCTTTCTGGAGAAGTTTGCACATGGGTTCTGCTATCTTTGAAAAGTCTTTGATGAATCTCCTGTAAAAACCTGCATGACCTAGAAAAGAGCGAACTTCGCGCACACACGTGGGATAAGGTAGTGAATCAATAACGTCAATTTTTGCTTTATCTACCTCTATTCCTTTTCCAGAGATAACATGTCCTAAAACCAATCCTTGATCTACCATAAAATGGCATTTCTCATAGTTCAAAACTAAATTAGTTTCAATGCATCGATGTAAGATTTTTTTCAGATTGTCTAGGCATTGATCAAAAGAGTTTCCATAAACTGTAAAGTCATCCATGAAAACTTCGATCTCTTTTTCCACATAATCAGAAAAAATGCTTACCATACATCTCTGAAATGTCGCAGGTGCATTACATAATCCGAAAGGCATCCTTTTGTAAGCAAACGTACCAAAGGGGCAAGTAAAAGTTGTTTTTTCTTGATCTTCTGGTGCTACAGGAATTTGATGAAATCCAGAAAATCCATCAAGACAACAATAATGGGATTTACCTGTGAGTCGTTCTAACATTTGGTCGATGAAAGGAAGGGGAAAGTGATCTTTCCTTGTTGCATTGTTAAGCCTCCTATAATCGATAACAAACCCTCCATCCGTTTTGCACTCTTATGGGCACCAGTTGTCCATCATTATTTTTCACAACTGTGATTCCTGTTTTCTTTGGGACAACCTGCACAGGACTTACCCAAGAACTATCAGAGATTGGATAAATTATACCTGCGGATAATAGCTTAAGTATCTCCTTTTTGACCACTTCCATCATGGGAGGATTTAGCCTTCTCTGAGGTTGTCGTACGGTCTTACTATTTTCCTCCAGGTGTATCTTATGTGTACAGATTGCGGGATTGATTCCCTTGATGTCAGCTATAGTCCACCCGATTGCTTCTTTGTATTCTCGCAGAACTCTCAAAAGCTTATCTTCTTCCAACTTGGTCAACTTATTGGAAATTATCACCGGTAGGTTTTTTTCTTCACCTAGGAAAGAGTACTTGAGGTGGTCTGGCAGCGCTTTCAATTCTAGGATGGGTGCCTGCAAAATAGAAGGTTGGAGTTTAGTAGGTTTTTCTAATAACTCCAATGTCTTTGAAATACCTGATGTGAGCGCGTCCAGTTCTAGAACAGAGTCCCGAATTTCTGACTTGATTGTGAATGCGTTCTCCAATTCTGCCAATGTGTACTTAGACAGACCTTTGCTAAGAACATACTCCAGAAGGTCGGTATAATTAAGTTCATAGATACCATCAATAGCTGGATCGATAATATCCATAAAGTTTACACTGTGTATTTCATTTGGAAATTTAATTGAGTCGTACATATTAAAATTTATAGTTTCTTCACCAAACTCAAGAGTTAAACATCCATTATACACATCTATCTTTGCTCTGGCCGTTCTTAAAAATGGTCTCCCAAGTAACACATCAGTAGCCGTAGTGGTATCCTCATTTTGCATATCTACAATGTAAAAATCAGCTGGAAAAACAAAATCATTTACCTGGACTAGTACATCTTCCATTACTCCCTCTGGGTATATGATTGATCTATCCGCGAGTTGTATAACAACCCTTGTTTCCTTGAGAGGTCCAATATTTAAAGTTTTGAAAGTAGAGAGGGACATCACGTTAATACCTGCACCAAGATCACACAGTGCCTTTTCTACCTTTTTGTCACCTATCTTGCAAGGAATAACAAAAGTCCCTTGATCTTTACACTTTGCTGGCAATTTCTTCTGGAGTACTGCAGAAACATTTTCATTTAAATTGACTCTTTCTATTCCTGCAAGTTTCTTTTTATTAGTACAAAGATCTTTAAGAAATTTTGCATATTTAGGGACTTGTGAAATCATGTCAAGTAAAGGGACATTTATGGCTACTTTGCGAAAAATTTCTAAAATCTCCCTCTCTTCCCTTTCCTTCTTGGTTTTTAAAGACCTTGCTGGAAAGGGAGGAGGGATTACCTGTGATTCTTGCTGGATGGGAACTTCTTGTGTCTCCTTGGTCGGGACTTCTGGTAGTACTTCGACTTCTGGTTCAGGAAAACTTTTCTCCAAGTCGATGGAAGGATTAGGGCGCTCAAGTAGATTTCTCCCACTCCTCAATGTTATGGCGTTTACACCATGTTTTGGATTATCAACTGTATTGGATGGTAGCCTTCCGGAAGTGTCCTGTTGGTTCATGGTCAGTTGACCCACTTGTTTTTCCAAGTTCGCTATACTGGCCTGAGTCGCCTGCATGAATTGTTTCAGGGTGTCCTCCAAGGATGGCCCGGTTATTTGTAGTGGTTGCTGAGGTGCGGGTAATTGCAGTTGAGCCGGTTGTTGATTCTGTGGTGGCCTTGGCTTAAAATTTTGAAAGTCAAAGGGGGGTTGTTGCGGCTGTGACTGTTGTGCCCAACTGAAATTTGGGTGGTTCCTCCATCCAGGATTGTAGTTGTTGGAGTAGGGTTGGTTGTTGTTGTAGAATTTTCCTTGTTGTTGCATAACGTTGACTTGTTCTGGTCTCTCAGCTACCAAGCTGCATTCATGAGTCATGTGACCAGTTGAGCCGGTTGTTGATTCTGTGGTGGCCTTGGCTTAAAATTTTGAAAGTCAAAGGGGGGTTGTTGCGGCTGTGACTGTTGTGCCCAACTGAAATTTGGGTGGTTCCTCCATCCAGGATTGTAGTTGTTGGAGTAGGGTTGGTTGTTGTTGTAGAATTTTCCTTGTTGTTGCATAACGTTGACTTGTTCTGGTCTCTCAGCTACCAAGCTGCATTCATGAGTCATGTGACCTGGTTGACAGCATACTCCACATAAATTTACTTGTTGTGTTTGTGGCTGCTGGATTTGAGCTAGGTTGGAATTTAAATTTCTCATGAAGGTTGAGATTTCCTCCATGTGCTTTTCAATTGCCTCCACCTTGATAGTGTTGGATGAGGTGGATCTGTTGGATGATCCATTCTGATGGCAATTGTCTGCCAAGGTATGGATGAGATTTCTTGCTCTGCTAGGTGTCAAGTCCAGTAAGGCTCCTCCTGCTGCCGAGTCCAATCTTTCTTTATCTTTGATGGACATACCGTCGTAAAAATACTGGATCAGAGATTGCTCTTGCACACCATGAGTTGGACAGACCTCCTGGAGGTCTTTGAATCGTTGATGATACTCTCCAAAAGACTCATCTCCTCTTTGTTGTATAGCGACCAGATTTTTTCTTGCAGCACCTGCTTTGCTTGCTGACCAATATTTTTTTAGAAAGGCGGCGGCCATTTCTGACCATGTGGTGATAGAGTTATGAGGTAAGCTGAAAAACCAGCTTCTTGCTGAGTCCTCCAAAGACCATGGAAAGGCCCTGAGTTTGGCTCGTTCGATGTCAACTTCTTGTGGTTTTAATGCATCGCATTCGAACTGTAGTTGTTGGAGGTGTTTGTATGGATTTTCGGATGAATGGCCATGAAACTTCTTTAGGTTGTCAATGATGTTCGACTTGACGGACCAGTCATTCTGCACCGGTTGGTAGTTGATGCAAAGGAAGGTGGCTTGTTCGGCCCCTTGATTGAGTTCTCTCAAGGTCCGTTCTGCGGCGTTCTCCATCTCCTCCGGCTCTCCTTCCGAGTTTGAACTTAAGAATAAGTCCTCAGGTTCGGAATCTGAACTTGATGATGGTAGTTCGCTGAGTTTTCTCTTCCTATATGTAGTCTCCGTTCTTGTAAGCTCTGGGTTGTATGGTAATATTTGTGATTTGGACGACCTAGTAATCATAAAAAAAACATAAATTAGTACACCGTCCCCGGCAACGGCGCCAAAATTTGATGGGTGTCGAATCCGTCAAAAATAAATACAACTTAACACTTGTGTACAGTGGTAAGAGGTTCGATCCTCAGGGACGGTTAGTCTAACTTCAGTTTTCTTATAAAGATGACAATAATAATAACAAAGGGGAATTGTTGATAGTTCAATTCGAAATATATATATATATATATATTCTAAATTAATTAAAAAAAATACAATCGCTAGATAACAAGTGATGAGTTATGAAACAATAAATTAAAATTCCTGATAGAGATTTTATAAGGTCATAATTCAATATTATTGATCATTGATGCAAATATATTTAAAATCATTTTTTGTAGAGAAGCTATAGAAATCAGGTTCACTTAGACTTCCTACTCTCCTCCTGTATCAAGTCACTTAAAGACACTCTCTATTAAGGACCCTAATCTTCTAGCAATCCTAAGGTTCACTTATAGGATTTAACTAGTCGATTGATAAAAACAGGGAGAGACTTCTCTAGGTTTAGAGATCGGTTCACTTGTCCCTATAAACCTAATTATTCTCTTTCTCTAATTTCAAATAGCAAGTATTATGCCTGTAATCCATTAGTTGTTTACTGCGTTCTTTTAACAATGTAGACCCAAAGTTATTAGAACTAACTGTAATTATCCAGATTAAAATCTAGGGTGATCAGACCTAAACATAACAAGGATAAATTGGCATTAATTTAGAAAGAGAATAAATACAAAGATAATTTTTATAAAGAGCAATTAGATCTCACAATAACACAAATTATGAACCTTTTAATCTCTACCAAGAACGAAAGAGTTAGCTAGAATACATAATAAAAATAACAATCAAAATATTAAATATAAAACTTAATTAAAATAAAAGTAACAAAGGGGGAACGAAATAACCGATAGAAGTAGGCTCGAGATTAGAATAAATCTCGCATCTTCCTCCTCGCGAATTTCGCTCTAAACACTCATTTATTTTTATTACATACACACACTATTTTCTCTCATTTTTGCCGCCCTCTCTCTCACTTTGTTTCTTGTGTTTTGCTCTTGCTTTGCTCGTGCAAGATGGGATGGGATAATTCAAATGCTTACAATCCTTGCCTATTTATAGGCTTAGAAAAGCAAGTGCAGAGGCCACCATGTCACCTTTCTTCCTCCACTATCCAATTGGGCATAGCACTTCAATTTGTTTATTTTTCCTTTTCATCCACTAAGCCAATTGCCAACTTCTTTTTATTTCTTTTCATTTGTTTTTAACTCCATCATGCTAATTTCTTGTAATGGCACTACGGCAATTGGGCAAAGCAATTTGATTAGTGCAGATGCATTAATGCCACCTTTCTTCCTCCATTGAGCTTTATTTGTCGGCAATCACTTTTTGTTTCTTCAATTAATTTTTTGCAATTGCCGAGTCGAATAATTAAGCGCAATTGATTAATTGTTTTTCTTCTTTCTTTGAGATATTCGATCCTTTTCCTTATTTTGATCCTTTTAAGTCTATCCTGAAAAAAAAGGAAAGAATATACTCAAATTAGTAGTATCATTATCTTGATTATGACTAAAAAAAGATAATAAATTTATACAAAATAAGCAATCAATCAGTCGCCATGGCACGCACCACATTCCCTTCATTCTTTGGTTTGTTTGCAACACATTAACTCGGTTTTTTTTTGTTTTCCTTAGTTCTTGTTCTGAAACATTCTTATGTGCTTGCTTGACTCTTCGTCTTCGGGCTCTTATCCTCTGAAACGAAGCATTTTGTTAGGCGGGAGAGACGAACTAGATTTTCTTGGCCTTTCCTTTTCCAATCCAAACTTTATCGTGTTCGCGAATTTCTGCATTGTGCATCAGATGTCAGTGTCACGTCATACTTTGTCACGTGCTTCGCCGGAGAAACCAAGCAATGCTGACTCACGTTTAGCAGAATGATCAAAGAAAAAATGCAGAACTTGAAATGGGTTTTGTATGGAATTAATATTGGAGATATATGGGTTTTAAACCTTGAAAATAGCTAAATGCTACCTCCAATTAACTGAATTCAAATATAAGAAAATACTGCACTCATTGAGTGTATAACCCAGCTACTCATTGAGTAGAAACCTGGAGAAGATTCTGAGCAAAAATCCAAAAATGGAAAAGCTAACAAACAAGAATGGGAATAACCATTCATATAGACGCAGTGCAGGAAATTAACAACCCAGTGAATGTCCGCCAGCACAGTAAGTTAGTTGCGCGTCCAAGCAACTTGTTATTTCTTCAAGCGACTTGTCAATCTGGCGTGCGACGTGAAGGACACTTACTCCTTGCGTGCGACTTGTCGGCTGCTCGACCGCCCGTCGTTCCTCATTTCCTTTGTAACTAATATAGCAGTTCCTTCATCAACTGAATCCTCTTTTGCTTTGCCCTTCTGCCTTAAATCCAATCTTCCACCTGCATATCCACAATTGATATGTGACAATGCCCTCCCGTTGAAATCCCTTGTCCATAAGGATTCCAAATGAGGATAAGCGTTGCTAAGGTAGTCAGACCATTCCCAAGAAACTGGTAGGTCAGCAGTAGGAGTCCAAGCAACCTTTAATTGAGTGGCAGCCACACCTTGCCTCTTTTGAGTCCTACTTCCTAGGATTGCTACTGGTTCAATCAAGATAGAAGAAGCATCAAGTTGGTTGGAAGGATGGAAAGGCTTGAGCTGACTCACTTGGAGAACATTATGAATCAAGCTAGAAGATGGTAAATCAAGTTTATAAGCAACTAGGCCAATCCTATCAGTGATGCGAAAAGGTCCAAAAAAACCTAGGAGCCAGCTTCTGATTGCTCCTGTGAGCCACTAAGAGTTGCCTATAGGGCTGCAGCTTGATGAGGACTTGATCCCCTACATCAAAGGACCTAATAGACCTCTTTTTGTCAGCAAAAAACTTCATCTTTGCTCTAGCAGCCTCCAAGTGAGACTTGAGTTGAGTAAGTGCAGCCTCTCTGTTCAATAACAATTGATTGACATTACTATCATTGGAGTCATGAGGCATATAGGGAATGCTCAAGGGTGGATCAGTGCCAAAAAGTGTCGTAAAAGGAGAGGTGTGTATGGGCTCATGGTATGAACTGTTATACCAGAACTGAGCCAAAGCAAGGAAATCTGACCACTTGTGAGACTGAGAGGAACAAAAACACCTCAAATATTGCTCCAAGCACTGGTTGACTCTCTCAGTCTGACCATCTGTCTGAGGATGATAGGAGCTGGAATGTTTTAGTTCAATTCCTTGCAAATGGAAAAGGTCAAGCCAGAATCTGCTGAGGAAAACTGGATCTCTGTCAGTTAGAATGGAGTTTGGAGGACCATGGATGTGAAGGACTTTTTCCCATGAATACTTTGGCAACTGATGAAGTAGTATAAGGGTGTTTGAGGCTTAGGAAGTGACTGAACTTAGTCAGTCTATCCACCACTACCAGAATGACTGTAAAACCATTGGACTTAGGTAAACCCTCAATAAAGTCCATGGTTAAGTCTGTGAAAATTCCCTCTGGCATTGGAAGTGGTTGAAGTAACCCTGGGTTGTGTATGTGTTCTGGCTTGCTCCTCTGACAAACATTGCAGTGCCTCATATAATTCCTGACCATTTTCCTAAGACCAGGCCAAAAGAAAAGGGCAGTAAGTTTGTGAGTTGTTGCCTGGATCCCTAAATGCCCTGTTGTGGGAGTATCATGAAATATAGAGATGATTTTCATGCGTAGACCCTCATCATGACCTACCACCAACCATCCTTTCCTACGCAAACAAGATTGCTGGAATGAATAATGAGGGTGTGAGGCAGGATTGGCTTGAAGTTCACTTATGAGCTGGTGTAAGTGCAGATCTGCCTGCCAAGAGGTTTTGATTTCATCTAGCAAAAGGGGATCAATGGAGGAGTACAAAAGGGAGAAAAGCTGAGCAGAAGAAACTCTAGAAAGTGCATCAGCAGCTGGATTAGAGGACCCTGGTTTATACTGAACCTCATAGTCATACTGTTGGAGTTTGACTAACCAAGTGAATTGAGCATCCTTGGATAGTTTCTGGCCCAAAAGGTATTTTAAGCTATGATGATCAGTGTAAATTATGAAATGTTTATCCCTTAAGTAGTTGTGCCAATGTTTGACTGCAACGAATACTGCAAACAACTCCCTCTCATAAACAGACTTAGCTTGATGCCTAGGAGCCAGGTTTTATTGATATAGGCAATAGGGTGTTTGTCCCGCATCAAAACTGCCCTTATACCTTCCCCAGAAGCATCAGTCTCCAAGATGAATGGCTTTGAAAAATCTGGCAGAGCAAGAACTGGTGAAGACATGAGAGCTTGCTTCAACCTTTGAAAAGCAATATCAGCTGCATCATTCCAAAGGAAGCTATCTTTCCTCAATAAGTCTGTTAAGGGTTTTGCAATGGATGCATACCCTTTAATAAATCTCCTGTAATAACCAGTTAACCCCAAGAATCCCCTCACATGTTTGACTATTTTCAAAGCAGGCCAAGCTTCTACAACCATGATTTTATCAGGATCAGTTCTCACCCCTTGGTGTGAGATCACATGGCCTAAATAGGCTACCTGGTCTGTTACAAAGGCACACTTAGACTGCTTAAGAAATAACTTGTGCATCCTGAGCAAGTCAAAAGCATGTTGTAAATGCTCTGCATGTGATTCAAGGGATTTACTATGGATCAATATGTCATCAAAGAAGACCAGAATAAATTTCCTCAAGCAAGCAGCAAATACATTGTTCATCAAGGCTTGAAAGGTGGAAGGAGCATTGCATAACCCAAAAGGCATTACCCTGAATTGATACAGCCTTTGATGTGTTCTAAAAGCAGTTTTGTGTGCATCTGCTGGATGGATCAACACCTAGTGATAACCTGCCCTCAGATCTAATTTAGAAAACACCCTTGCACCTCCCAATTCATTAAGCAATTCTTCAATCAATGGAATGGGAAATCTATTCTTGATTGTTTGTTGATTCAGGGCTCTGAAGTCTACACATATTCTCCACCCTCCATCCTTCTTCTTGACCAAAATAATTGGGGCAACATAAGAACTCTGGCTCTCCTCAATAAAGCCAGAAGTTAAAAGTGCATATATCTCTCTCTCCACCTCATCCTTTTGTTGCTTGGAGAGCTTGTAAGGCCTCAAATTAATTGGCTGGGCTCCTGCTTGCAGAGGGATTGTATGATCATAAGGTCTATTACGAGGAAGTTCAGAGGGCTCCTCAAATAAGTCCTTAAACTGTTGGAGGAGTGCCGCAAATTCTGCAGGAAGCTCAGAACTGAAGCTAGAAAGTTCCATCAACTCAGAGGTAGTACAAATTTGAGCCATAACTACCTTTTGAGGTTTAGCCAACAATCTAGACATAGATTCATTGCTAATCCACCTGACAGATAGCTTACATCCTCCCTTCAACACAATTTCTATCTCATTCTTGTAAAACCGCATCACCATTTGCTTAAAATCCCACAATATAGGTCCCAAAGTCTCTAACCAATCCATGCCAAGAATGATATCATAATGGACTAAGGGTAGAACTAAGACATTGATAGTAAAACCCTCACCATGTATGCTCCATTGGATGTTGAGACAAGCCTCAGTAGTAGTGATCACCTCCCCATTAGCGACAGTAATTCTCACTGGAGTGATAGTAGAAATTGGGAATTTTAATGCTTCTGCAGTGGCATTGGAGATCAAGTTATGAGTGCTCCCAGTGTCAATAAGAGTATGGATTGACTGCCTCTGGATCTGCAAAATTACTCTCATGGCTTTGGGGCTTGGTCCTCTAATATCATGGATTGCATATAAGGATACAGAAGATTCTTCTGCCACAGGAAGTTCAACTTCCTTCAAACTCTCTTCTGTTTCATAATCAATTGAGTCTTGCTCATCAGGACCTGTCTCCACCAAGAAAAATTGCTTGGTTTGACACTTGTGTCCCCTGAAAAACTTCTCCCCACAGAATTTACAGAGGCCAGCTGCAATCCTTTCTCTGATTGTCTTTTCATCCAAGGTTTGGAAGGAAGGAAAAGGTTGTCTGGTTGTAGCCTTGCCTTGTGGGTTGTTGTGGTTGGTCACTGGTGTATTTCGGGGTGTTTGTGGGTGGATTTTTAGTTGGTTTGGAGGTGGTCTAAAAGGTCCTGGGTGTTGGGAATGTTTTTGGTTAGTGTTTTGGTTGGATTTTAAGCTAGGAGGGGTGTATGTGTTTTGGTTCTGGTGGTAGTGTGTGGTTTGGGATTGAGAGCTAGAGGGTGAGGCCATGTGTTTAAATGCAGGCAAGGCAATCTCAATGGAAAGGGCAAGTTCCACAGCTACTTCATACGTTTCTGGCTTAAACATTCTCACCAAATGGCTCCGCTCAGGTTTTAAACCAGCTAAGAAAAGACTTTTCCCATAAGCATCACAAATGTTAAGTCTATCATACAATGCATTAAACTGGTTAATATAGGTCTCAACATCAACTATCTGCCTTAGATTAGAGATTTCCCCCATGGGATCATCCATTCTCCTAGGAGAAAACCTAGTGATCAAGCATTTAGAAAAATCAAACCAAAGCCATAGATCTTCTTCTCTATTTTTCATCTTTACCTTGTACCATTTCAAAGCATCTCCATAAAGGTGATGGGAAGCAACCTCTACCTTTAAATGGGGAGCAATCATCATGCTTTGAAAATAGTTTTCAACTTAAAACACCCAATCGTGGACCTCAGCTCCTTAAAACCAAGGAAACTCAAGGGTGGCAGGTTTTGGGTTGACTTGAAAGTTTGGGTTGATGAGGTTGATGAGGTCTGCATCGTTCACTTCCTCTCTGTTAGGAGGCCTTTGCAATGTCAAAAGCTCGTTGATGGACCTCTGTATCTCAGCCACATTCTATTCCAGGATCCCAATCTTAGCAACTTGATGTTCCATGTTTCCAAGCCTAGCCTCCATCAATGATGATCCATCTCCTTCGATTTCTCTAATATCTGACCCATCTGGCACATTAGGCAAGCCAGATGACCCTGATATAGGATGAATAGTCATTGTCATCTGGATCAAGCAACATAAACTATAGATCTAGATTCCACCAGGCTCGACTGGTGTAGCTAGCAATGACCAGCCTCGAAAATGTTTGTTCAGGAAAAGGAAGGGTGCAGCGGAAAGGTGAAAGAAGGTTGTGTCTTGGCCAGGAAAGAGCTCCGCTACCACTTGTCACGTGTTTCACCGGAGAAACCAAGCAACGCTAACTCACGTTTAGCAGAATGATCAAAGAAAAAATGCAGAACTTGAAATGGGTTTTGTATGGAATTAATATTGGAGATATATGGGATTTAAACCTTGAAAATAGCTAAATGCTACCTCCAATTAACTGAATTCAAATATAAGAAAATACTGCACTCATTGAGTGTATAATCCAGCTACTCATTGAGTAGAAACCTGGAGAAGATTCTGAGCAAAAATCCAAAATGGAAAAGCTAACAAACAAGAATGGGAATAACCATTCATATAGACGCAGTGCAGGAAATTAACAACCCAGTGAACGTCCGCCAGCACAGCAAGTTAGGGTCTGTTTGGTGTTCCGGTTCTAGTCCGAAAAGTGATGTGGGCAAAAGTGCTGTGGGAAAAGCAGTTCTGCGCAAAGTAGTGTGCTGTTTAGTAAACATTTCTTAAAAGTGCTGTGGAAACTAGAAGTTATTTTTGGTGTTTGGTAAACACTGCTTTTGGAACTATGGTTTGAGTGTAAAATGACTATAAAAAGCATCAGTCATTTTTAGTGTTATTTATTTACATTATTGATAAATTAATCTTTTTTTCTAAACAAATTCTTAACATTTTATTTATAACAATATTAAAAAGTTTATTAGTAAAAGAAAAAAGGTGTTAAATATGCAACATTATATTAAGTTTTTATATATAAATCACTATTACATATTCATCATTAAGCTATCCGTTATTGAGTTGCGAACTACAGTCATAGGTGACATTTCACTATTATTGCCTTCACTCTGCATACTTTCTTCACCCATATGCATCGTATCTTGTGAAACTCCATCCATATCCGGGAAAAAATCTATTGGCACATAATCTGGATTCCCATCCAATCTGCTGAAAGCAGGATCATTAAGAGATTTTCTTCGTATAAAATTGTGCAAAGCCATAGAAGCGATTACAATTTTAACTTGCGTTGGAAACAGATACGAAGGCATGTCACGTAATATTTTCCACCTTCTCTTCTAGACTCCAAAAGTTCATTCTATACAACATCGTAACGAAGAATGAGCCCGATTAAAGATTTCCTTGCGACCCCTTGGTGGTTGCCCTTGTTGAAAATCAGGTAAGTGATACCTTGTACTCTTGTAAGGTTTCAAATACCCATAAACGTCAGGATATCTAGCATCTAACACGTAATACTTACCTAATTTCAAGACAAAATTAACGTAATCGCAAATGTCAAATCCAAAAAATGAAGAATATGAAACAATGAAAGGAATTTCGTTAACCTGGAGGTGGTTTAGGGAATTTCCATTCTGCATTGTTGACTACAGAATTGAAAATGCGAGTATCATGAGTCGCACCAAAACCAACGTCATTTACACCAGCAAAACAACTACGATACCAGTATGATTTACACACGCGAAACAACTACGAAAACGACTGAAAACCTAATTTTGCAGAAAAATGAGCATGAAAACCCAGCCGAAACAAGCATGAAAATCGGTGGAAAAACAAGTCTAAAAATCAGCCGAAACAAGCATAAAACCCAGCCACAAACAAGCATGAAAATCGGCAGAAGAACAAGCATAAAAACCAGCTACAAACAAGCATAAAAACCAGTCAAACAAGCATGAAAAATGGCAGAAAAATGAGCATGAAAACCCAGCCGAAACAAGTATGAAAATTGGTAGAAAAATGAGCATGAAAACCCAGCCGAAACAAGCATAAAAACCAGCCGAAACAGCCACACACTGAGTAGAAAGTGGCAACAGAAATTATGCAAAAATAAGGCAGCAAATCAAGGGGTAATTCGTCTCAAAAGACAACATCAGTTTGAGCAACATTTCGGCAGCAATTTAAGCAATATTTCGGCAGCTAATTAAGCATCATTTTGACAGCAATTTAAGCATCATTTTAACCCCAAAGCAAACGGAAATCCAAACAGCCTATTGACAGCAAGCCAAGCAGAAATTCATCACAAAAAACAAGCCAAAATCCTAAGCAAAATTCAATTAAAAAACAACCCACAATTAACCCATAAATCAACCCTATAATTAACCCAAAATTAAACCTATAATTAACCCAAAATTACATCACATAATTAAAACAAAAGCAGGGCTTCCCCTCTCCGCGTCGTCGGTACTAGACCGATACGCGACTCAGAGAGGGGAAGAAGACCAAGGACTCGCCGAAAGTCCAAGAAGAAGAGAAGGAGCGAAAAAATTGAAATTAAACGAAAAGAAAACAGGGAAGGGTCAAAGAAATTACTTCGTTGGCGCTTTGTTGCTTGTTTTGACAGAAATTGGGTCGAGGAGAGTAGGAAATTGCCTCTGTCCTGTCTCTTGGAAATTGAGGGATATTTATAGGCAACAAGGAGCGTGGGAGTGAGAGCGGCGAGGGAGAGTGAAGGGCAATCTGCGTTCCTTTTGTAGAAAATGATTGAAACCCTAATTTTGCATAAAAATGCACAGATTTGGTAAGAAATGGAGGTTGAATGAAAGAAAAAACAGTGAGATGTTTATTAGTAATGGATGAAAGTGAGGAAAAATTAAAAGAAGAAGGATACCTGAACAACTTTGAATTGTTGCTGCGGGAGGATTTGAGAGAAGACCTTCGGTTCTGGAGGAGAAAAATGTAGCTTGCGTGAGGAGAATGGAGGAGATAGTGTTTTTTCCAAACTTTTATACCTGGTAGATGTGTAAATAAATAGAATTTGGGCTGACATTTTTGTCCAAAAAAGTCTGGAGCCAGCTTCCCGCAAAAGGCAAAATGCCTTGGTTTCCCATTGGCCTAATTTCGGCCAGTGGCTCTTTGAGCCATTTTGGCCAAGTAAGGAACTGGAGAATGATGTTTACCAAACACCATTTTGCACCTTTTGGATTTGGGAAAGTCCTCCCCCCACCAAACCGGAACCCCAAAGAGCCACTTAGTTGCGCGTCCAAGCAACTTGTTATTTCTTCGAGCGACTTGTTAATCTGGCGTGCGACGTGAAGGACACTTACTCCTAGCGTGTGACTTGTCGGCTGCTCGATCGCCCGTCGCTCCTTATTTTCTTTGTAACTAATATAGCAGTTCCTTCATCAACTGAATCCTTTTTTGCTTTGCCCTTCTGCCTTAAATCCAATCTTCCACCTGCATAGCCACAATTGATATGTGACATACTTTCCGTCCATTTTCTGATAAAAGAAAAAGGAAAGTAATCTTTGATTTTTGATTTTGTTTTTAAAAGTGAAGATGAAACCAGAATGGAATAATGTTATACATAATGATAATTCCCTTCTCTTTTTTTTTTTTATAGAAAAATTATGCCTTACAATTTTTTTATACGAAGTAATATAAGTTAGATAATTCACTTTAAAATTCCACCATTTGAAAAAATACTATTCATATTTCGTTACATAGTATGATTTTTTTTGTAAAAGCGTCTTACAGGATACTATCTCCTAAAAGATTGAGATGAAGATAGAGTGGAGCTGAAAAAAACCAAAAATACGACATGTGAAGATCAAACATCAAGTTGGTCAAACCATAAACAACTGCATTAGGTTCTCGGTAGGCATGCACCATGTGAACAAACCAATCAAAGCGGAGAAGGTTACGAATAGCATTGATAAGTAATTTGTATGCTTGGTGAGCCGTGGTATCCTTTTGGAAAGGACATGCACCACACTCTTATTGTAATTTTTCGTAGAATCTACAAGTATATATAGCATTTTCCAATAAAGAAACACCAAAAAAAAACAAAAATACTATCACTTTGGTTTAATCGGTCGGATAACATTTAGTGGTCGATTTTTCTTTTTAGCTTTCCGAGCGAAAAAGTTAAGGGTTAAATGGAGAATCATATAAATTATAACAACTGCATGTCCTAAGACTGACTAATCTGTGTAATAGTAACGTTGTATTCTTCCCACAGAACCTATCTTGTATTCTTTCTTTGTTGATTAGATGATGCCCTATCCAAGGAAATGCCCATCCTTCATTACCAATCAGCTCAAATGCGATGAAGTTGAGGACTGATTTTGTTTCTCAACTACGACATACCTTGCAGGTGGACCAATCAAACTTAGCAGCACCTACAAATCAATCACAACAATGGTCCTCGCTTACAGTCGCATCAAGTAATCAAATACATATGGAATGAAACAACAACAGTTGTGGTAGTTTAAGGGTGAAATCGACGTACTGGTAGAAACACCAGCCCATGCAAGAAACCGATGATAACCAACGCGAGGTACATCTGAAAGTAATAAACCTGCATAACCCAGAAGAAAAGAAGAAGCTGTTTCTTAGTATTTCTCAAACAGGCAACAATTATTCAAGGCAGGCCCAAAGAGAAGAAGGCATACCACAAAAATCTCTGATCTTGAAAAACAAAGGACAACCACACCAACAAGCTTTGTCAGTGTAATCCCGCTGCCATGAGAAAAGTTATGAAATATAAAGCATTATCAGTAAGCAGTCTTTGCTTATACATAAACAATTGCATCTGTGTAGCTGTGCATCAACCACTGGTACGACTGCAAGAATCCTAATAATATTGCAGGAAGAGAGAATGCTTTGAAAGCAATTTGGCATTGTTAGGTACGTGGTGCTGATATGAAGTTTTCATTAAGGAGAAACAGCACCAAACTTTGATTGGGGGGAAAAATGCATGGACACAACCTGAAGACAGAAGCTCCCATGGTACTTAGAGCTTCCTTTGTCCTGTGGTTCCTATCCCCATGGCTTACCTGAATAAGTAAAATAAAGAAGATAACTGTGTTATTACTGAATTAATAATATTACCAACCGTGGTTGTCACCCCTGGGTTTCCAGAAAAGGTAAAAGGTAAAACATGGAATACAAGTCATCTATGGTAGGGTATATGAAGAAGGAAAAAATACATCACCAATGAAAATACAAACTTTTGACGACTAGTATATATACTGACCAAGAAGGCATGTGCTATGTGAACACAAAACTCCACACCAATTCCAATTGACATAATAAGGTTCACAACAGAAACTGCATTTAGTTGGATATCGAGAATTGCCATTACGCCCTGTAGGATTTAGCAAGTAAATACGTTTAGTAACGAAGAATGCACATAAGAGAACATGAAATGACACGGAGAGGAAAACAGTGTGCTACTATGAGAACTTTGTTCTCTGATCATACCATTAGATCTACAACAATCATCACCAAAACTAGAAGAATGATTGCTGAACACCAAAAACTGCATCAAGAAGAAATCAAGTGAAGTGTCACTTTAAGGATCACAGTGTCTTCTACAGTCCACAACTCATATTTCAAGCAGGCAGTTAAATATAAAGAAAAGCTACAGTGGGTATCAATACCTAGAAGTGATAACCAGAGAAACAACAAATATAGCACCTGCATGAAATCAGATGTCAAATGCATAAAAATCAAGGATAATGTGCCCTGGAACAACCACAATTTCAAAAACAAGCAAGATTCAAACTTGAGAAATAGGGGCAGAGCATTTATTTTTTTGCCTTCTGGAGGAAAAAACTTGAAAATAAGCTTCAAACTGATCAAGACTTTTTCATAACACTAACCAAGTGCTATTGCTATGTTGGTCAAAGCGACTCTCCATATGTCCAGATATTGCTCAAAGAAGACATAAAATACTGAATATGGAAAGATATCCATCTGCATCATTAAAGTAATGATATTATAGCACGAGCAAGAGGAACTAAATAATAGAAATCCAAATGCAACAAATCAGAATAATCTCTTTTCTAAGATTTGAATGCTTGCATGATGTATTTGCCATCTCAAGCACCATGCTCAAGTCTATTACACAAGGGAGAGACTAGTGATAGATGATAATAAAGATCAAAAGATCCATTAGTATCTTTATATGAAGCACCTCAGCTACCATTTTGTCACGCTCCACGATCCAGAAAGGAACAGAAAGAAAAGACACTCATGGAGTTATTGGAAAACCACGAAGCTAAAAACTACTGCACATTTGAATACAAACCTTCAAGGAATCAGACATTTTTGAGCTGAACTCCCGTGCAGCTCGCATTGCATTGACAAAGTCAACCTGAGGGAAATGACAACAGGAAAGCATAAATGCACATTCAGCGGTTTCACGCTAAGAGAAATATTTAATACAAGTAAAAGTTAAAGAAGCACACTTGTTTGTTAAGAGGTGTGTGGTATGTACGAAACTCTGAAGCCTTTATAACCCCACCCTCATAACCTGAAAAGTTGCAAATAAAAAAAATGAAAACTGACGTCATTTAGGAAGGCGGGAAATGCTATTGTCACTAACCATTTAGATCCACACTGTTGGTGTAAGCCCCATGACCACCCTTTGCACAATCAGCAGAAGGCAGAGCATTGAGGAACCATGGAAGTTTCTGACGGAATTGGATTGTGGATGGGCGACTATTAACCAAATCTGAGTGCAGAAAGCACTGGCACCAGACAAAATGTTAGAACCTGAAAGCATTCTTCTTGATAAACTAAATTGCATAGATTCTGTTTTTCATACACTTTCATTCTACATGAACTGTTATATTTTGCTTTTCATCAATAAATAAGCCAGTTGGATACAACCGTCCAACGAAAGAGTAACAATGGTGTTAAAGCATTCATAAATGCATACACAAAAAGAAAGAGAAAGATTAACAATACCGTTGTGCAGTCTTTACAAATACCACCTAAGCCACAAGGAGCATCGTCAGGTGAACAGCACGGTGGCTGAAAAGCAAACTTTAGCTTCAGTAAATGTAAACCACTACTACAAGTAATATGTAAACTGCACATGTAACCACCTGACTAATAAACATAAATTGGATGGTCATACCAAGTGATGATTAACTTACAAAAAGACTATGAGACCATGAAATGACCTCAAGTATCAAACAGACAACTAACTGCCTATAAGCTGGGTTGCTCCTAATGCAACTGCAACTGCAAACCCAAACTCATAGACAACTCACATCGACACCCACTCACAATGACACAAACCACAATAAAGGACAAAAAAGAATAGTGTTTTATAAGCAGGCAAGTTTGCTTGTCTAATTACCTGGGACAGCCAATAAGTAAAAGCAAGATATTTGCAGCAATTAAGAAGGATTGCATATAATTGAAGCATTTAACAAAATGATGATAACATAGATGACTTTTCTTAGTTTGAGCCAATGTCTTATGCAAATGTGCGCCAGTATATTCAAGAGAGAAAGTGAAGGACATAGAATGTAGGCCATCTAAGAAACGGCACTGAAATAACAATAGAAAGATGGAAGTTTTTTCCATAAAAGAGAAAAGGGTCAAGTTTTAGCATCTGACACAACTCACACCTGATCATCAGGGGGGCAATAAGAACCGTTCATAAACTTTCGGCAGCAACCAAAAGCCTCTGGTGATAACCACACAAGAAAGTCATCAAGCCATGATGCAGCAGGCTTTGCAATGTAGCTTGATTCAGGACTTAAAGATGCACTTGATATCTGCAGCATAATTGAAGCCCACAAGAAGTTATCCAACAGAAACGCTTCTAACCATTCAGTGTAAGAAGAGTAGAATTAATAACATCTATTTGACTGATTACTTAGAAGTGCTAGTATATTAATGGGTCTTTAGATTGACTAAACTTTAACACATCATAAAACATAACGAGAACTGCAACTCCCAATTACAAGGGCATGAACAAAAGATCAAAGTTAACACCATGGACATAAATTTATTTTTATAGATATGTTATTGTTATTATCCATCCATAAGACATAATACATTTAACATGACACCCTAAGTCTTTGTACATTCTACGGCGTGACTCCAGCCTCCAGCAACATTAAGTAGATCTAATAATACATGAAAAAAATGGATCAATTCTGATGAAATAACTGAAGGTTTCTTAAAGGGGTAGAAGAACATAGCCGAGATGAACTAGAATAGGGGCAGAAAAATACCACCACAGAAGTTCTAGGAGAAATAAAATGGCCACGTACCTCATTTAAAAGGGAGTTTGAATCACACTGACTGATAGAGCATAACTGGTTTGTATGTCTCGATCCCAAGCTGAGGAAGAAAGTCATTGGACATCATATCAGAGTATTAAAAGGCTCATTCTATTTGGTTGCTTAGCAGTAAAAGGAACACGAGGAAAGAATCATCATGATAACTGGCTTACAAAAAACAGTATTAACTCTAAACTACTAGAGACAACAAAAGACTGCTGGTTTGAGTTAATCATCTAACAGCCAGACACTGTTTTTGGCTCCCTATTACTTGTTCTTTCTCAATGCATTTGTAATCCCAATACTGAATGACTCCCTTGCAAACAACATACAGATGCCTTAGTTTTTAAAAACTCCCAGGAAATGTGTATTTCAGTTCAAGTGATCATTCCTCCTTTAAATCATTTGTGGCACTCACTTTATGAAGTCTCAAATCATTTCCAACTCTAGGTTTACCAAGTTTTATACTCCTGGCCTCCACTCTTCAGAAGCTTAGAATACGATATCACTAGATGGTAGTAGAACAAGTTTCCTCACTCCCTGCCACCCTAAAGAAGCACACCCCACCATCAACCCCTTCTTTCCAATCTAACTCAGTTTCTTCAGTTTCTCAATTTTAATACGAGTAATGTCATTCCCACACCAACAATTGTTATCCCTACTCCAAATTCAAGTATGCATATCAGTTAACTACACTCCAAGTTGGAGTAGGGTTAACTGAAAGTGGACTTTCCTTCAGTCAAATTAACAAAACAGAGTAACAAACACATCAAATCATATACCTATAGTTATAATCTTTAACAACAAAATATAATGGTGGTCCAACTCTCAGATACTCTGAAATATTGTTGAAATATCCCTGAGAGAAAATACAAAGAAGATAGTAAGATAGCCAGGCAAAAAGGAGAATGCTGACTGGGTGGCCAAAAAAGAAAAGAAAAGAAAAGAAAAGAAAAGAAAATAGCCTTCAACCTGAAGGTAAGAATCCCGGGGAAGAACAATTTTCTGCTCCAAACCGGGATCAATCCTTGTGCACAGTCCCTACCAAGAAATCCAGAAACTCATTGAATAAATTACTTGAATTTACAGAAGGAGTGGAAGAGGAGGACAGTGAAAAACTTACAATGCTTGCCAGTGTAAATGCAACAAAAACAGCAATGACAATTACTTTTACTCCCCAAAGTCCAAGAATGGGTGCATGAACTTCCTATAAAATGAGAAAACCACAAAAATTACTTTGGAGATGACATCAAGATGATATACACACCTGTTCATTTCCATCAACTAAAAGAGAAAAAGCATTCCGGAAATTAACCAATTAGAATAATTAGGGATAAAGTAGATGGTATACACTAAATACATGATTTAGCTAGAAAATCCAAAAATTACCTTCATATACCTAGCCAAGAGTCCAGGTCTCTGGTCAACACCTACATTTCATCAACATTAGTAAATCAAAGAGTATATGCATGACTAAATCAAAGAAAAAGTATAATGGTACATAAAAAAACTGCAACCAATGAAGACAGAATGCTTAAACAACTACCTTCATCAGACCCAGCAGAAGATGGAACTTTTATGCATGGAAAACAATCAATCCTATTATCCTCAGCTCTTCGACAGTCATATACAATCAGTGCAACAAAAGCAGTCACTTGCAGAAGGAAATCCAGTAAAACAGCCAAAGCTGTAGATAAATCAGTGGGCAAATGTTAAAATTCAAATGAATGTCAGATCCAAAATTAATTTCTAATATGATGAGACTATGGGGACCTGCAAACATGGAGAAAACACGACATGCTGGCATAGGAGTGAAACTGCCAACAGCAAATGCCAGAATCTCAGACAAACTAGCAAGTGTTATCGACGGACCAACTTCAACTAGTGCATTACTAATTCGCTCCTCTAACGACAACTCCATTGATTGTCGTTTTACAGCATGAACCAATATACACATGTTGTCTACTCCAACCTGAGAAGTTGATAGGATCCAAAGAGAGAAACAAAGTAAGCTTCAAATGACTGTCAATGCAAAATAATACAATCAAATATAAAAACCTTCATAAACGGTGCATATATTAGCACGACAGTGGCAATTGCCGGGAACTGAACTTACAGCCAGAACCAGGAACGGAATGACTTCCATAATAATCAACGTGGATTTGACTCCCATAGCACTGAAAAATCCAACAGATCCAAGGACAGAAAGCATGACAAGCACAACTCCCGAGAGACCAAGTAATACCTGGAAATCATGTAACCAAAAAAGGGAGTTCCGTAGACTGTATAACAATGGGCAATTAACCTTTACATGCAGAAGACTTGGAGAGCTGGAGTGACAGTCAACCATACCTTGGATGAAAGGTAGAAGGTTGACAAACGAGATGCATCTCCCAAAGTAATTGATACATAAGCAAACATCACAACATAGCTCACCTAAAGTAAGATAAAAGCTTCAGATATGAAGGGAAACAGAAGGAGTCATGTAATTCTTAAAGATCAGCAACTGCCCCAGGGTTATGTAATAAAAATTAGCCTATGCCGCTGTGGTTGACTATAACAAATACATCCATTCTCCAGATTCTTACCACTATTGTAATGACATCTGCAGTACTTTCTCTTTTCAATTCTTCCTCAATTGAGCTTTCACTGGAGTATGAAAGACTAAGATTTCTAGACTGAACCATGGGCAGCAGCACCTCCTGCAAGGAATTACTAGAAGCAGTAAGCAATCAAACAGGAGGGGAATTCGATATGTGCAAGTAATTAAACAGAAGAGTGCTGTTCAAACCTCCACTAACTCAATGAAAGCTTTTTCCCATGCCACCGCCTTTCCGTTACCCAGTTCATCAATTGCATTATTAACTGGGTATGTGACAACAAATGCAGAAGCCTGACATTCAAAAGTACCAAGGGGTTAACATAAACCCATATTTCAATGCAAAAATAGAACACATTACCTCTGAATAGTTGTCCCCAGAAAATCCTCCCAAGGCAGTGCTTGGATCAAGTGGTCCCTCAAATGCACTCAAGCACGTGTCTGCACTAGCGTAATGCTGAAAATTGAAAAGAGCAGGGGATGATAGAAAATAAGAATCCACGGACCCAAAAGAATCACAGATACAGGTGCACAAATTTTATAGCAAACAGCTTTTCAAATTCCAAAGCTTCAAAATCCCAGGACTTACCTGAAAACAATACTCAGCATGTTCAATCCCTCCATACTCATCAAAATTATAAGGGTCCATTTTGAAGTACTATCAGAAAAGGGGAAAAAAAACTGATGTGAGTAACATGATTGTTCACAAGTTTAATTGTAAGATAAATTAACAATTCATTTAAGAGCTCACAGCCACAGCGACAATGCATATAACTCCCTAAGCCTAAACTAGACGTTCCAACTTTCTCCAGTTTGTTAGCTCCACTGGATAAATGTTTTAAGTGCACACTTCAAGACACAAAAATCCACAAATCTAAGGCACTGTGAGAAAACCTGTAATACACTTTGAGTTGCACAATCTTGGCCAAGAGGCTTCAAGCAAATATCAGTTAGGGATATGGTTGAGCCAGAATAATTTGCTCGGATACTATCAACCTGGCACATTTGAAGACAATATAAGTATAGAAAGGAAGTGCAAAATAGGAAAGAAAATGCTCACTTTCTTCAATAAAATATAAATAATTAACAAAAAAATAGCACAGTGACAGGTAATATTTAAATTAGAAAAGTAGCAGTACCGAGCAGGCAGAATACCTTTTCCTGTATTTCAAAAAGCAGCTGGATATTATCATCTGTGACAATACTGGGATTCTTTTTGCTACTGGGATCTGGCAAGGTTGCTATTATAAGCTGCCAGACACAACAATACACGTTGGCTCATTACATTTTAACATAAAGGTATAACTCGTCGTGATTATTTTTCTGGGGGCACCACAACCAATTTTAATTGCTTCTGTAATTTTTTTGCCAGTATGTATAAGGAAGCTTGCACATTGCTCTTAAAGTTTAGGATGGCAAGTAGAGAAAGCAAAGAAATAAAACCACTGAAGACCACTGATGACAAATAAAGAGAGACAAACATTATGGGAATAGTGGACCTGCTCAATTCTGTAGAAAGGGGCAAGGTGGCTGTCAAAATATTGTTTCTCCTCTGCTGCCTTACTCCCATGACCTACCCATATCTACATAATCATGTTGTCACAACTAAGGAACTATAGAATGATCATATTATGAAATAAGCAAAAACAGCAATAATAAATACTGCCTGATCGTAAAGCGTTAAAAGTGCAGCAAAAGAAAAATCTTTCAGTCTGTCACAGAAAATGATACCTTCTCAGGCCTTGTCTCCACTTTAAAACGAATTAAGCCTACACAGAGAACAAGGACAATCGCCAATGTTGAGCAAAGCACGAGAGTGGGATTTCTAGCAACCCATGAGCCATAGCACCTGCATGGAAGATTAAGATACCGACATAATCTGTGTTTCTTGAACAAAAAAGATGCTTATGGTAATTGTTCAAATAGTAGTTCATTTCACCTGTAAAAGCTTGAGAGGTGTGCTTGAACACCAAGAAGCTGAAACCTGTTAGTCAGGCGAGGAAACATCTCATGCACCTGTCATTCATGGGAAGAGAGGCATGAATTAGGCCTTGTATCCAAATTATATGAAGTAGAAAAAATATACAGCAACTAGATGGAAGGTAGGGTGAAGAACCAGCACAAGAGAAAAACAAATTGAACAAAGAAATGAATTTTATCTACCTTTCCATCCTTCTTTCGAATGTTGTTAGGATCAGTTTCAACATCATCACTAGATACCAACAGTGGCTCTGTGTCAACTGAAGAATGCCTTTCTGTTCCCCCCTGAGACATGGCCCATCCCACAAATGCAGAAACCAATACAATATACAAAATTGCTAAGGAGAAATCAAGGCATTTCACCTGCAAGCAGTAGTAAAAAGTATGAACTATTTTAGCTCTTTATCTCCAACCTATTCCATTGCATCTCAGTTGCTAGCACAAAAAAACAGCACCAACCACCAACACACAAGAAAGTAAATGACTTTAAACCATTTCAAACCTTTAGGGGTCCAACTTTAATAGAACATGAATCTTCCTTATGTGGAGATGGAGGCTCTGAGTGAGAGCACACTGGAGATGATGGGCAATCACCACAAGAGCAACTCAGTAAACTATCTCCACATGAATAAGTAGACGTATTCATAAGCTCCATTGTGGATGAATCAGGAAGACTTGACTTAAAATGAATGGCATAAGGTGAACCAGGAGATCCAGGAGGAGTCTTCTGACCAATAAATGCAAACCATTCTAAAAGAACAGAAAGATGAGATTAGAACATGAAATAAAGATAAAAACTACAGCATAAAATCAAGGATTAATGATTTACATGAAGTGACCATAAAAAAGAAAATGTGCAGTAACTTGCGGAAATATAAAATGCACACTACAAAGCTCCTTCATCTTTTTCTCTCAGCGGTAAGGATGATGAAGCTTATGTAAGGAGGACAGTTTGACATCACAGGGAAAGCCATATGGCAAGAGTGAGCATATGGAGTGATCAAATACTCTCAGAAGATAATAAGTCACCTTTAAAACTCTTGGCACCACCACCAACAAATTCTATGGCTCTGGTATTCATAGTCCCAAACTTCACCTCCTTGCAGGAATTATACAGCATTTTTCCATAGTCATCTGCTACATAATATTCAATACCATCCACAGTCAAGTTGCCACTAACCTGCCAGTAAGATGAACGGCAGTGAAGGATTACGACAAGTGTAGAACACAAAAAAAACTAAATACTATAAGAAGCAACAAATTTCCATCCTTCAAGTAGTGCAATGCCAATAAGCCTAAGTAAGTTTAAACAGCTAAGAGCCTAAAATAATTTCTTTTTTTTAAAAACAAAATAAAACAAGAGTGTATTTAGCAAAGATGAAAAGAAAAGGGTGACATGATAAGCAATGCTGACCTTAGCAGTAGAAGTCACATTGATGAAAAGGCTTTGATTCGGTGAGCATGACAGTTCACAGAAAAGATTCAAGAAGTTCCTCAAGCATGCCGGGCAGCCCACGAGGAAAGGAATTATCTGTAATTTGGTTGTGTACCGCACAGATCCACGGTTTTATCATATGATGGGGAAAAAGAAAGGCAAAGGTAGACAGAAAAGTGGAAATAAAGGATAGGAAGAGTTGTTGTTACCTGCTGGACCTGTTCTCTGAGAGTGTCGAATTGAGTCTGGGTGCAACAAACATTTCCAGTTATTGATGGACACAAGCTCTGAATCTTGGCAGAGAAATTGCTATCTGGCTGGAGAAAAGTAAGTAGATTTGGTCAGTGCAAAGTGATAGAGCAACGCAAGGGACTTGGGAAGAAGGGATAGTGATTACAGACCTTAACAGATGGGCGAGCATAAGGGCAGTTGAGGACTTTTCCGTCACTACGTACTCCACAGATATCATACATTGCGCAATACTCATTAGAATGCTTTGCGCTGCATAGTGTAGCACCAACCAACACAAACACGTTTGATCAAACTGAAACAGTGAAGTGAGGCAGAGAGGCAGAGAGGAAGGGAAGTTATGAGAATACTTACCCATAAGTGGGATGATCAGAGAGCGAAGGGAGAGAAGAGTGAGCGGTCGGTGAAGCAAGAATGAGCAAAGACGCGCACAAAATCGCCTGTTGGATCACGAACAAGTTTCTTAGACTCCCCATTTTCGGTCGCGAAAACAGGAATCAAGAGCTCAGTAGACAGCCGCTGACGAGTGATTTCTTTTCGGGGATACTCGATTACTAATGCCTGGAATGAAGAAGTGGTAATACAATACTGATAGATGGTAGCATTTCGTATCGTTTGGTTTTTGTTTTTGTTTTTGTTTTTAAATCACACAAATTTGAGATAGAGGAGAAACGGTTACGAGCAGAGTTGGTGCGGAGGGGGTGAGTTGAGTTTAGATGCAGAAGGAAGGATGGAAAGGATTTTGACTAACAAGAAGACGGTTGAGTAAGGAAGACGAAATCGATACTCTTTTTTCTAGGAAAAGAAAAGAAAGAAATCCTCGAGAAAAAGAATTACTATACATAAATAAAAGAGAGAAAATATCAAAAAGAAAAAGCTGGTGTGGGCATGGAGTTTGGCGGTTAGAGAGAAAAAATCATTCCTTCCTCGTGTTTTACGTTTATGATTTGTCTCCTTGTCTTCTATTCCCATTTCCCAATAAGAAAGCCCATTCCTAAAACAAAAAGCCCACCACCAAACTAAACTCAATTTTTATCCAACAGGACAATATGTCCGCCTACACAGTGCAAACGCATGGGTTGTGGGCTTCATTTTGGTCCTCTACCATTTCACAGATTGTGGAAGAAACTCAACTAGTCAACTGTAGTCTCTCATTCAGTTTATTGTGTACTTTTAAGAATCTGCGAGTCAAAAGCTCCTCTCATATAGCCTGTGTTTGGGAGTCTGGTTTCGGTACCGAAACCAGCATTCCCGGACTGAAATGGAGAAAAGATGTTTGGTAAACACCAGTTGGGGAGATGAAATTAGAAATTTTGGGTTCCAAAACCAGCATTTTCTCCATTTCGAGAATGGCCGAAATTGGAGCATTGGAGAAACCAGAAAAAAAGGAGTTTGCGGGATGGAGGGGTTTGTATTTTTTTGGACAAAAATACCCTTTCTATTCTTGTTTAATTACGATGCTACCTGGTATATAATATTGAAAAAAATACTGTTCACGTCTTCTTCTCCTCACTTTCCAGACTTTTTCTCTCTCCTCTAGCCCGACCATTTTCCCTCTCCTTCTCCAAAATTCGACTTCTTCGATTTCTTGCTCAAATCACGACGAAATCCAGCCAAAATTTAGCTAAACACTCCTCATTCAATCCTAAACAAACCCATGTGTCAATTTTAGGGATTAATCGCTCAATCTCCATAACCCATAAAATCCCCATTTTGGAACCCTAACTCCCAAAATCCATTTTTCACTCCAAAATCCTCTTTATCTCCACTCAATATGGCCAAAGGATCCTCTTCTAAGCGTGCTAGGACTAATACACCAAAGAAACCGTCTTCAAAGAGTCGGAAAAGTGATGCTGCTTCTTCTTCCTCCATGGAACCCGATTTTGAAGCTTTGGCCGTGGGTAATCCTTACTTCTATTTTCCTCCGGCTGATACTGATGCCAAGTTCTTTGTTAATACTGATGCCTGTGACATTTATTGTGTAATTGTTTTAGAAGATTGAGAAATTTTATTTATTTATTTCTTATTTTTAGTTATCGTTGATTTGCTATTGAGTTAAACTCAGCTCGAAGACAATCTAATTTTGTATTCATTTATAGTTCGTTTTGTTGCTGAATGTTAGCTCACTTTGTTTCCGAAATAATCACCATTTTCGCTGTCAAATGTATGCTTACTTTGCTGTCATAATAGTGCTCTATTTGCTGTCAAAATGTTGTCTGTTTGCTGTCAAATTAGTTACCATGATTTGGAATTTAGTTTGCATGATTTGCTTCTTTGTTTATAGCTAATGTTAGAACTGTTTCGTAGCTAATTTGTGGCCAATTTTTATGTTCAATTATGGCTGTTTTGGTTGATGAATGCTAGCTTGCCTTTTGTTGCCGAAATAATGCCCATTTAAGTGTTGAATTCAGCTCATTCTAGCCGTCAAAATGTGTGTTTATGTGCTGCCAATTTGGTGTTTATAATGTTGTCAATTCGTTGACGAATCGTTGCTCATTTAGTGTCCGTTTTTGTTGCCGAAAGGCTGTTGATTTTGTTGTCGAAATGGGTGCTTGTGCTGCTGCCAAAACCACGCCACTTTGCTGTCAATCTTTGCTCATTTTGCTGTCAATTTCGCACTAATAATTGCTTCCATTTTCATGTTATTTTTGCGGTCAATTGGGAGTTCGTTTTGATGACGAAATAGTGTCTGTTTTTCTGCCAAATTATGCATGTTTTGCTGTCAATATTAAGCTCATTCTAGCTGTCAATTTGATGCCCATTTTGCTGCCAATTCACGCATGTTTTGCTGTCCATTTTGTAGCTCTTTTAGCTGTCCAAATGCACCCCTTTTAGTGTCCAATCGTAGCTTGTTTCGTGTCTAATTTATGTCGCTGAAATGCTGTCAAATTGAGGTGTACTTGCTGCTGAAATGTTGTTCCAAAATAGGCTTGAATGGCTGGGGTTTTCATGCTTTTTCTGGCTGCGTTTTCATGCTTATTTATGGCTATTTTCATGCTTGATTGTGGCTGATTTTCAAGCTCGTTTGGCTGGTCATTAATTGGTAGCATTTGAAATGGCTAATTGGGAGCAATTTATTTTCATTTGTCATGTTCCATGTGAAACTAACACTTGTTTAATGTTCAATTACCTCAAGAAATAGTGTCAAAAGGTTTTATACAAAGACAAGTTTTGAAAAACGTATGAAATTTAAAACAGTGCTTACCGTGAATCACGGTAAGGGCTTAGCGTGATCACAGTAAGCATTTTTCTCTTAGCGTAATCACGGTAAGCTCTTACCGTAATCACGCTAAGGATTGTGTCAAATGGCCAATTATTTCCAGTGGCTACCGTAGCTCACGGTAAGGGCTTAACGTGATCACGGTAAAACCTAACCGTGATCACGGGAAGGCTATAACGTCTACTTTACTTTTACTATGGTGGATTTCACTTTTTAATTGCAGCACAATTCTTTCGTAGGGTTGACATGTTTTTTATGCATTTACTTTTACCAAACATTAGTTCTTGATGCTAGAATTTATACGATCTATTATTACGATTGAATATTTTTTATCAACTTGTTTTATCAAAATTGTTTGGCATCAATTAATGAACTAATGTTTACAAAAATTAAGAGTAGTCAACTATGCAATTTCAAAGTACTCAAATTTTTTATTTTATGGTATTAATAAATTTTACTTTATTTATGATTTAAATAAGTTTAATTTATTTATGGTATATAGATAAATATTATTAGATGTTAGATTATAAATAAAATGATTAAAAATATATATAAAGATAATAAAAAAGTTAATTATAACACTTAAAATGAATTATGCCCTTTATGGTCATTTTACATCTAAACCATAGTTTTGGAAAACTGTTTTACCAAACACCTCAGGTATCCCACTGAACTTTTACAATTTTGTTACCAAACAGCACACTCCGTTTCCCAGATGTCGTTTCCCCACTGAACATTTTCCCACTGACCATTTCCAGCCTGAACTGGAACGCCAAACAGAGCCATAGTTATCAACTGATTTAGCAAAAGCATTCAATTCAAATGGAATGGCAACTGCATGTAAAATGGTTTCCTCCTTGTCAGTATAGCAAACCCTCTTTGACGAGCACTGCAATGTAGTATGTTAACCGAGCTTAAACCGGGAACAATCCTGACTCCCCTCTCCTTTGCCAACCTTCTCATCCTAGCTGCTTCATCCCACAACCCATCCGCAGCATACATGCTTGACACCATCAAGTACCCTGCCCAATTCGAAGGCTCCAACTCAACAACTCGAATGACAGCTTCTTCACCAACCTCTGAATCCCCATAGTTTCTACAACCACTCAGCAGTGCTCCCCATACTCTTGCCGCATCCCTCACACTTTGGGGCATCATCTTCATCACTTCTCTTGCTCCCTCTAGTCTCCCTGCCCGCCCTAGCATGTCTACCATGCACGAATAGTGTTCCACCCCAAGCTCAACGCCTTCATCCTACACCATTGCCTTCAAGAAAGACATCCCCTCCTCCACTAATCCACTATGACTACAAGCCGAAAGTACCGACAGAGTGGTCACAGCGTTTGGCTTCAACCCCTGCCGTTGCATTTCAGTCACCAAAGCTAAAGCTTCGTGACCAAAGACCATTCACGCCATATGCAGCTGCCATGGCACTCCAACTTACTATATTCTTATCAGGGATCTCCTCAAAGGCCTTCCTTGACGCCTCTATTTCCCCGCATTTCGAATACATATCCACAATTGCAGTTCCCACCGCCACTCCTCCTGCAAAACCTTTTCGAATTGCAACTCCATGTGCCCACTTTGATCTCCTCAACTCAGCTGAAACTGAGCAAGCCTCAATAAGATTTACAAGTGTTACAGCATTAGGCCTCTCTGTGGTCTCGTTCATCTCTTGGTAAACAGCTATTGCTTCCTCCAGCTTGCCACAGCATGCAAGCCCACCTATCATTGTGCTCCATGAAATTGCATCTCTTCTCCTCATCCTCACAAAGATTTCCCAGGCAAGTTCAACCAGATTGCACTTTGCATAGGCATCAATCAGAGAAGTTAGCACTAGCTCATTTGATTCCCATCCCCGCCGGACTACTCTGCAGTGGATTGACTTGCAGTAAAAAGGGTGTCCTAAATACTTGCACGCTTGAAGAATATTCACTAGTGTCACTTCATCTGCCTCCACCCCTGTCTGCCTCATTGAATAAACCAGCAACAGAGCTTCTGAATACTGCTCGTTGTGAACAAATCCTGATAACATGGAATTCCAAGACACATTGTTCCTGCAAGGCATGACCCTGAAAACTTTAAATGCGGAGCTTGTATCATTACATTTGGAATACACGTCGATCAAGGAGTTCTGAACAAACAGATCGCTGTCCAAACCTTTATGTATCACCATGCTGTGTACCAATCTTCCCATACAGAGGTCTAGTAATGTACCACAACCTTTAAGAACGCTGACAACAACCACTCCATCCGGTTCAATACCAGGCACTGATATCATCTCCTTGAACAGTTGCAATCCAACCTGAGCTTACTGGTTCTGTACATAGCCACCGATCAGGGTACTCCACGAGATTTTATCTTTCCCAGGCATTTCAACAAACAGTTGGCTTGCACACTCAATGTCAGCATCTACATGCATGCTTAACAGATAATTCTGAACCGAGGAGAAGGCACAGAACCCACTCTGAATTGCAAAACCATGTAATTGGAGTCCTTCAAGCCTCGCTCTAAGGCGGCGACACGCCTGAATAACAAGCACCAATGTGGAAACGTTGGGTTCAAACCCAGCAACTCTTGCACTAGAGAAGCACCTCAACCCTTTTGCTTGGGCACCGTGGCGAAGGCAGCCATGAATCAAAATATTCCAAGAAACAGAATCTCTACTTCTTGTCATGGAACCAAAGACATCGAAAGCAGTACCCAAGTCCCCAAGTTTAACGTAGAAGTCCATGATGGAATTTCCAATGGAAGTAAAGGAATCAAGCCCTTGCTTGATGAACCAGGCATGAACAGCTTTTCCATGGATGGGGGACAGATGTGAGCATGCTTTGAGAATGTTTGATGGTTGGATTCCTCCGTTTGTCATCTCCTGATAGTTTGAAATCACCTGCTGCCATTGACCACCAGACGATGACTCTTCGATCCTCAAAAACCAATGTCATTTGGAATATTTATTTCAGCAGTGAAGTGCCAGTGGAATATCTTTGGGTTTTCTTTTTTTTTACTGTTTGAATATAGAGGGCAAGCTACGCTACGAGCCACCCACCACTCATATCACTCTCAAATTTGTCATTACTACTACTAAAAAGACATACAAGAAATTAATTACACTTGTTTACCAAACCAGCTGTTTGCATTTACACTGGAAAAATTGCACAAAAGAAGGTGAAAAACAAGGGACGTGAAGGGAGGCTTGGTGGTGCAAGAATGACTTCCCCTCCTGCAGTAGTACTGAATACTGATACCTTAGTCAACCTTCTAACTGCACTTCACATTGTACATATATATACCTACTACAAGAATTACAGTTTTACTGTTGACTAGTCTTTGATGGTCCAAGACAAAACTCACTAGTTTATGCTACAAAGAAGATTCGACAAATCCTTCATACACAAACAATCATCATACACGATCTCAGAGGGTATGCACTCCCTAGATGCAGCTTTATCCTCGTCACCTTAGTTGGGGAGGATGTTGATAAACTCGGTTTCCATCTTGCCTGGTGTGAAGCGGAGAACGTTGTTGCAAAGTTTGCGGGACACGTTGGTTAGGGCGAGGACGGTTGGAACGAATTCTGGGCCCTATTTGCCTCTCATTACTCGATTCGATACGTTCCAAAGTAACCACAACTTCTTTCATGGGTGGTCGGTGCTTAGGTTCAGCTTCCAGACAATTTAATGCAAGCTGAGCTATTCGCATTGCAGCTTTTGAGGGATACTTCCCTTCTAATCGAGAGTCCATAATACTCTTCAACTTCCTTTTATCAGACAAATATGGCTTGATCCAGTCCGCCAAACTATGTCTACCAGTTGGTCGGTTCGTATCAAGTGCCCTTAAGCCACTCAAAATCTCAACCAGTACAACACCAAAGCCATATACATCACTTTTTACATATAAATGCCCTGTTTTATTAGCACAAAGGTTGATGTCAAAATCTTTTCAGTCTGGTAAAAGGCTCTAGCCAAAACTTAAATAGGTTCAAGAGATCACCTGTAGCAACATACTCAGGAGCAGCATAACCATATGTGCCCATAACACGTGTTGTTACATGTGATTGACTCGCAGAAGGACCTAACTTTGCCAAACCAAAATCTGAAATCTTGGCTGTGTATGCCTGCAAAGAAAAATTTGAAGAGCAAGCATTTGATAAGGAATAAGTATATACTCTAGAGGATACTATAAGGCAATATTTTCATATAGAAGTAGAACTCTACCCCATCAAGCAGTATATTAGAGGCCTTGAAATCTCTGTAAATCACTTGCTTCTCTGATGTATGTAAGAAAGCAAGTCCCTTGGCTGCTCCAATGGCAATCTTAATCCGAATGTCCCATGGAAGTGGCTGAACAGCTGAACCCCCTATACCAATTTAAACATACACTGTACTGAGAACTAGCGATTTATTTTAGTTTTCGAAAGAAAATATTGAAATCAGAGCTGCCAGCAGAGACGGAAAAGATAGTTTCTTACTTCCAAATAGATGGTTTTCCAAGCTTCCCTTTTGCATGAATTCATAAACAAGCAGAAGCTCTTTTTCTTCCAAGCAATATCCTATTAGCCTCACAAGGTTAGGATGAGACAGCCTTCCCAAGAAATTTATCTCAGACTACACAAAACAAGAGAATAAAAACAATCAAAACCTGGATAAGGGTGACGAGAAGTTTACATGCATGCTGATACACCTCAACTTAAAGAGAGGGACCTTAATCCCAACATGTATAAATGTGTTATGCCTACACTATACCCCCGTATGTGCGAAGGTGTGCAGGTGATGTGACTGAGATCCTACAATTCAATGACATAGAACATCAACTTCTTGAGATCCCCATACAATTCGGCTAGTCTAGTTGTTATTAAGTGGCAATTGGCTAATGCTGGTGACCAGCTGCATAAAATCTCAAAAACATTCGAGCTAAGTTGAGTTACCTACCTGCCATTCTTCAAAACCCTGCAAGCTCTCAGAATTTAATCTTTTGACAGCAATTATACTTCCACTTCCAGGTTTTCCCGGACACTTCTCATCAAGCCAACCTTTGTAAACCTTACCAAAGCCTCCCTCCCCAAGAAGTGTATCGGATCTAAAATTCTTGGTGGCAGCCTTGAGTTCTGCAAAAGAGAAGATCCTCAAATTGGGGATGGGCAAGATCTGGCCGTTAGGGAAGTCATCACCACTTGCAGCTGAGAACAGGCTGTTTCCAGAGATGTTGCTGCCCCCGGAAGAAGTTGTATTGCTGGTTGTTTGGGAGAGGCCTGCTGTAGAATTACAGGAGTTTAAGTTAATTTGCGAACAGAGAGGCAATCAAGATTGGTAACTAATGGATAAGATTTGTTGTGGTAGGTTTGAAAGAATTGAAATCCTCGTATATAAAATCAACCTATCCTAAGTATGCACTTGAAGAGAAACGAAACAACCGCAGAGAAGGGAATTTCAGTTTCCTTCATTGATTAAATGCCAAAGGAGGAAGGAATGGGAAAAAACAGAAAAGAAAGAGCCTAAAGTCAACGCAGTCTAAAATGGAACAGAACACTATGCAGAAATAATAGAAAAAACACAGGAAAGAATGACAAGAAGCATTCAGTTAAGTGGTGAGGGAGTGGGGAGAGGGATTTACCTGAGCTAAGATGGGGAGAGGTGGAGGTGGGTGTATATGGAGAACCCCAGCAAATGCCCATATTCGAACTCACAGTCGCACACACAACGCCAAGTTGTCGGATTCAAAATATGGGAACCCTAAATCGACAGATAAGAGAAAGAAAGGTTGTTTGTTTGTGGTGGAATCCAAATTGATTGATCGAAAGAAGAAAGGAAGGTGTAAAGGTTATTCGATGGATTGAAAATAACTGTTTAGAGTAGTAGTAGGAGTAATGTTGGTGGTGGTGGACTTTGGATGGGTTTTTGTTTGGAGCAGAGGAACTGATGTTGCTGAAGAAGAAGATGGTACGGTGAGAAAATGGATGGAAGGGAAGAGATAGACTTCAAAATCCAGTCAAGGAAAAGACGATGAAGATGAAGATGATGAAAGAAGGAAACACTGAAATGCTGCAGCACGTTTCGCGGGTAAATGACTGTGTATACGTTGGTCAAAGTCAATTTGCCGTGTCAAGGATGGTGGTATTTCCTTTCACATTAGTTTTTTTTTAAAATTTTATTATTTCTTTTTGCTAGTCTAACAAAGACAGCTGATGTTTCTATTTATTGTTTTCTATGAGAGCGCTCTAATTTAGAAGAAGCAAACGTTTAGGGCCGTTTACCTGGAAGAATTTTTAATTTTTAATTTCCTATTTTTTTAAATTTTGAGAATTTTGTTTAATTCTGAAAATTGGAAAACGCGTTTACTTCGCGCTTGTTTTCTGATCAGAAAAATTAGAAAACGCGTTTATTTCGCACTGAATGTAAGAATTTTCTGATCTGAAAACTAGAAAACGTGTTTACTTCGCGCGTTTTCATTTTTTGTGAAAAACCGAAAATATTTGTAATGAAAAGAAGAAATCATTTGAAAATTTAATAGTCATTTTAAAAAGGAAAAACTTATTAAATATAACATCAATCTTCTAATATTGCATTTAAATATTGTAATTCATATTCCTACATGAAAATAAAAGCAAGCTATTGAGCACTATTTTAAAATTTTACATATATAAAATCACAATTATCTATTCATCATTAATCTATTACCTATTGAGTTACTTTTTTTTTATGCGAATACATCAATAATATTTTTTAAGGGCATCAATCATTTTTAATGTTATTTATTTACATTATTTAAATCAATCTTTTTTAAGGGCATCAACCACTAAAAAATAAAAGAATTCGGGATCGAAACAACCCTCTAATCAAAATCTTATTGAGGTTACCATACAACAATGGCGGGAACTCCCGTAAGAGATCGGAACATACTGTTATACAACAGGCAACTCCCGTAAGAGATGCTGTAAGCAGTCAGACCCTTCTTCTCTAGCCACTGAAGAAGCTCTCTTAGGGTTGGATTGTCCATCAAAATCCACCTATCCCACACAGTCCAGCTCATATCCTGGTGCTTGATAGTCTTGGGTGGAACTGGCTCGGCTATAGAGAACAGAGGGAGTGCTAGGTTTGCAAATCTTGTACAGCTCCAAACAAACAAGACCAGTTGCCATAGCAGTGGAGGTTGCAATCGCCGGTATGATCCTGCCAGCAATGAATTTGGCCTTCAGTTTGTAAACTTCAGGGATACCATAATTCCTTGCCCTCATGTTGGCAAGCCCAACAATGAAGTCCATGTGATAGTTTGTATCATCATCCTGCACGCGCAGAACAATACAAAGTGCAGTAAAAGTTAGCAAAAACTCGTGAAATCTTCACGTGTCACTGATCTACAAAATATGCACCCAACTAATGAGATTATGGCAATTTCTAATTACTTGAATGAAATGCATGATGTAAAAGCAATGCAGGAGTTCACTCCTTTCCTCTTCTATAGATCAAGAGACAGTAAAGGGATATCAACCAATTCCCACCCCTTCCTCCCATTTAAATACAACTAAACACAGAAAATCATCCTACTCCCATCCCTAGAGCCCTTGAACTAACTACCCGTGCTTATATAAAAAAAAAACCTCAATACTCAACAGTTATGATTCACAGCCCCAATGTCAAAGGCTCTAAAACTAAAGACTTGTTAAGCAAATGGAAACCAATTAACTTACGAAATCCACAATATTAAGACCTACATGTATACATGAATAAGACCTTAACTAGCAGGCATAACAAACAAACCTTCTCAAACTGAACTGGTTTCATCGTAAAACCAGGTGGGAGCTGCTGCTGGCATTTTTCTAACTTTGCAATCAACTCATTGATTACTGCAGCATCGTCAATTGATGAAGTAGAAAGAGTTGCGGCCTTCTCGTCTGTCTCAATTTTCACACCCTTCTTTGGCTCAAAATCAGGGACTATCACTCTGTTAACAGCTTCAGCCAACTTCTCAGGAGACTTAACCCAGTCAGGAACTGGTATGCCAAATGTTTCTACTCGCAAAACGGACGTTGCCATAATAAAATGTAGATAACTCATATCATCAGTTTAAATTTTTATCATCTAAAACCTATATACACATCAAACACCATCATCCCAATCCACCAGGAATAGCATACAGATGAGGAAATCAGTGAAAACACGAAAACATAATGACAAGAAATAAACCCTCAGTTAACTCCCCGTCTCAAACTAACCTAATCACAATGCAAATCATGTTCCATTTTCAAAGATACCAAACACGAAAACAAACCAACCAAGAAATTCAAGCACAAACATTGACAAAGTCACAAAGGCAGCAACTCAAAATCATGTTCTGTTTTCAAAGATACCAAAATCATTAATTCAATACCATACTACTGTTATTCAATGATTTCCAAAATTAAGCAATACTCAATACTCAAAATTTCCACCCAATCAAACAAAATTCTTGCAGCAATACTCAATGATTTCCAAAATTAAAATACATTTTCATAATCAATAAATCACAAGAAATCCAACTGCCTAGCAAGGGAATCAATGCTCAACCTAAATTCATATAGACCCTCGTATAAAAATTGAAAAGGAAACAAAGATGAGAAACAAAAGTAAATAAAGGTGAGTGAAGATTTGAAGCAAGACAACAGAGTGAGAGGTCACAGCGAGCGAATTAATGCCCAACCTAAATCTTACCATTTTGATTCGTTCTTCAAGTGAGGGAGGGAGCAAGCGGCTGCCGGCCGAGAGGGAGCGAATCGGGAGAGGGAGCAAGCGAATCGAAAGAGGGAGCAAGCGAATCGAGAGAGGGAGCAAGCAATCGATGACAGAGTAAGATGAGGCAACGAATCTGGTCTCTGGAAAGACTGGAATGGAATTGGATGGAGGTGCGACAGCGACGCGAGGGGAGACTCGAGCGAGTGATAACCGAAGGCAGTCGGAGAGTGGAGAAGAAGGTCGGCGTCGGAGGGAGAAGAGAAGAGGAACGCAAGAAGAGGAACGTGAGCAGATGATGATGAGGAAGAATGAGGACGAAGAATGTGAAGAAATAATGAGAGGTAAAAGTGTATTAAAAAAACTTTCATTTAATTTTCAAACAGAAAACCGTGTTTTAGAAATTTTGAAAATAATTTTTTTTTTTCAAAACTTACCCATAAATTTTTATTCCGAAAATTTTCATTTCAAAAATAACGCGAAGTAAACGCGTTTTCGAAAAAAAACTCCAGTGAGAATTTCCCAGGGCGGTAAACGGGGCCTTAGGTTCCAGACTTGATTTATTTTGTTGATCATTAGATACCTGGGAGGCAATGAGTTTCATATTGGCGACCAATATTTTTATATGATTCAATATTAGTTTATAATCTCTCTTTTTTTCCTTTTTCATATGTACAATTGGAGTAAAAAACATAGTTTCATTTATTATGCAAGCAAGCAATATAACAAAGGAAAGAGGAGGAGTAGACGGAAAAACAAGCAGCTAATTATTGTAATTAACATATAAGATAGAGAGAGAGAGAGCACTGGATCATAATATACTACACTAATATGGTGAAGATTTAAGAGGCACAGGTAGCACAGGAACAGGCGTCGCCGCACTTGCAGTAGGCTTTCCCGACGCCAGTGCTGACCACACTCTTTGGGCACGTGCACGGGTTGCGCCCACAGTGTTCCCCGCACGAGCATCGCTTGTGCCCCTCATCAGCCCCGCTACCGCTCGTCTGATCAGCACCCGCTACCGCTCGTCTGATCAGCACCCGCTCCGCATCTGTAAACATACATGTCAAATTAATCAATCAATCATGTATTCTTTTTCTTAATTAATTAACTGGCTGGAATTTAAGGGTACAATATATAGGAGTAGGACCTGCAAGTAGTTCCACCGGCGCATGGAACAGGGCATCCGCACCGATCATTGCATTTCTCCTTCCTAATGTCTGCCATTGATCTCTCTCCTCCTTTTCTTCTGTGCGTGTACGTCTTGTTAATATCTGCTAATCGATTTCTCTTCAAAATCAGAAACCATTGCTCCACTACTTAAATACCGTTAAAAGCCTCAAATAGTGGTAATATTCTTCTGTTAGAAATTCTGTAATTAACAAGTGGCACATCTAAACTGCAGAGGGCTTACACGTGGACATCAACGTGTTTAATAAATAGTATACACATCACACACGTGGAGAAGAGAAAATATATTAATTGTTTCAGCTGTTCAACTAATTTGATTGAATTGATCTCCTCTCTACTATATCAAGAGAGAGTATTTACAGATTTCAATTTTATTCACTTGAATGAGTACTTGGATTTGCGTTTGAATGAAGTCCTCCCGAATCTTCATGCCCTGATGCTTGGATGCATACAGTATACTATGTGTATATAATGTATACGTGGCCTCTCTTGCACAAAATTGGGTCTTGCCCTTGCATGTCCAACACCTACTCCCCAGCTGCAGGCCACATGGACAATTACAACTCCAACATAATAATTGACTTTTTTCTTGAGTATATAAATTAACTGACTCGCCAAACCCACACTTATATGTATAAAAATGAAATAATATCTCGAGTATAATATATAATTTTTCATAAAAATGAAACGAAAGTAGATCTATTGAAATATAAACTTATAAAATTATGGTTTTTTTATTATTTATCAAAGATAAACATTATGAACCCGAGCATGCAGGCATGTGCTTCTACAACTCATTGATTTCGACAGCATTTGATTAATTATTTGCTAGGAAGCAAGATAAGCTACGTACATTTCCACTCATTGATCTAATCACTATCACCCGAATATATATATTTTGACTAAACTTTGCTCTAAACATTCGGCAGCATTTGATTAATTAGGGGTGGCAATATGGAACATTATTTATATACCCGTTGATAATCTGCGATTAGGGGTATACCCTTTTGGGTAATTGTGTCACCGTTTGTCCTTCATGTCCGCTCCGAGTTTCCTGTAATGCGCCAGAGGAGGTTTTCGGCGTAAACTCTCCGACGGTCAAGTCAGTATGCTACGCAAGTATTAAGAGCTTAAGGACAATAACAGCCTGTATGCCTGTGTGTGTACGTGTGTATTACCTTGCCTTACTGTGCTATTTATAAGCCATACCTGACGACCGTTACAATGGCATCCATATAGCAATCAATCGCTATTAAAGGTTGTAATAACTCAGTCTGCAACGTGCGTAACGGTCCTCTCATGACTGTTACGAGCCAGTAACTGATGTCATTATAGCAACCGATACCCAGATACCGTTAGCTCCCGGTTATAGATCTCATGGGCACCCGGTATCTCCTTCTACCGGCCCCGTTGTAGCTAGATACCGTTAGTCTTTGCGACTACCCGGTACCCCTTCTACCTGTACCCTTTATCAACATATCTTGACTGCGCCTACGTGGCCAGTCCACCGGTCAATACTTCCAACAGAAAAAAACCCCCTTACCCTTGGGATTTATCCATGTGTTATTAGAAGCCCAAACGAAAATGAGCCCGAGTGTTCACCAAGGGTTATCAATTCCGCGGCCTCCGAATCACGGTGCTCTAACTTCCAGATTTTGCCTTTTAAGGCTACCGTAAACATAATACCAGACGCGTGTATTAGTTTCCCGTTTCAGATTAGTACCGGTTTTGCAGCTTTTCAACTTCGTCGAAACTCCCACCAAAACGAAAAGTCAAATGTAATAATGACTCTCCCCAGTTGATGACGTAACTTACTCAACCTACGTGACCCCCTACACATCGTTTCATGCTTCCTCTTCCCAATACGACGATTCATCACTCGAACCAATCCAAAGGTCGCGTCCCCCTGATTTTCTCACGATTGCTTCCCTCTTTCCATAAAAGCAATCTTTCCTCATTTTAATTTCTTTTTACCTTTCTCAAGCTAAAAAACCCTAAGTTGCAATTTGCTCGTCTCCAAAGACTTCCTCGCCGTGTCGCCGCTTCTCCTGCAACTCTAAGGTATACCATCCCCTCTTTTCTTCCTCTTTATTCTCCTTTTCCTCCATGGCTAGTCGTGTGCGCCCCACTGCTCAAGCTATAGAAAAAATGGATCTCATCCCTTCCGTCATTACCAAAGAGGCGACCTTAACTGCCATCCTTAAAAGCTTGAAAGTTCATATCCCTGACGACTGCCACCCCCAACTTGCTGGTCCACACCTTAGGATGACCAGTGTGATGTCTGGAACCCGCCGTATAATATATACTAAGATGTTTTCCTACGGGTTCTATTTTCTCGTTGAAAAAATGGTGGAAGACCTCTTGAAATATAGTCAACTGAACCCAGTTTAGATAACTCCACCTTCTTGGAGTTGTATCTATGCCTTCATCCGGATCTGCAGAATCTATGGGGTAGAACCTTCTCTTCGACTCTTCCGTCATTTCTTTGCCATGCACTGCCGCAAAGGAGTGATCGGCTTCAGCCCCAGATGGTTCACGGACCCAATTTTCCCTTTTCTCCGAAACTTACAGAAGATCGAAGACTCAGTAAAAGGATGGAAAGAAAACTTTTTTGTCATCGAATTCAAGGAAACCATGTGGAGGCCCGATTTTAACTTTACTATTGTTGAAAATGACTGGAGGCTCCCGACAATCTTGATAAAGATGAAAAAGAGGATATTGCCAAGCTTGTTGCCGTGCAAACTCCATTTCACGTCAAAAAGTTGGCTACCGGTGTCCCTCTCAAAGACTGCCGCGAGGGTGATCCCCTAGGATTTCTCTCTATTATACTTCTTTTTCTGACTCTTATATTTTCCTTTGTGTTCTCTTGCAGACGTTCCCCCAGGCTGGAAACCCACGTGTATGAGACGTCGAGAAAAGAAAGGAGTTGTTGCTCAACTTCGCATTCCGAAAAGAAAAAGAACCGGAGCAACCAGATCTGGAAGGATTACCGTTAGCATCCCTCGTCCACCACCCCAAGTTGCCTCTGCCTCTAACGACCCTACCGATACCGATATCGATCAGGTTTCTGATAGAGATATTGCCGAAGCTATTGATCCACTAGTGGCTAAGGAAGTTGCAGCCAGTGCTGACCAATCAATTCCCCCAACCATTGTTACCGTTGAAGACTGTTCCACTGAAGACGATATGCCTCTTCAATCATGCGTTGGCTTCGCCAAAGCTGCCAAGAGGAAACTGGCAAAGGAAGGTCCTTCCGGAAAGAAACGGAGACCTCATGTTTCCGGAGAAGATCATCTTCCTAGGGATGCAGGAATAATCAATCTCCACCCCTCTTCTCCGCGTGTGCTAGAACTGGAAGTTACTCCTTCTGTCAACGTTCCTTTAGAACCTCCGCCGGATACCTCTGCTGTCCTTGTGGACGATACTCCTCGTGAAGATCCTCCTCCTTCTTCTCCAACTCCCGCTGCTGCCACCGTTAACGCCCCTGAAAATGCCACCACCATCATGTGAACATCCTCCACCAACCTTTCCGCACCGAATGCCCAAGACCCTTTCGAACTAGAGCCTCTTCTCCGCAAGCGGCGTTCGAAGAGATCAGCGCCTTCTGACGGTAACTTGGGCGACCGCGTTCTTGGGCTCCTTCCCAGTACCTCTGCTCCTACATTCTCTGTAGACGATTTCAGGGTACCTCCCATGCTCAATCTCCACGTTACCGTTTGTGACCCTAAGTTCCCCGACACTCCCTTGGGCAAGATAGATTTGTGGAATTTTGCCCAGAACAGCTGCCTTACTCTTGGGGTGTCAGATCCCAGCTACCGGGACGTCCAAATGGGCCGATTGATGTCTGAAATGATGACTTGCGAAGTCGACAGAGCCAACTACCAAAAGGCTCATTTTAGTGCTCAATTGGACTATTTCCGCAGCACCGCCTATACCATGATGGCCACTGCCCAATACCTGTACGAGACGGTCGCCAGCCGGAACAATAACCAAGTGGACTACCTTGACCATATGCACGCAAACGTTACATCCCTAAGGGAAAAACTCTCCAAAGCCACAGATCTTCAGCAAAAAGCAAACGAAACCATCAGCCAGCTCATGACAGAACTAGAAGAATCGAAGAAAAAAGAAGAGACCTTGGCCACTTCTATCCAAGAGCTGACGGATGACATCACCCTGAAGAATGAAACGGTGTCCTCATTGCAAGAACAACTCAATCTTCAAAAAGAGTCAATGGAACGAGAACTGGACCTACGCCATCAAGAGTTGTTCTCCCTTCAAAAGGATGTGACGGAGAAACAAGTGCTTCTGGATGCCGTCCCCACTCGCATAGAAAATTGGAGAAATGCCACTGCCCGTGCCGTCATCACCGGTTTTGTGGATTATTATGGGCCCAAAAAATTTGATGTTATCAGGGCTGGGTGATAGCACGTTTCATACTCTCAGTTTTACCCTCCTTTTCAGCCCTTTCGGGGGCTCGATGTTGACATTTGACCCTCATTTTAATCTTATTTGCAGATTAGCATCAAAGGAGGGAAAAGTCCGAAAAGAAGCGATTTTAGAGCATTTTTTAGGACTTCCATTTTCCAGGCCTAGAAGAAAGAATGTCGTCAAGACCTCGACGCGAACCAGACCAGTGCGCTGTCTCAAGGCCTCGACAGTTCTGAGCCTTCTTCCAAAGAAAGCATCTTCTGAGATCCGCACGGAATCCCAGGCGTTTCCAGAAGGCATCAGGCGTGTCAGGAATCCCAAACTATTCCTTTTGCAAGGACATGTGCTGTCACACCCTCATTGCCCTTAGCTGTTTTTGTCTCCTAGCTAGTTTAGGCTATATAAGTATAGTTTTAGGGTTTTTGTAAGGACGACTGTTCCAAGGATAATTTCTTACATAAGTTTCAGCATTTATTTTCTGGGGATCATCTCCTCTTCTCGATCAAGAGCAGCCATTGTCAACAACTTTCCTCTTCGATTATTTAATTAATCTATCAGTTTACTCTACTCCCTTATACTTTCTTTAGTTTATCATTGTATGATTCTATCCACCTACTGTTTATATTATAGTATGAGTAGCTAAAAACCCCGTTCTTGGTGAAGGGTGTTCCACGGGTTGTAGAGTTCGGCTAAGAGGTCTAATGCATGCTTAACATATTCTTTTGTGACACACAACTGCCTACCGATTTAATTACATGCTTGTCTAGAAATGTTAAGAGCTTGATCACCTTTTAGTATTTCTGCATGAGTAACGTCATATTCCAGGGTTATAACTGATGCGAAGCCCTGGAGTTAGAGCAGGCACCTAGGGGAGGCAGCGCGAGAGGCCTCACCTAGGGGTAAACAGTTATCTAGGGTATGCGATACGAGTCTGACAAGCTGAGCTATCACGCCCTAGATCTGTCTTACCTCTCCTTCATGGGCATTCTGAATTTAGCCATCCTCCCTATAGCAGATCTGCACATGAGTCTGGAAAACCTCTGCACCGATGACTAGCCGACCTAGAAAACAACCCAAGGGAGCACCTTTCACTAAGATCTCGTCCTATTTGATTAATATCCTTTTCATTACTTTTCCTGCATTCGATCTGTTTACGTCTCTTGCTTTGGATTGCAATTTACATATCTTGCCCTGGATTACGATTTACTTTCGTGCCCTAGATAAGTACTTCCCAATTCTGTTTTGTTAGCTCCCCTACTCTGCGTTGATTAATTTATTAATCAACATAAACCCCCCCCCCCCTTACTGTTACTTTGGTTAGATCTGTTGCGTATTGCCTCGTCATACATACTCACTAGCAATTCATTCCTTCAATCTCTGCGGTTCGACCCTGTCTTGCTCTATACACATTAATTTGTGCATTTAGGCATCAGGATAAATTTAAGTATATTTGACTGACGATCAAATTTTGGCGCCGTTGCCGGGGATTGAACGGTACTGATTTTGTTTTGTTTTTCTTGTATGACCAGGAGATCTGCCCCCGATCTACTCCCTTTAGACCTCGAGTTGAACATAACAGAAAGAGGACTTCGTAAGCAAGCTCAAGGGACATCTGCTCATCGTAGAGTGATCCCTCATCCTGCCCTCGACGGTTCCCCTTCTAATCTGGCTGACCATGAACATCAGCTTTTCTTAGACCTGACCTTTCTCCATCGTGATCCCGAAAACCCTATACCAGACCACTTTAATTTTCCAGCAATAGATGACCTAGCCAACAATGACAACCGTAACAACCGTGAGAACCACGAAGATCCACCACCACCCAGACCAACAAACCATCGACAATTTCCAGGCAACCCCCGATATGGCCAGTAGCTGCATTGACTAGCCCAATGTTCCTAATGACTGGACTCTGAAGTCCGCCGTACTTCATCATCTGCCTACTTTTCGAGGGGTAGCCAAGGAAAATGCTCTTCGCCATCTTCAACAGCTCCACTCTATTTGCGAGGCCATGAAACCTGCCAACGTTAGTATTGAGCAGGCCAAGCTTCGCGCATTCCAGTGGTCTCTCAAAGATGATGCCCTAGATTGGTATTACGACCTTCCCGCAAGATCTATTCGTTCTTGGGCGGACATGTCAAAAATCTTCACTGAGAAGTATTACCCAACTTCTATCTCCAATACCACGCGCAAGCAACTCGTCTCCATTGTTCAGAAGAAAGAAGAGACTCTAGCCCAGTACTATGAGAGATTCCAGAAGATGCAATCGAGTTGCCCAGCTCACAATCTTACCGAGCATGCTCTGGTTCAATATTTTTGTGAAGGCCTCAAGGCTCAAGATAAGGCGTTGCTTAACGCAGCCGCCAATGGATCCTTGACTGCTCTAACTCCAAGAGCCGCACGAGCAACAATAGAGCTCATGGCCAAGAACACCTCTGACGACCTTGCCAACAATCCAGGCCAGGATGTCCAAGTAGCTGCCCTTCAGAACCAGATATCTTCTCTCACAGAAATGTTCCAAAACTTCATAACTGCACAACCCGCACCTGTCAAGGCCTGCCAGATATGCAATTTCGTGGATCACCCCACTGATGCATGTCCTCATATTCCGGAGGAAATACAAGTGAATGCTGCTTGCCAATTTATTCCAGTCTCTTACGCTCAGACTTACAATCAAGGCTGGAAATAACCAAATCCAGGATGGGTCCCTAACACTCAGCTTTCGGGACCTAGCCATCAACAGCATCAGAACCCCTATGGAAATCCCCCTCCTAATATGCCCAATTTCAGACCTCGACCCACATTTCATCAGAACCAGTATCAACGCCAACCTCCTCAGGATCAGACCTTCGTCCATCCTCCAGACCAGACTTTTGTCCAGCCCCCGACTGCTAAAATGCCTAAGAATCCCGAGCAGCAGAAAGAAATAGATGAACTTAAGAAGCAAATGAGTGCCCTGACTGCCAAATTGCAAGAGTTGACTAATCATGGCAAACTGCCACCCCAGACAGAAACAAATCCCAAGCACAATGTCTGTGCAGTAACTTTGCGTAATGGATCAACTTTGAACCCACTAGAGCTTCCAGCCCAAGATATTGAAAATTCTCCAGAGGCCGAAATTCGGCCTAAACCTAGAACGAAGCTCCCCAAGGTCCCTAGATTCGTGGAAGTTAAAGAAGATAGAATCCACTCCCCTAGAGGTTCACCACGAAATGAACCCAACCCACTAAAATTTACCCAAGAGTACATTCATAAGATTTTCGAGCCCCCGTTCCCTCACAGATTGGTCAAGGCCAAGAAAGATAAGGAGGATTGCGATATCTTTGAATGTTCAGTAAAGTGGTTGTCAACATCCCTCTTCTCTAGGCCGTGAAAAATGTCCCTTGCTATGCCAAATTCCTGAAGCAATTATGCACGAACAAAACCAAGTTCACCGAAGTTAACAAGATCAGCGTAGGGGCCAACGCGTCTGCACATATCCAGTGTCGGATCCCTCCAAAATGCAAAGATCAAGGCATGTTCATAATCCCTTGCCGAATCGGAACAGTTGATATTGGCAAGGCCATGTGTGACCTCGGAGCAGGAATCAATGTCATGCCCTTGATAATCTACCACAGTCTAGGCCTCGAGCCTCTCGTGCCTACAGACCTCGCCATCCAACTTGCTGACCGCTTTATCATCTACCCCGAGGGGATAATCAAGGATGTCTTAGTCCAAGTAGGAGAATTCTTGTTCCCTGCAGATTTTTATGTAATTTCAATGGAGAACGAAGACTCCACCAAATCCACAGATGTTCTTCTAAGCCGCCCATTTCTGGCCACAACCCGAGCAAAGATTGATGTTCACGATGCCACCATCTCCCTCGAATTTGATGGAGAGATCATCAAATTCAATATGCTAGAAGCCATGCGATACCCCTCTGAATTTTCTAGTGTGAATTATGTTGATATTGTTAACTCCCTTATGGGGGAAATTGATGAAATATATTCTACTGACCCCTTGCAATTTGCCCTTGACAGGAGTCTGACGCCAGCTCTTCTAGATGTCGTGGCCTCGACGCTTCCTATCCCATCTGAATTACACTCTGTCGTCGCTGACCTTGAAAAAGGCACTGTTGCTCAGTATGAGTCTCCGAATTAGTCTCCCGAATATCCGGGCCATGCTAAGTTATTTCCCTCTATTGATCAGGCTCCAGCCCTAGATCTGAAGCCACTGCCTACCCACTTGAAATATGCTTATCTAGGCCCCGATAACTCTCTACCTGTCATTATCTCCAACAAGCTCGAAGACCTCGAGGAGTCCAAGCTCATTTCCTTGCTAAGGAACTTCAGACAAGCCATAGGATGGACCATTGCGGACATTAAGGGCTTGTCTCCAGCATTATGCACTCATCACATCCACCTAGAAGACGCGAGCAAGACCATTCGCCAGCCCAGAGACGACTTAATCTGCCCATGATGGAAGTGGTGAAGAAAGAGATTCTCAAGTTGTTAGATACGGGAGTTATCTACCCCATCTCAGATAGCCCTTGGGTCAGCCCTATCCAGGTCGTACCCAAGAAAACAGGCATAACCATCACTATCGGTTAAGATGGCGAATCCATTCCTACCCGGATCCAGAATGGGTGGAGAGTGTGTATTGACTACCGCCGACTAAATTCTGCTATCAGGAGAGCTCATTTTCCCCTGCCTTTCATCGATCAGATGCTAGAACGCCTCGCCGGTAAAACCCATTATTGCTGTCTAGACGGTTACTCCGGATTCCATCAGATCCCAGTTGCTCCTGAAGACCAAGAAAAGACCACCTTTACCTGCCCTTTCGGGACCTTCGCGTATAAACGCATGCCCTTCGGTCTGTGCAACGCCCTTGCCATTTTCAAACCTTGTATGGTCAGCATTTTCTCTGAATTAGTTGAAGATGGAATCGAAGTCTTCATGGACGACTTCACCGTCTATGGAAACTCTTTTGAAGAATGCATGAACAATCTGAAAAGGTGCCTAGAGCGCTGCATTGAGACGAATCTTGTCCTGAATTTTGAAAAATGTCACTTTATGGTCGATCGAGCCCTGGTGCTTGGTCATGTTATCTCGGCCAAGGGAATTGAGGTTGACAAAGCCAAGATAGAAGTAATAGAATCCCTACCCTACCCATCTTGTGTCCGCGATGTGAGATCTTTTCTAGGCCATGCCGGTTTCTACCGAAGGTTCATTAAGGATTTTTCCAAGATTTCCCAACCCATGTGTCACTTGCTCCAGAAGGACGTGTCCTTTGATTTTAGCGAGGCCTGCAAAACCGCTTTTGAACTTCTCAAGAACAAACTTATCTCGGCCCCGATTATTCGAGCCCCCGACTAGACACTACCTTTCGAGGTCATGTGTGATGCCAGTAATTAGGCCCTAGGAGCCGTTTTGGGTCAGAAGAAGGATAAAGAGACCCATGTCATCTATTATGCTTCCAAGCTGCTAGACCCGTCCCAGCAGAACTACACTACCACAGAGAAAGAACTTCTAGCCGTAGTCTATGCTCTAGACAAGTTCAGACAATATCTGCTAGGCACTCATGTCTTCATCTACTCTGACCATTCTGCCCTTCGGTGTTTGTTAACCAAAGCCGATGCCAAACCTCGGCTTATTCATTGGATCTTGCTCCTACAAGAATTCAATATAGCTATCAAAGATAAGGCCGAAAAAGAAAACCTTGTGGCAGATCACTTGAGTAGACTTCCAACCCAAGAAGATAATTCGCGTGAGCCAATCCGGGATACTTTTCCAGACGAGCAATTATGTCTAGCCCAAGCTGTTTATTCCCCATAGTTTTCCGATATTGCAATCTTTTGTGCTACAGGCACTTACCCAGCTGATGCCACTCCCTCCGAATGCAATAGAATCAGAAGACAAGCAAAATACTACATATGGGACAGTCCCTACCTATGGAAGCACTGTGCGGATCAGATCATTCATAGATGTGTGACCATGGACGAGGTGCCCTCGATCCTTAAATTCTGCCATTCAAAAGGAGGCCATTTCGCGGCCAAGAAAACTGCCCTGAAGGTTCTGGAAGCTGGTCTGTACTGGCCCATCATTTTCAAGGATAGTTACATATTTTGCGCTTCGTGCCCCCGATGTCAGGCCACTGGAAATATCGGGGCCAGGAATCAGATGCCCTTGACAAACATTATCGCTTGCGAGATCTTTGATATCTGGGGTATAGACTTTATAGGCCCTTTTCCCAATTCCTTTGGGAACATCTACATCCTTCTGGCCGTCGATTATGTCTCTAAATGGTTCGAGGCCAAGGCTACTCGAACGGACGATTCCAAGGTGGTCGTGAATTTCCTCCGCACCAATATCTTCAACCGGTTCGGTACACCTAGAGCGCTGATCAGCGATATGGGTACCCACTTTTGCAATCGTGTTGTGTCCTCTCTTTTGACTAAGTATGGAGTCCACCATAGAACATCCACTTCTTATCACCCTCAGACTAACGGTCAAGCCGAGGTCTCGAACCGTGAGATCAAATCCATTCTTGAGAAGACCGTTAACCAGTCCAGAAAGGATTGGAGTTTGAAATTGGGTGATGCTCTCTAGGCCTATCGTACAGCTTTCAAGACCCCGATAGGAATGACCCCTTACAGACTTGTTTATGGGAAGCCGTGCCATCTCCCAGTGGAGATAGAGCACAAGGCTTTTTGGGCAATCAGAAAGGTGAACACAGATCTAGGCCTCGCTGACCAACATAGGCGCTTGCAAATTCAAGAGCTAGAGGAGTTGAGGGATGATGCTTACGAGAATGCCCTGCTCTATAAGGGCAAGACAAAAGCTTATCACGACCGACACCTTCGTCCCAAAATGTTCTCAGTCGGACAGCAAGTCTTGTTGTACAACTCATGACTGCGACTCTTTGCTGGGAAGTTAAAATCCAAATGGTCAGGACCTTTCGTGGTCAAGACAATCTATACCCATGGGGCAGTTGAAATTCAGAACCCGGTCACAGGAATCATCTTCAAGGTCAGTGGGCAGAGACTGAAGCCCTTCTATGAAGGTTTCCAGCCCTCGGTGGTTGAGGAGGCTATGGTGGATGTCCCACCTCTTCAGACCTAGAGTATCAAAGCACGTCGAGGTCCCGACGAGTAAATGGACCACGCTGGAGGCATTTGATATGCCGTCTGAACCATTTCTCTCTCCCTTATCTTCTTTCCACCTTTTTGGATCCTCTGATTTTATTTGATTTTATTCCCAGGCTTTGTTAATTGCATATAGTATATCCCTTTCACCTATGATTTTATTCCTTTTATTTAGCATTAACTCACCTTTATTCTCTCTTTTTGTCCATATCTTATATCAACCGACTCCCTTTTTGAAATTTAAAAGTTTTTCTCCTTTTCAGGCAGTTGAGATACGCATGGGCCGTCGTGCTCCACGCCCAGAACGCCACGTGGCCTGACAAGCGCAGTAAAGGCAGACCTCATCAATACAAAAGCTGCGGCATTTATTGCCAGCTGTGATTTCCACTCTCTCTCCCATGCTCCCACACAATTTTCACTCATATCACTTTCAAACCTATCACTTTCACCTCTCTCCCTCACCAAACACGCAACCCTATCCTCTCTCCAACACCATCTCTGTCCCCAATATTGTCTTCCTTCCCTCACCATCAATGGCACCTAAGACTAAAAAGCCAGCCCGCAAGAACGCTGCTGGACCTAAACCGGTGGACACTTCCAGCCCCGTTCCTTCCAGATCTAGATCTCAGTCAGCTACACCGAACTCGGCTTCATACAAAATAGTCACACCACCGTCTGTCAAGCCACATCCCATTTCCTCTCCTACGACGGTCTCACCCACAACCGTGGAACAGATCAGAGAGTTCACTCCGGTGGAAGATGACATAGAAGTCACAGGCTCCATTCCTCCGACCATGACGACCACTAGAGGCGGCCGTATGGTGAAGCTCCCTTCTGGATCATCCACGACCAAGTCCAAATCCAAAAAGCTCTCTATATCAGCCAAGCAGTCCCCCCTTGACGCGGCCGTCGACCGTTTCCTATCTCCTCAGCCTGCCTTAACGGTGGAGGAGGTCCTCAAGGACATCCTAGTCTCTGACGAAGAAGCTGAGGTCATGGAGGACCAAACGGAGACTGGTATTGGCCAGGAGGATGAGGTTATGGAGGAGGGAATGGGAGAAAGTGGAGAAGTTGAGGGAGACGAAGAGGAGGAAGATTTCGAGGCCCAGAAAGCAGCCGCGGCAAGATCAGTGGCTAAGAAAGGGAAGTCCAAAGCTGAAGCCAAGCCAGCTGCAGTCGGTACACCAGTGAGTCTCAATAGGAAACTTCCAGCCACCAGTGCCGGCAAGCCCTCGAGTTCCAAGAAGCTTCGGGCCCCCGAAACAGATGAGGATGTCGAGGTTGAGACCCCAACGCCTTCATCTATCCCCAGATCCGGCTCACAACAGGTGACTTCTGACCTTTCCTCACCCCATGAATGGATTGTCTTTAATGATAAACCTTCTCTTGACAAGTTAACTTTGCTGAATTCCAAGGGCGTTAGCTCATGTGCGCGCTTGGATTTTGATTTTCTTGCTAAGATGGGCATTGAGTCCAAGATCAGGGAGTATGTGGCCAACATTGGTTGGGAGTCTCTGTTCTATTTGGAGCACCCGACCTTTGTCGAGCTTTCCCTTGAATTTTTCACTACTTTTTGGGTAGATGGCACTTTTAGGCCCAAGGGTAAGGTCGGTCCAAACTCCTCCACCCCTGGTTTGATCAATTTTAGACTAGCCACCAAATGGGAGCATCTGACATTGGGTGAATTTAGTTGCTGGTTGTGATTTATCACTAAGGATGAATTGAACACCCCTCTGTACAAGAATGCCTTAACTGTTATCCCGTCTGTTTTTTATGCCACTATTGCTTTTTGGGAGCTAACCAATAAGCCTACTGTTAAGTATGATCCTAAGGGTAGTAAAGCCCATGAAATAGTTGACCCTGCATTGCGTATCCTGCATCGGTATCTAGCCCTCACCTTTTCAGCAAGATTTGGTTCCTCGGGACAGATATCTGTACAGGAACTTTTCTTTTTATGGTGCATGAAACACAAACGTAGGGTCAATCTAGGTTTTTGGGTAGCTTCGGGTGTTTTACATGTATTGAATGGTGGGCGTGGGCCTATTTTTGGATCCCTTATCTCCTTGTTTTCTGTGAAGATGCGTAACATTGACCTGGCTGCTAGTAACCTTTCTGAGCCCCTGACATTCAAGGATTTGGATATCCGAACCTTTGATGTCATGGGCCATTTATGTCTCTCACGTGGTGTATTGAGTTTTTACCCAGGTTGTGCCCCAGCAGCAGAGAAGGTTTTCGGGACCAAGAATGGCGGTATCTTTGACTATCCAGATCTTTCGGTCCCCCGCTCTAATGCCATTCCTCCAGCCCCCGAAAAGCAAGTGCCCCAAACGGAAGCAGCTCGACAAGGCCAGAATGCGGCATCAGAAAGCCAGCCCCCGACTCCTCTCATCGTCTATGACCCGACCCAGACGAGACTTCTCTAGCTTATCCTGCGGGAGCTTCAGGCTTTGACGGCTGAAGTTGCCCGCATAAATTTACCACCCCAGTAACCCACCCCCGAACAATTTTACTGTTTTTACTTTGTACTGTACTTATATTTCTTGAACTCCTTTTTATGCTCTCCCTGCATTGAGGACAATGCGCTGCCTAAGTGTGGGGAGGGAATTATTTATGCGTTTTGCCTGTGTGATTGCATGTTTATTTTTACGTTTGCTGCATGATTGTATGATCTTCGGATTTAATTTTTAGCCATGCTAGGAAAATTTTCCCACTATCAGTTTTCAAACCCTCATTTTTGGCATGCGTTTTTCAACTTCCGATGCATAGAAGAAGCATGGCATCCATAGCACCTACGCCTGAACATGCATTTTTAGACCTGCTAGCCCTTATATCCATATCTAGGCCACGACACCAGTAGTCATAATTTGATCCCGTGAGCATATTTGAGCTTCATGCCTTTTTATTTTTGAGAAAAAATGCTTAGCTAGGCACAGTCTAAGTTTGCATGATATCCCTGGGTATAGTCACTGTTAGGACATGGGAAAGCTTAGAAATGACAGAAAACTTCGCATCAATGTCTCTTTCCTTCTTTTCTCCCATCTCTCTCTCTTTTCTTTTCGAGCCCCCGACATTCCCCTTCTTTTCATACTCTTTCCTAACCATTCGCCTTTTCTTGATCTTTTTCCTTGGCAGGTGAGGTAGCGATTATTGAGGGTAACGTCGAGGGCTAGACACCTGAAGTGCGCAGGCAAGTTTAAGTGTGGGGAAGGAAGACAAAAGCAAAAGACTTCAGAGCAAAAAGCAGGAATCTAGGGCAAGAAAATTAAAAGCTCGAAAGAGTTTCGAGCCCTATACCATTCATACAATTCGAGCCCCAGAAACATTCAAGTGTGGGGAAGCGAAAAAAGAAGTCACCATCGATGCTGGAAGCAGATCAAGGGCGAGCGCTGAGCGGAAGATCAAAAGTTTCGCGCCCTGGTAGAATCATCTCATGCCATCTCCTCAACCCTAAAAAAAAAAATAAAAAAAAAACATTTAAATTTCAAAATAGTAGGAGAGGGGCACCGAACGTCCAAGTAAAAGCATCCACATTCGAAGCCTCAATAAGAAGACTTTTCCTACCCCCGAAAGAAGACCTACGTCTAGCCCCCGAATCATCTCGTGCCCTCGATGAAAGCTGCCTCGCCACTTCGCTTTTTCCCAGCTAAGGGGTCCAACCAGGTTTTGCCTGGTTCTTTCTTTTCTCCCCTCATTTCTCTTATGTTCATCCCCTACTTCTCCCTTCCACCTTTCTAGCTCTTTCGATCCCGTTTCTTTCTTCTTGCTGATGCGATACTTTTCCGATTGTTGATTGCCCATGCATGTGTTCTACAGTACTTGGATTGACGTGCAAGCCATGCTTGTGTTGTGTTATTTGCATTCATGAGTGGTAGCCTAAACACATATTTTATTCTGAGTATGAGTGCAAATACACATCTTTGTGAGGACTGCTGGTGAATAGGCTAGATATGGAAAAGTCTGGTTGATAGGGTCGTTATTCTATCAGCCAGATGCAGGTGCTTTTCTAGGTCTGGATTTATTCTGGTTGGGTGTAGCTTGTAGGATGGCGTGCCAATTCTAGGTGTTGGGAGTTGATTATGTATGTTTAGGAATGAGGTGGCTTTCCAATTTTGTTTATGCTCGAGGGCGAGCATAGGGGCAGTGTGGGGATGTTTGATAGCACGTTTCATACTCTCAGTTTTACCCTCCTTTTTAGCCTTTTCGGGGGCTCGATGTTGACATTTGACCCTCATTTTAATCTTATTTGCAGATTAGCATCAAAGGAGGGAAAAGTCCGAAAAGAAGCGATTTTAGGGCATTTCTGAGGACTTCCATTTTCCAGGCCTAGAAGAAAGAATGTCGTCAAGACCTCGACGCGAACCAGACCAATGCGTTGTGTCAAGGCCTCGACAGTTCTAAGCCTTCTTCCAAAGAAAGCATCTTCTGAGATCCGCACGGAATCCCAGGCGTTTCCAGAAGGCATCAGGCGTGTCAGGAATCCCAAACTATTCCTTTTGCAAGGACATGTGTTGTCACACCCTCATTGCCCTTAGCTGTTTTTATCTCCTAGCTAGTTTAGGCTATATAAGTATAGTTTTAGGGTTTTTGTAAGGACGGTTGTTCCAAGGATAATTTCTTACATTAGTTTCAGCATTTATTTTCTGGGGATCATCTCCTCTTCTCGATTAAGAACAGCCATTGTCAACAACTTTCCTCTTCGATTATTTAATTAATCTATAGGTTTACTCTACTCCCTTTTACTTTCTTTAGTTTATCATTGTATGATTCTATCCACCTACTGTTTATATTATAGTATGAGTAGCTAAAAACCCCGTTCTTGGTGAAGGGTGTTCCACGGGTTGTAGAGTTCGGCTAAGAGGTCTAATGCATGCTTAACATATTCTTTTGTGACACATAACTGTCTACCGATTTAATTACATGCTTGTCTAGAAATGTTAAGAGCTTGATCACCTTTTAGTATTTCTGCATGAGTAACGTCATATTCCAGGGTTATAACTGATGCGAAGCCCTGGAGTTAGAGTAGGCACCTAGGGGAGGCAGCGCGAGAGGCCTCACCTAGGGGTAAACAGTTATCTAGGGTATGCGATACGAGTCTGACAAGCTGAGCTATCGCGCCCTAGATCTGTCTTACCTCTCCTTCATGGGCATTCTGAATTTAACCTCCCTACTTCGAGCCCGTGACAGGCCGGACGGTCAAGGCTACCTTTTGATGACAAGGAAGGTAGCTGGGAGGATGGTTGAACGTCAAGGTCACCTCATATGTGGAAACGGGGGGTGACTTTTATCTACGAAGGTAAGTAGGGGATGCGGTGTGGAAACGCGGTCCCTATAGCAGATCTGCACATGAGTCTGGAAAACCTCTACACCGATGACTAGCCGACCTAGAAAACAACCCAAGGGAGCACTTTTCACTAAGATCTCGTCCTATTTGATTAATATCCTTTTCATTACTTTTCCTGCATTCGATCTGTTTACGTCTCTTGCTTTGGATTGCAATTTACATATCTTGCCCTGGATTACGATTTACTTTCATGCCCTAGATAAGTACTTCCCAATTCTGTTTTGTTAGCTCCCCTACTCTGCGTTGATTAATTTATTAATCAACATAAACCCCCCCCCCCCTTACTGTTACTTTGGTTAGATCTGTTGCGTATTGCCTTGTCATACATACTCACTAGCAATTCATTCCTTCAATCTCTGCGGTTCGACCCTGTCTTGCTCTATACACATTAATTTGTGCATTTAGGCATTAAGATAAATTTAAGTATATTTGACTGACGATCACTGGGGAATTCGCCGACGCCAGATGCCAGGCACTCACCGAAGAGATCGTCAACGCTCCTCCTAATGACGTGGACAGTTTAGGAGACACTGCTGATGCAGAAGACAACGTTGAGGTAGGCAACGATGATGAAGATAATGACGGCACAGAAGTTGGTCCCGTTGAAGGTGCTGAAACAACTGATGGTGCTGGTAACCCAAGTGCAAATGATGGTGCCGTGGACGAAGACCAACTGCCTCCCCAGACTTCTTGATTTTCTTTTACTTCTCTAGTTTTCACTAGGATTTTTTTTTGTAGCTACTTATGCTACCGGATTTATTAAACTTTAATTTTGTTATAACTTTGCGCTTTTTACTCATCCTGCTTTCACTCCGTTATGATTATACTTTAATCTCTTCTAACGGAATCTCCCTTAAATTTCTTTTAAACCAAAACACTTGTGCCTGTTTCTTTGCACAACCTACTCATTATAGAGTAAAGATGAGTACCGTTCATCCGTTTGCAAAACTCTTCTTTCCGTTTGCAAACTCCATTTGCACCACCTGTCAAAACAGGAAAAAGAAACATATTCTTTCTTTCTGTGTGCAAAACTCCGTTTGCACAACCATCATGACCATACAATCATCTTGTCGAAAAATAAAGATGGATCCTCCTGAGGCTTTTCAGTTGACCGTATTGCCTTTTTTTTTTCAACTTAAAATGGACCATGTTACCATCTTCTCAAAGACCTGTAACACCCCCAAGTACCGTCACTACCATACACTCATCTTAACAAAGATGATGATGGATCCTCATGAGGCTTTTATTTAAAATGGACCATGTTATCGTCTTCTCAAAAGACCGGTAACACCCCCAAGTACCGTCACTACTATACACTTATCTTAACAAAGATGATGATGGATCCTCATGAGGCTTTTATTTAAAATGGACCATGTTACCGTCTTCTCAAAAGACCGGTAACACCCCCAAGTACCGTCACTACCATACACTCATCTTACCAAAGATGACGATGGATCCTCATGAGGCTTTTATTTAAAATGGACCATGTTACCGTCTTCTCAAAAGATCGGTAACACCCCCAAGTACCGTCACTACCATACACTCATCTTAACAAAGATGATGATGGATCCTCATGAGGCTTTTATTTAAAATGGACCATGTTACCGTCTTCTCAAAAGACCGGTAACACCCCCAAGTACCGTCACTACCATACACTCATCTTAACAAAGATGACGATGGATCCTCATGAGGCTTTTTTAACCTATTACCGTCTTCTCAAAAGACCGGTAATAACGCGAGGTTCCTTCACTGCTCATCTACCGCTCTTGAAAATGGAATGAGACGGGTCCTTGCAGCGTCTCTGCTTACCCTCTCTCACAATCTGCACAAATAAATAAATCGAACATACACGCATATTTTTTAACGTGGTTCAGCCAGAAATGCCTACGTCCACGGTGTTACTTATTTATTCAGAAAGTACAAACAACACATCCACCCTTGGATGATACAATTTTAAATTAATAATGTTCCAAGAGTTGGGTAACGAGGTACCATCCTCTTCTTCAAGATGATATGCGCCCCTACCGACAACTCGTGCAACCCGATACGGCCCGTCCCAATTAGGACTTAAGTTTCTCATCTCCTGTCCTGCCGCTTGTCTGTTGCGCAGAACCAGATCACCCACCTTTAGCAACCGCTCTTTAACTTTCCGGTTGTGATATTTCGCCATCTTGCGCTTATAATGCAAGTTCTTCAAGAACGCCCGCTCACGAAGTTCCGGCAACAAATCAAGCTGTGCTTGCAGTAATTTCTGATTTCGTTCCTCCTCGAAATGCTTTATCCTCAAACTGATGACCCCCAATTCTACCGGAGTCACTGCCTCGGTCCCATAGGTCAGTGCAAACGGTGTCTCTCCTATGCTCATTTTCTCTATCATCCGGTAAGCCCACATAACATTTGGCAACTCATCCACCCACTTTCTACGAGCGCCTTCCAAGTTCTTCTTGATTCCACTCAAGATTGTTCGATTTGTTACCTCTGTCTGACCGTTTATCTGTGGGTGTGCCACCGACGTAAACCTCTGCTCAATGGCCAATGACTGACATTTTTCTTGAAAATATCTACTTTTGAACTGAGTGCCGTTATCACTGATTAGGATTCGAGGAATGCCAAACCGATAAATAACTTGAGTCAAAAAGAAGCGCCACGCCATTTCAGTCGTTATCTTTGCTAACGGTCTTGCCTCTGCCCACTTAGTGAAGTAGTCTACCGCGACTATCACGTATTCCAACTGAGATCGAGACTTTGGAAACGGTCCCAAAATATCAATCCCCACTGAGCAAACGAACACGGACTGATTAAATCCATTATGTCTGCTGCTGGCTGTCTTGGAATTCTCGCAAACTCCTGGCATTTTTTACATGTGCGCACAAATTGGTCACAATCTCCTCTAATCGTAGGCCAGTAAAACCCCAGTCGTAATACCTGCGCTGCCATGGTTCCTCCTAACACGTGCATCCCACAAATGCCCTCATGAATCTCCCTCAGCACGTACTGACCTTCTATCTCAGAGATACACTTTGCCGCTGGATGAGAAAAACAACGACGAATAAGCTCCTCATTATACAAGGAACACCTATCTGCCCGCTTCAAGATTTTCTTCGCTTCTTTTTTATCCTCCGGTAGCCTACCATGCTTAAGGTAATCCATGACCGGTACCCGCCAGTCGCCTTCACTCATTGCAACACACAAGGACAACTGTTCTTCCATGAACGAGGGCATCAATATTTCCTCTACCAAGACATCTTTTGGCATAACCGCTACCGGATCAGCAGCTAACTTTGCAATCTTGTCTGCCTCTGAATTCTCCTCTCGCGGGACATACTCGATGTCGACCCGTATCCCCATCTCTTTGACTGCCGTCAACTCTTTCTGCACCTTTTCCAAGTACCGGAGCATCATGGGATTTTTAGCCTGAGACACACCGTTAACCTGGTCAGCTATCAACTTTGAATCCCCATGGATCCTCAAACGGAGATCACTAATTTCCCCATGATCATGAACTCCTTTGGTACTCAACTCCCTCCCAATGCGCAATCCCGTCAGCAGCGCCTCATACTCGGCTGCGTTGTTAGACAGTGGCTTCAAAATTCGCAGGGCATATCTCATCTTAACCCCATCTGGTCCAGCGATGATAATGCCTGCTCCTGCCGACTCCTGATTTTTTGCCCCATCGACGTGAATAGTCCATGTGTCTCCATATATCCCCGATTGCAGAGAAAGGTTGTCGACCGTTGCCCCTTGCTCCATCAAGGGCGTGTCTGGGAAAGTACACTCAGCCACGAAGTCAGCTAAGGCCTGAGCCTTAATTGATGGTCGTGTTTGGTAACGCAACCCGTATTGCTCCAATTCGAAAGCCCATATAACCATCCTACCGATATTTTCAGTTTTTTGAGTATTCGCTTCAAGGGCATGTTCGTCAATACAATGACCAAATATGCCTGAAAGTACCGGTTTATTTTCCTTGTTGCCTGCACTAGAGCATATACTACCTTCTCTATTCGGCCATACCTTAATTCAGCGTCTTTCAGGATTCTACTCACGAAATAAACGAGTCAATGGATTCCTTCATCGTCACGCACCAGTACCGCGCTAACGACCTCCTCTGCAACTCCCAAATATAAATACAAAGTATCCCCCTCTTTTGGCCATGTGAGCAATAGATCCGATGATAGATACTTTTTTAACTCAACAAAAGCTTTCTCACACTCCTCCGTCCAACCAAACGGGGCCTTCTTTCTGATCAGCTTGAAGAAAGGCAAACACCTCTCACCCGGCTTGGATATGAATCGACTCAATGCAATGACCCTTCCGGTAAGCCGTTGTACCTCTTTTATATTATAGGGTGATATCATATCATGAACCGCGCGCAGTTTCGAAGGGTTTGGCTGGATACCCCTCCGGCTAACGACATAGCCTAGAAATTTACCCGTTTGAAATGCGAACATGCATTTCTTAGGATTAACTTTCATCCCATACTGGTTCATGACCTCAAAGGCCTCTTGCAAGTTTGCCAAGTGTGCCTCAAAGCTTTTACTCTTTACTAACATGTCGTCGACATATACTTCCATGTTTCTCCCAATTTGCGCTTCAAAGATCTTGTTAGCCGTTCTCTGAAATGTTGCACCAGCATTCTTCAGCCCAAAAGGCATGACCGTGTAACAATAAGTCGCTTTCGGAGTTATGAAAGCTGTTCTTTCCTCATCTTCTACCACCATCAGAATCTGGTGGTAACCGGAATTAGCATTTAACGAGCTTAAGTACTCATACCCCGCCGTCTGGTCTCCCAGCTGCTCAATCCGTGGAAGCGGATAGCAGTCTTTCAGGCATGCCTCATTCAAGTCCGTAAAGTCAATGCACATTCTCCACTCCCCGTTAGGTTTAGGCACCACTACCGGATTAGCCAACCATAGGGGGTATTGCACTTCTCTTATGAAGCCTGCCTTGAGGAGTTTAGCAACCTCCTTCTCTATGGCATCTGCTTTTTCCTTTGAAAAAGATCGTCGTTTCTGTTGTACAAGCTTTACCGCGGGATCCACGTTCAAACGATGCTCTGCCATTTCCCTAGGGATCCCACGCATATCCGAAGATGTCCACGTAAAATTTCCAGCACATTTGCCTAATAGGTGCACTAGTTGCGATTTCTCTTCTGATGTAAGCTTTTCACTAATCAAGAAATGACCATCCTCTACCCCCTCAACGGGTACCGGTATCATTTTCTCTACCGGCTGGGCTTTCCTCTCGTCAGGCTGGTCAAACGGATCAGAAGCTACACAAACATAATGATCAGCGACACCACTAGTCATGACAAGATAGCATTCTGCGGCCAACCTCTGATCTCCTCTGACGGTGACGACTCCATCCCACGATGGATACTTCAACTTCAAATGTCGCTGGGATATGATCGCCCTAAAGGCTTTAAGAAAAGGCCGTCCTAAGATCCCGTTGTAAGGTAAATTGAGATCTACTACCATGAACAGCTGCTCCACAGTTCTCTTCCCGCTATCCTCTAAAAAGAATACAGGAAAATGTGTCACCCCTACTACGGGAATAGAAATCCCGTCAACCCCTATGATGGGTTTAGGGCACGATATCAACTCAAATTCATGGCGACCCATCACCTTGTATGCCTTGTACGACAGAAGGTTGACTGCGCTACCGTTATCTACCAAAGTCCTTGCGACCCGGTAGCCCCCTATGACCGTTTTTGTGACCATAGCATCATTCTGAGGGTATACGACCCCCATTTCATCCTCCTCTGAGAATGAGATTACCATGCAATCTAGCATGTCGAACCTCATACCTTCTTTCAAGGATTCTTCTCTCTTTCTCTTTTCTCCCACTAAGGATCCCTCGTCCTCACTTACCGAAGCACTAGTAGATCCTTTTAGGCTCTCAGCTCCACCCGCTATTAAGGAGATTAACGGGAAATCCCCCATGGCTGTTGCGGCAACCTCCTTGGATTTGTCCTTTCGCCGGTCAGTAACGGGTATCTCCGTAGACTCCCTATTCATCGTTTTATACCTATTGGTTTCCTGTCGCTTTTCCGTTTCTTGACGACGTCCTTGGGTTGCAGTTTCTCCCCAATAGCCATCTTCCGTCAGTCTTTCAATCGCTAGTTTCAACGCCTGGCATAGCTCAGTGTCATGCCCATTTGCTTTGTGGAAACGGCAATACCGATCCTTCCGTCTTCCCAAGTCCATTCCAGGTCTATGAATTGGGTACTTGATTGGCAATCCTTTCCGCTCAATGATAGCCAGTATCTCAGTCCTGGGTAGCAACAATGACGAAGATCCCCGCTCCACTTTGCCCCCTGCCTTCTTTGAGGAGTACTCTCTACGAGTCTTCTCCTCATTCTTTTTTACCGGAGGTGACACTTCCCGTTCCCGTTTCTTTCTTTGGTAATCAGCCTCTTCCATCCTGGCGAAATTGCTCGCCCGGATGCGTAAAAGATCTAACGTTGCCGGGGGATCAACCAACAACGTATCTTCCAACTTGTCGTAACTACAGTTCCTCTTCATTGCTTCTACCGCGATTTCCACGGTGACATCCGTCATCACAACCATCTCCACATTGAACCGCTCTAAGTAAGCCTTCAGAGATTCCCCCTTCTTCCTCCTTATGTCAAATAAATCCGCCGAAGATTTCTTAAGGGGAATCGAGGTACTAAACCGGCTACGGAATCGCTCTTCTAAGGTGGCAAAAGTATCTATGGATCCAGCTGCTAATCCTTCAAACTATTTCCTGGCTGCTCCAGTGAGTGTGAGGACGAAAAGCTGACACAAAGCTTCGTCTCTTCGCGTCTGAATCTTCACAAAATCTTTCACTCTACTAAGATGAGTAACGGGATCCCTTGTCCCATCATACTGCTCCGTGGGCAGTTTAATCCTTCGGCTAACTTGATGCTGTCGAACCCTATGGCTCAATGGATGCCTAGGATCATCATCCTTCTCCCTCCGTCGAGTCGAGGTGGCTGATGGAGAACCTCGATGTGGTTCCCTCTCATGCTTACTGCGCGGACCTCACACGGAACAATTTTTGAGTGGCGTCCTGTCCCGACTCCGCCTATCTTTTGACTCTCTGGCCCTTCGATGTGACCGACTTCGTGCCAAGCTACGCTCCATCCCTAGGTCATCTTCCCTTTCGAAATTTTCCATGAGTCCTTCCTCCCCTCTTGGAACCACTTCCGACCGCACCCTCTGATGGACAGGCTACCTCCTTCCCATTTCAGGAGCAAATGGTGGCGGTGGAGGAAGAGGTTGCGACACCTGAGGCGGCGAGGCGAATGGATTCAGAGTGACTTGTGGTGTTGAGAAATTCGTCAATGGGTGGGAATATGTCCTTGGTTGCCCTGCTAGGCTTGACAACAGCAACATCATTTCATCCATTCTCTGGTGCAACACGGCTACAGAACCTTCCGTTGCCGATACCGGGCTCCTTGAGACGCTTGACCCAGGCAATAAGGAGTGTGATATATTCGTGTTGTTTCTTGGTGTTTGGAGAAAATCCAAATACCTGTAAAGTGGCTGATTGCTGCCCATATTGGGCAAAGCTAACGACTGCGTCAGTCCAGAAATTTCCTGCCCAGAAATGAGGGGAGGGGTGGTGATTCCAGAAACTTGAGGTTTTGAAGTCATTTCGAACAAGTGCTAGGAAATTCCGTGGGTATATATGAAGGAGAGCTTGGATGATCAAGGTCTTCTCACTCAATGATCCAATGCTCTCAATGAAAGCACCAAATGATAATTTGCGATTAGGGGTATGCCCTTTTAGGTAATTGTGTCACCGTTTGTCCTTCAAGTCCGCTCCGAGTTTCCTGCAATGCGCCGGAAGAGGTCTCCGGTGTAAACTCTCCGACGGTCAAGTCAGTATGCTACGCAAGTATTAAGAGCTTAAGGACAATAACAGCCTGTATGCCTGTATGTGTGTACGTGTGTATTACCTTGCCTTACTGTGCTATTTATAAGCCATACCTGACGACCGTTACAATGGCATCCATATAGCAATCAATCGCCATTAAAGGTTGTAATAACTCAGTCTGCAACGTGCGTAACGGTCCTCTCATGACCGTTACGAGCCAGTAACTGATGTCATTATAGCAACCGATACCCAGATACCGTTAGCTCCCGGTTATAGATCTCATGGGCACCCCGGTATCTCCTTCTACCAGCCCCGTTGTAGCTAGATACTGTTAGTCTTTGCGACTACCCGGTATCCCTTCTACCGGTACCCTTTATCAACATATCTTGACTGCGCCTACGTGGCCAGTCCACCGGTCAATACTTCTAACAGGAAAAAACCCCTTTACCCTTGGGATTTATCCATGTGTTATCACCCGTCCCGTTCGTCCAATTTTAGACGGGATATAAATTGGACGAGATATGGACAACAATTTTAGTCCCATTTAATAAACGGGACAGGTCAAACCCATTGATAAGATTCTATATTGATCTTGTAAGATTTGGAGTCGTGCCTAATCGGAACGGTGGCGGTCGGTGTCGGATGTACCTGCAAAGCGCCGGAGGGGGGGGGGCTCCGGCGTAGACACTCCGATGCTTAAGTCAGTTCGGGTTTCAAAAATAACAGAGGTTCGTCTCAGTGATCTTTATCTTACCTTCAGCTTGGAAAAGTGGGGGTATTTATAGGCCTGTTCGGCGATACCTGGCGATAATAATCCAGGCGATGTCAGATGGTGACGTCACAAGCGATACCGACAGATGACGTCATGAGCGATATCATACGGGCTGCCGGGAGCGATAAGCTCGTGGGTCCCTAGGATGGGACGGTGCCGTGCGTATAGAGTCGCGTAAGTTCTCCCCGCTGATGTCGACCATCCTAGGAATCCTTCTCTGATTCTCGGGCGATATGAAGATATCTTACGGGTCTTATGGGAAATCGTCCTGGTGGGAGCCGTAAGTGTGGTAGCACCGTTAGGGCTGTCTTGATTGTTATCATAAGCCCAACTGAAAACGAGCCCGAGTGTTTACCAAGGGCTGTCCATGTCTGAAATCTTAGATGAAAACTTGTTCCTTCGTGGGGCGGTATGTCTGCAGGATCTCTGAGTTTCTCTGTCTGCTCGACGTCAACCGTGTTGAGTGATGAGCTGGAACTTAGTTCTGAAGCTTTCCAGTGAACAAACGAATTCCGTCCGCCATTCTTATCCAGAGACCTGCTTTTCTGAGGCGGTAAGAGGTCCACGAGAGATGCTGCTATTACACTCGTGATCATAAGGGCATTGCTTTCGCCCAACGATGTTAGTTTGTTTGGCCTCTTATCAGGGCTTACGGAGTCTCAACTTTATTCTTGCCATAGAAGGGCTGCTGACGGGTCACTTGTGATACCGCCAAAGACTGCAACCAGGTCATGTCGTGGATTTGCATTTATTCCGAGTCCATTATCCTTTCAAGTGTACTGCAAACACACGGAGGAGATAGGTATTTATAGAGAAGTTAGTAAACTTTTGTACTTACAGGGGTTTGAGGTCACGCGGGCCCCGTTTTCCTCTTTTGCTTTAAGGAAACAACGATATCATCGCGGCTTTACGCCATCAGCTGCCTACGATTAGCGCGACTTTATACCACCAGATGCCTACGATGTCGAGGAGGTTTTGCGCATCTAGGGCTACCTGCGACATCAACGCGGCCTTACATTGTGGATACCGGTAACCATATGGCTTTTACGTAATGGCTACCCGTGATATCGTGCCTTTTGGCATTTTTCCATATTTCATCTTGCATCCTTTCGAACATTCATGTCGCGGATGGCATACGAGCATCAACCTTTGACTCCGCTTTAGGCTTATCAGTCCTTAGGGGTGACGAGACGGCTCGCCTTTTGAGGACCTCTTTGTTCTTTCCAAGGCCTCTCTCGTGGGGCCTATAAATTTGGGAACTTTCTCCACCCACGTTCTCCTCATCTCTGGCAATTTACATCATGGATAATTTGACTAAGAATTTTCTCCTTTCCAAGGGCCATTCTCTCAAGAACTTCAATGATGGGGATGTCGGGTTCCTGGAGAACATGTTGGTCAAGACCTCTGAGGACATCCTGGAGCTGCAAGGAATGTTGACCCCTCTTCATTCTAGGCTGGGAGCTACATCTCTGGAGGATTTCAGCCCTCTGGAAAGCGTGTCAAAGCTGGCTGCCTCCATCGCTCAGATTCAAGTGGTAATCGCCATTCTGCAGCAACGCAAGGACATGCTGGGGTGCTGTCTGAAGGGAATGAGAGCCACCTCCCATGATCTGATTATGGTCATGGATTCTCTGTGAGACCTTCCCGAAGTGCCTGAGGATGCTGGCTCTGACGCCTGAATGCGATGGCTCCCTTTGGGCTTTTTCTCTTTTCTTTCTGGCATGTAAATGTACTTTCCGCCCCCTAGGCTATAATAAATAAACTGGTTTTAGTACGCCATTTTGAAACTGTTCTTCTTCTTTAATGCGCCCTTTGTCTTTCTAGGAGATATTCTTAGCCCAGCTGAAAATGGTTCAGCCATTGGGCGGTTTTCTGATTGGTTGTTCAACATTAAATCTACGCCTCGGTTGTCCTGGCAACTGATTGGGCGATTTTGCGGTTTTCCTCGATCAGAGGAAAATCTCAACAGGTGTGACTGTAAATCCATATCTGCACTTCAGGCTGTACACGTGTCTTCTTTCAAGAGTCGGGTTAGAAGATCAAAGATCCTTTCTTCCCAAATTTCTGGCTATTTAAGGGATCTTCTCCCCTTCGTTATTCTTCGTCCCCTTATTGCTTTTTCCTTTATTAATATTCTGTGATCTCATGGATGATTCTCATTTTTTAGATACGTTCGCCCAAGATTCTCCACCAACTCCTCCGACTTCTCCTGATTCGGATAATCCTCCACCGTCGCCTCCCTGGAGGCCACCTGCTCGCCGACGGTGCCGCAAGAGGCGGAGGAAAGATGCTGCGAAGGCATCTAAGTCATTCTTCGATTCTCTTGCTTCTTTCTCTTCGAAGGGGAGAGAAATATCTTTCCCTCCTGACGAGTCACCGCCAAGGGCTCCTTCCGCTTGCTCAGCTGTTAAAGCGGTGTCGCCGTCTGTCAAGGAGGACTCGGGTCGATCATCCACTCGCGTGGGAGAGAAGGTTGAGGAACCTTTCCCTTTTGCTGGCGAAGATTCATCACTTTTAGGGGAGGACGATGATGACGTGGTCTACTTCTATGGCATCTCCTGGTCTGATGGCGAATAGATAGGCATACCATGCCTCTTTGTAGATGCCGTATGGCTTTCCCAAATAATAAAATGACGTTTTTATTTCTTTTCGCTCTTCTGCCGCTTTTCTTTCTTCATGTTTTTAGGATTATGGCGGGAGTAGGCTTTTCGCTTGACGCAACCGCCTTTCGGTTTTCAGTCAGCAACTGTCTTCTCCCAAAAGACATTGATGATTGTCCACGCGTCCTTTCCCTTCTGCACGTGTTTTGTTTTCACAGGCTGTTCCTTTTTTTAGGTTTAACCTTTATAAGGAGTTTACTCTTCTCTTTTAGTATTTTCTGCTAATATTTCGAAATTCTTCGTATTTCCTTTCTTCTGTGCTTCTTTCTTCTCGAGGGATTTTACTGCAATTGCTTCGCCGGTGCCGACGGCCGATTCACTGGTTCTCTGCTCCAGGTATTTTGTTTCTCTATTGCCATAGCTTTACTTTCCCTTCCATTATGTCTTGCGCTAGGCCTTCTGCAATTATTGAAAATCCTCTAGATCCCGAAGTCAGGAGAGCTCGTAGTGTTTTTTATTGTAATGAGGTTTTGAGGGCTGTGTTAGAGGAGAATGATATCACTTTTCCCATGGGATATCGCCCCTTTGTCCCATTGAAGGATACTCGGCTTACTGATGCAATGTGGGGGACGTTCCGGTTGGTTTATTTCAAGATGTTTACCTACGGGTTTCGTCTTCCGCTTCATACTTCTCTGTTGAAACTGCTAGACCACTACGATTTCAATCCTGTTCAAATAACTCCGCCTTCCTGGTGCGGGCTTTACGCCTTTCTTCGCTCGTGTGAGATGAAGCATATTTTCGCTCCATCGCTCGATCTATTCCGCACATTTTTCACCTTGAGGTGCCATAACTGCTTAGTGGATATTACCCCAAGATAGAATGGTGCTCTTGTTCGATTTTTCTGGCGGAATTTTCAAAGTTTCGAAGAGAACGTGGACAACTGAAAAAATGGATTCTTCACCCTTCGTCTGCCCTCTCGGTTTTGGCGCGGTGGTTTCAACCGAAAAATTACTAGTGCCGCTTGGCGAGAACCAGATGTGTTGTCTAGTATGGATGTATCCCATGTTAACGCCTTATTAGAAATAGAAGGGCTTTTCCGCATTCGGGAATTTGCTCGGTTCAGGCCTCTGTCAGAATGTGTCGTTGGTGAGTCTTTTCTTTTATCGCCTTATCGCTTCGACTTTCTTGTCATATTAAAATATTTTATCGGCAGGTAACGCTGAGGGTCGATCCTCCGAGGAAAGGGACGTTCCTCTAAACGTGGTGCCGCTTCAGACATTACCTCTTTCTCCTCCACCCGAAGGCTCTAGTCATCCGCCTATTCCGCCGCGAGGAAGGAGAAATAAAACCGTCGCGACACGCAACACATCTGCCTGATAAGATTCTACGTTGATCTTGTTAGATTCGGAGTCATGCCTGATGGGAACGGTGGCTGTCGGCGTCGAATGTACCTGCAAAGCGCCGGAGGGGGGTCTCCGGCGTAGACACTCCGATGCTTAAGTCAGTTCGGGTTTCAAAAATAGCAGAGGTTCGTCTTAGTGATCTCCATCTTACCTTCAGATCTGAAAAGAAGGGGTATTTATAGGCCTGTTTGGCGATACCTGGCGATAACAATCCAGGCGATGTCCGATGGTGACGTCACAGGCGATAGCGACAGATGACGTCATAGCGATATCATACGGGCTGCCGAGAGTGATAAGCTCGTGGGTCCCTAGGATGGGATGGTGCCGTGCGTATACAGTCGCGTGAGTCCCCCCTCCCCCGCTGATGTCGACCATCCTAGGAATTCTTCTCTGATTCTCTGGCGATATGAAGATATCTTACGGATCTTATGGGAAATCGTCCTGGTGGGAGCCGCAAGCGTGGTAGCACCGTCAGGGCTGTCTTGATTGTTATCATAAGCCCAACTGAAAATGAGCCCGAGTGTTTACCAAGGGATGTCCATGTCTGAAAGCTTAGATGAAAACTTGTCCCTTCGCGGGGCGGTATGTCTGCAGGATCTCCGAGTTTCTCTATCTGCTCGATGTTAACCGTGTTAAGTGATGAGCTGGAACTTAGTTCTGAAGCTTTCTAGCTATCAAGCGGATTCCGTCCTTCATCCTTATCCAGGGACCTGTTCTTCTGAGGTGTTAAGAGGTACACGAGGGATGCTGCTATTACGCTGGTGATTATGAGGGCATTGTTTTTACCTAACGATATTGGTCTGTTCGGTTTCTTGACAGGGCATGCGGAGTCTCAACTCTATTCATGCCATAGAAGGGATGTTGGCGGAACACTTGTGATACCGCCAAAGATTGCAACCAGGTCATGTCGTGGATTTGCATTCATTCCGAGTCCATCATCCTTTCAAGTGTATTGAAAACACATAGAGGAGATAGGCGTTTATAGAGAAGTTAGTAAACTTTTATATTTACAGAGGGTTGAGGTCACGCGGGGCCCGTTTTCCTCTTTCGCTTTAAGGAAACAACGATATCATCGCGGCTTTACGCCATCAGCTGCCTACGATTAGCGCGGCTTTATACCACCAGATGCCTGCGATGTCGACGAGGTTTTACGTATCTAGGGCCACCTGCGACACCAACGCGGCCTTACACTGTGGATACCGGTAACCATATGGCTTTTACGTAATGGTTACCCGTGATATCGCGCCTTTTAGCATTTTTCCATAGGCATCTTGTATCCTTTCGCATATTCAGGTCACGGATGGCATACGAGCATCAACCTTTGACTTTGCTTTAGGATTATCAGTCCTTAGGGGTGACGAGACGGCTCGCCTTTTGAGGACCTCTTTGTCCTTCCCAAGGCCTCTCTTTGGGCCTATAAATTGGGGATCTTTCTCCACCCACGTTCTCCTCATCTCTGGCAATTCACATCATGGATCATTTGACTAAGAATTTCCTTCTTTCCAAAGGCCATTCTCTCAAGAACCTCAATGATGGGGATGTCGGGTTCCTGGAGAATATGTTGGTCAAGACTTCTGAGGACATCCTGGAGCTGCAAGGAATGTTGACCCCTCTTCATTCCAGGCTGGGGGCTATATCTCTAGAGGATTTCAGCCCTCTGGAAAGCGTGTCAAAGCTGGCTGCCTCCATCGCTCGGATTCAAGTGGTGATTGCCATGTTGCAGCAGCGCAAAGCTATGCTGGGGTGCTGCCTGAAGGGAATGAGAGCCACCTCCCATGATCTGATTCTGGTCATGGATTCTCTGCGGGATCTTCCCGAAGTGCCTGAGGATGCTGGCTCTGATGCTTGATAGCGATGGCTCCCTCTGGGCCTTTTCTCTTTTCCCCTGGCATGTAAATGTACTTTCCGGCCCCTAGGCCATAATAAATAAACTGTTTTAATACGCCGTTTTGCAACTGTTCTTCTTCTTTAATGCGTCCTTTGTCTTTCTTGGAGATATTCTTAGCCCAACTGAAAACGGTTCAGCTACTGGGCGGTTTTCTGATTGGTTGTTCAACATCAAATCTACGCCGCGGTTGTCCTGGGAACTGATTGGGCGATTTTGCGGTTTTCCTCGATCAGGGGAAATCTCAACAGGCGTGACTGTAAATCCATATCTGCACTTCAGGCTGTACACGTGTCTTCTTTCAAGAGTCGGGTTAGAAGATCGAAGATCCTTTCTTCCCAAATTTCTGGCTATTTAAGGGATCTTCTCCCCTTCGTTATTCTTCGTCCCCTTGTTGCTTTTTCCTCTATTAATATTCTGTGATCTCATGGCTGATTCTCACTTTTTAGATACGTTCGCCCGAGATTCTCCACCAACTCCTCCGACTTCTCCTGATTTGGATAATCCTCCTCCGTCGCCTCCCTGGAGGCCACTTGTTCGCCGACGGTGCCGTAAGAGGCGGAGGAAAGATGCTGCGAAGGCATCTAAGTCATTCTTTGATTCTCTTGCTTCTTTCTCTTCGAAGGGGCAAGAAACATCTTTCCCTCCTGACGAGTCACCGCCAAGGGCTCCTTCCGCCTACTCAGTTGTTAAAGCGGTGTCGCCGTCTGTCAAGGAGGAATCGGATCGATCCTCCATTCGCGCGGGAGAGAAGGTTGAGGAACCCTTTCCTTTCGCTGGCGAAGATCCATCGCCTTTGGGTGAGGACGATGATGACGTGGTCTACTGCTATGGCATCTTCTGGTCTGATGGCGAATAGTTGGGCATACCATGCCTCTTTGTAGATGTCGTATGGCTTTCTTAAATAATAAAATGGCGTTTTTATTTCTTCTGTCGCTTTCCTTTCTTTATGTTTCCAGGATTATCGCGGGAGTAGGCCTTTCGCTTGATGCAACCGCCTTTCGGTTTTCAGTCAGTAACTGTCTTCTCCCAAAAGACATTGATGACTGTCCACGCGTCCTTTCCCTTCTGCACGTGTTTTGTTTTCACAGGCTGTTCCTTTTTTAGGTTTAACCTTTATAAGGAGTTTATTCTTCTCTTTTAGTACTTTTTGCTAATATTTCAAAATTCTTCGTATTTCCTTTCTTCTGTGCTTCTTTCTTCTCGAGGGATTTTACTGCAATTGCTTCGCCGGTGCCGACGACCGATTCACTGGTTCTCTGCTCCAGGTATTTTGTTTCTCTATTGCCATAGCTTTACTTTCCCTTCCATTATGTCTTGCGCTAGGCCTTCTGCAATTATCAAAAATCCCTTAGATCCCGAAGTCAGGAGAGCTCGTAGTGTTTTTTATTGTAATGAGGTTTTGAGGGCTGAGTTGGAGGAGAACGGTATCACTTTTCCCACGGGATATCGCCCCTTTGTCCCCTTGAAGGATATTCGGCTTACTGAAGCCATGTGGGGGACGTTCCGGCTGGTTTATTTCAAGATGTTTACCTACGGGTTTCGTCTTCCGCTTCATACTTCTCTGTTGAAACTACTAGACCACTACGATCTCAATCCTGTTCAAATAACTCCGCCTTCTTGGTGTGGGCTTTACGCCTTTCTTCGTTCGTGTGAGATAAAACATATTTTCGCTCCATCGCTCGATCTATTCTGCACATTTTTCACCCTGAGGAGCCATAACTGCTTAGTGGATATTACCCCAAAATGGAACGATGCTCTTGTTCGGTTTTTCTGGCGGAATTTTTAAGGTTTCGAAGAGAACGTGGACAACTGGAAAAATGGCTTCTTCACCCTTCGCTTGCCCTCTCGGTTTTGGCGTGGTGGTTTCAACCGAAAGATTACTAGTGCCGCTTGGCGAGAACCGGATGTGTTGTCTAGTATGGATGTATCCCACGTTAATGCCTTATTAGAAATAGAAGGGCCTTTCCGCATTCGGGAATTTGCTCGGTTCAGGCCTTTGTCAGAGTGTGTCGTAGGTGAGTCTTTTCTTTTATCGCCTTATCGCTTCGACTTTCTTGTCATACTAAAATATTTCATTGGCAGGTAACACTGAGGGTCGATCTTCCAAGGAAAGGGACATTCCTCTAAACGTGGTGCCGCTTCAAACATTACCTCCTTCTCCTCCACCCGAAGGCTCTAATCGTCCGCCTATTCCGCAGCGAGGAAAGAGAAACAAAACCATCGCGACACGCAACACATCTGCCCGACCTTCTCGTTTCCTTGAGAATTGGCTACCAGCTCGTGGTAAGGGTGTGGCCCCAAGTGATCCTGCGATTGAAGAGGTTGACAGTGACAGCGGAAGCATGGATACTGGTTCCGAGCTGTGTCATGCTACCTTTGCCCAACGAATGAAACTTAGGTCTAGAAAAAGTGCTCCCTCGGCGGAGTCAACCGAGGATGATAGCGAAGAGATGGCTGCCGAATTGGAGCGTCTCGTAAAGAGGGTTCGCAAAGAGAAATCTGACCCACTAGTTCCTTCCGAGGAGAAAATCAATGGGGTTCCTTCCAAGGAGGTTAACGCCTCGCACGTTGCGGGTTCCTTGCTAGTGACGGAAGTTACCAAGGTGCCCTCTGCCATTCCTCCCAAAGTTAACGAGGCTCCGGCAGCAGTGGGATCTCCCTTGGTGTCTGGCGGTCTTGGCTCCCCTATTCGCTCCTTTATCCCAGATGTGAGTTTACCAACTCCGAATCCCCTTGCTCCTTCCCCGCGGAAGCCTCAGCCCTTATTTCTTTCTTCGATTTCGGGCATTGGTGATTCTGTAAAAAATTGCTCTCCTCCTTACATCGCCAATCTCTCCCCTCAAGGTCCCCAAGGCCCTATCGCTTATCAGCTGGACTTGTCTTCCCTTGGCACCGACGGTCTCCGTGCTTTAAGGGTATCGGACCCGTTATCGCGAGAGGAACCAGTGGGCCCAATAGTGGGGCAAATGTTTACTTCTTCGAAGGACAAAGAAGAGTTCTTGCTGCGTTCTCCCGACGTACGCCATTCACGTCTTCTGACTGACATGCTGGCCTACTTCCGCGAGTTAAACTACCTTTTCGAGGATCATCGTGACAAGGTTCGACCTTCTCTTGATTTAAAGGGAGAATTAGATGCTGCTTTAGGGAAGGTAACGGAGCTGTCGCAGCTTCAAGAGCGGACCCAGGCGGAGTTGGACGACTGTCGCGCTGAGCTTGCTCGAGAAAGATCAAAAGGGAAAGCTAAGATAGACCTTCTGGAGGCAGAATTGGTGGTAGCTGACAGAAAGAATATCTTCCTTCGCGAAGAGATAGCATCTCGTGATGCGGATTTGGCCAAAGTGCCTTCAAAGGTATCCTGGTGGAAGAACAAGACCATGGATATTTGTATTGCTAAATTTATGAGTCTCTATCGCCAGGGAACTGTTGACTCGTCAGTGCTGACCGATTACGCTTCCAAGAGACTGAAGGATTTGGGCGAAGGTGAGAGAGATCTTCCTTCTTCTGGAGAGCAGCGGAGGAAGGGTGATCGCAATGCCAGCGAGGGCCCATGATTAATCGGGGTCGCTCCCTTTAGAAGATTTTCCGCTTATTTGCTTCTTTGTCTTGTAATAACGCCTTGCTGTGCGACAATACTTGTGTTTGATTGCTATTTGATTTTTATTTCGCCTTTCCGCGTTGACCCAACGCTATTCTTTTTAATCAACGCCATCTTACGTTATCTCCTTTCATGTGATATCGCTCTTGTTTTTCCCCAGAGATAGTACCTTCTTTTCAGAGCATTTAATGCTTGCTATCCCTTCCTTAGAAAAGTCGTGATTGTGCAGGCACACGTGTCTACTTCTTCCAGCGCCACGGGCTAGCGTGCTTGAGAACTTTGCCTAAATCGAGGCGTTGTAGCGCTTTTCTAGGATTGCACTCATTACTTGAGTCTGTTCTTTATGCCGCTTCTACGCAACGACTGCGACATTCGTCGTTTCGTTTGATCATTAGGGTTATAAAACCCAATATTAATTCTTTTCACTTTTCTTTTATCATCCCGCTTTCTCATATTTTCTTTTAGCCGTCTCATTTTCTCCCTACTATTCAGGGCCCTTTGAAGTGCTTTTCTCTGAAGGTATTTCCTTTCTCTTCCATCATCTTCTTCATCTTTTAATTCATTATTCTGCCATGGCTAAGACTCGCCGTACTGAGTCGAAATCTGCCGATGAGAAAAGGATGGATATTAGTCTAGTGTTATCACATCTGAGGCCGCTCTCCGCGAGCATTTGGCCGCCCATAATGCTGATATTCCTGATGATTATAAAACCACTGTTGCCCCTGAGTCACTACGTCTGAACGGCGTTTTGACGGGCAATCGTAGGGTCATGTATGCACAAATGTTCCGTTATGGCTTTTGGCTTCCCATTGACTCTTTTGTCAAAGAATTGCTTGTTGCCGGCGATTTGACTCTGGCCCAACTATCCCCAAATGCCTATTGTTGTGTTTATGCTTTCCTGGAACTTTGCAAATACAAAGGGATTACTTCCCCTCCCCTTCTACTGCTTAAATCTCTTTTTAAGCTGATGAAATGCCGAGGGGTGATAACGATATCGCCCTGTTTTTACGATGACTCTCTGAAGTCTTTTACTTGGAAACTCCTCCATATCGAGTCTTCCGTTGATGGCTGGAAAAAGGAGTTTTTTGTGATAGATCTTCCTGGAGATCTTGGTTCCTGGTGGCGATCTGGTTTTAATCAAAATGTGGATGACAACGTCTGGAGCCAACCAGGGACCCTTCCAAAACGTGAGCAAGACTGGTTAAACACATTGCTCAAACTGGAAATCAGCGTCCACATCCGCCAAGTGGCCTGTAGAATGGACATTCGATCTTGTGTTAAACGTGAGTGTCGCGTTACTCCTTTCTTTGCTATCGCTCATACTAATGCTGACGCTATTTTGTATTTTCGCAGCGATGGATCCCAATTATAGACCTGAGAGCGTAAGGAGACGCTTGAAAAGGGCTCAAGAGCGAGGAGAGAAGGAGAGAGCTACTTCCACGGAAGCGACTGACCATCCTACCGATCTTCCGGCTACTTCCGCTACTCCCGTTCAAGTTTCCTCTTCTTCGGTCGGTGTGAGGGATTCTGACATACCTTCAAGCATTCCCCTTGTAACCGTCGTTGCTCCTTCTGCCCAACCTCCTTCTTCTTCCAAGGCTCCTAAGGCTATTGCCAAAGGAAAAAATAAGAGAAAAATGAGAAGTGTCGCCGCTCTTACACCTTCTCCAGACGCGGCAAGCTCTTCAGAAGCGCCTCTTCCCCATACTGATACAGTAAGGGTGCCTTTTAGCCCTGATATGCTATATTTCGATATCTGTCATTTTTTGATTTTTCTTATCTATGTTTCATGTTGCGTTCTTGGCAAGACGCTACCGTTGTTGCTACCTCCATTGCTCCCTCAGGCGATATGGATTTGGGTTATGCGTTGACTGGCTCAAAGAAGAGACAGCAGCCGAAGAGGAGGGTAGAAATCCATCTTCCTCTACCATTGGGATGGGGAGCAGACCTGCGGACGGGTTTGATTCTACGGCTGTTCCCCAGGGAGGAAATCAGCCAGAATTTTTAGAGAACTTAGGCATAGGCGATACCTTCGGGGTTTCGCCCAATTCTTTCGGCGGTCCCGTTCACGCATATTCCTCCAATCCAGGGTATCAAGAGGTCTTGCAGGATCTTTCAGGCTATCAGCCTCATGGCACTTATCTTGCTCCAGGGGGTTCGTCCACCCAGGTTCACCCTCCTTCGCCTTTGGCGTTTGCTCCTTCGAGCGTTCCTCTGCGGGATTGTTATGGCGAAGGAGGTACCACCTTCAACTTTGTGGCGGACCTTAGTCCGATAGATGGGGCTAACTCTGTAACCCACCAGGTTGGACTGTATGATTTCCGCAATACCGGCTTGGCAGCATTGGGGGGCGATGGCTCAGATGAAGTTTCAGCTTTATTGGCTTCCCAGGTTTTGGCGTCTGCGGCAGAACGTGACGCTTTTCTTTCTAAAGGCGTGTTTGATAGGGAGAACTCCTTGCGCACCAACCTTTTCACTAATTTGATGAAATTCTATTACTGGGCAAAGGAGGCGCGACGTCAGACCGCCTCTCTTTCCTCTGCTTTGACAGACTTAGAGCGAGAGCGGAATGAGAAGAGAAAATTGTTGGAGGAGCGCACAAACTTATTACTGGCTCATCAGAAGCAGAAAGAAGATCAGTCTGCCGCCTTGGCAGCGGAGAGGGCCAAAGTTACTGCCTTGGAGAATGAGAAGTCATCCCTGGCCAAGGAGAAAGCTGCCCTGGAGGAAGAGTCGGCTGATAAGAGCCTATGGCATGTCGAGCAGACTGCCTCTATTTTGGTCGCTTACTTTGAGGAAGCCCATGGGGTCGACGCCTACAAACCCGATGAGGTTACTGTCGCTTTCAAATGAAAATCTGGCCACCTTAATGAGGAGGGCTTTCGTCAAGCTAAGGCGGCAGGCTGGAAACGGAGGCACCCCGAAGGTTGACATGCTTCGAGGCTTTATGGCTCTTTCCTTAGTGATCAAACGTCACTGAATTTTTGTTTATTATTTTGACCACCGAAGTTTGCACTTTGTAGCCCCCTTAAACATTTCGATATATTCAAGTCACTTTTACTGCTGACTTTCCTTTATTTAGTTGCCTCCTCGCAAACCCCTTTGGCGTTATCTTCGCCATGTTTTCTCTATGCGCTTACTTATCCGAATAGATCCTTAGTGCTTCCACCAAATTACAGAATTTGGTATTGAGTTAGCTTTCCTGGTAAGACTAGTGATAGATCAGCTTACTAGATCCTCGCTCCTTCCGCTGCCCGAAAATTATTCTGCGCATTCTCAACTGTAAATCATCAGTAACAAAAACACGTTACGAGGGATAGTAATTACCCGTAGGAGCCTTTTCGCTGCCATCATAGGGCGTTATCCTAAAACCCGCGGGAATCGTTTTCGCTATCAGCTCTACGCTTCACCAGGGATTACTCATCTGGCTACTAGCCGGGATTTCACGATTCTCCGCGTTTCCCTAATTTCACGATCGGCCCTTAAAGTGCCTCGTCTTAGTGAGATGTCGGATCGGGATGGTTATCACAAGGCTAGAGAATTTTCACTTTTGGGCGTTGCCCTCGCGTCTAGAACCGTATCCTTACTTAATGGCTTAGCCAAAGTAGCCCAGTCGTTAAGATAGGATTCTTGTTTCTAGAACGGAGTTTCTATTTCTTTGGGGCGTTCCTCATCTTGTTGGGTTGTCTCCACGAGAACGGTCAGTACAAGAAAAGGACTTTTCACTCCCAAAGATACCGGGTGGTGCCCTCACTTAATGAGCCATCTGATCAAGATCGGTCATCACAAGGATAGGACTTTTCACCCCCGGGGGCGTCCAGGATCTTTCAATCCGACGCTAATTCAAGGTATGGTGGGTAGTGCCCTCACTTAATGGGCCATCTGATCAAGACCGACCATCACAAGGATAGGACTTTTCACTTCCCCAAAATACCCCCTTTTCTATCTGCACAAAGACAACCACAAACTTCCACGAAAGCTCTCTCATCGAGCGTTAGTCATGGTTAGGGTTGACATAAATCAAAGGTGCAGATAAAATCAAATTCTAGAGTAATATAACTTCAAGCGAGCGATATTCCAAGAGTTGGATAAGGGTGTACCATCGAGAGTCTCCAGATGATAGGCTCTTTTCCTGACAACGTGGGTGACGCGATATGGTCCCTCCCAGTTTGGACTGAGTTTTCCCATGCGTTGTCCTGCCGCTCGCTTGTCTCTGAGCACCAGGTCACCTGGTTTCAGCAACCATTCTTTGACGCGCCTGTTATGATAACGAGCCATCTTTCTTTTGTAATGCTGCGTTTTCAGAAGGATTTCCTCTTGGACTTCTGGTAACGCGTCCAGGTTAGCTCTTAACCTTTCCTTATTCAGTTCCTCCCGAAAATGAGCTACCCATAGGCTCATGGACCCAATTTCCACCGGTGTAACGGCTTCGGTCCCGAAGGCCAATGCGAAAAGTGTTTCTCCGGTGGTAGTCTTAACAGTCATGTGATATGCCCACATCACGTACGGTAGCTCATCAGCCCATTTCTTTTTAGACCCTTCCAAGTTTTTCTTGATGCCGCAAAGGATGCTCCGATTGGATACTTCCGCCTGTCCATTAGTTTGCGGATGAGCCACGGAGGAAAAACGTTGCTCGATTCCAAATTCTGAGCACTGGTCCTTAAAGAACTGGCTGGTGAACTGCGTTCTGTTATCGCTAACAAGGACACGAGGTACGCCAAACCTCATAATAACTTGATGTTTGAAAAAACGCCAAGTTTTTTCTGCCGTGATTGTGGCGACCGCTTCAGCTTCCGCCCACTTAGTGAAATAGTCTACCGCCACTATCACAAATTTCAATTGAGACCTTGCCTTTGGGAATGGGCCTAGGATATCGATCCCCCATTTAGCAAAAGGACAAGAGGCGATAATTTCAGATATTTGTGTGGCAGGCCGCCAAGGAATCTTGGCAAACTCCTGGCACTTAGGGCAGGTTTGCACATAATTGTGGCAATCTCTTCGGATGGTGGGCCAGTAGAATCCGGATCGAAAGACCTGGGCTGCCAGGGTACCGCCTGACACATGCATACCACATACCCCTTCATGGATTTCGCGCAAGGTGTAAAGACCTTCTTGCTCAGTTATGCATTTGGCGGCAGGGTGAGAAAAACATCTTCGGATTAGATCCCCGTCATAGTATGTACAACGAGCTGCCTGTCTCAGTACCTTCTTCTTTTCAGCGGTATCCTTAGGCAGTTCCTCGTATTTCAAGTATTTGATTACGGGAATTCGCCAGTCGCTTTCGCGTTCCTCCACGTATAAAGATGCTTGCTCTTCCATGAAGGATGGTACCGGTAACTCTCGATAGTATACACCTTTGGGTATGGACGCTTCCGGATTCGCGGCCATCTTGGCTAGATTGTCGGCTTCAGCGTTTTCCTCCCTAGGGATATGCTCGAAGCTGACTTGCATGCCTTCCTTCTTTATTTCCAACAATTCTCGCTTTACTCTGGCGAGATATTGAATCATAATGGGTTCCCGGGCCTGAGAATGCCCCAAGACCTGGTCAATTATTAACTTGGAATCACCATAGATTTTTAGACGCAGGTCTCCTGTTCTTCCAGTATCGTGCCTCCCTTTAGAGGAAAGTCCTTTCCCTATTCTGAGCCCGGCTAACAACGCCTCATACTCAGCCGCGTTATTAGATAACGGCTGTAAGATTTGAATGGCGTATCGTATTTGCATATCGTGTGGCCCATTTATAAAAATTCCAGCTCCGGCCAGCTCTTGGTTTTTAGCCCCATCCACATGGACGATCCAGAGGTCCGTGTAGGTTTCCGGGAACGGGAGATCCATGTCGCCCCATTCCGGTTCAGGTACGCCGTCCAAAGGATCCTCTGTAAAAGTGCATTCTGCTATGAAATCAGCCAGGATCTGAGCTTTTACGGACGATCGAGACTGATAAGATCAAGATCACTCAGACGAACCTCTGTTATTTTTAAAACCCGAACTGACTTAAGCATCGGAGTGTCTACGCCGGAGCCCCACCTCCGGCGCTTTGCAGGTACATTCGACGCCGACCACCATCGTTCCGATCAACCACGACTCCGAATCTTACAAGATCGACATTTAATCTTATCAAAATTGCTCTCCTCCTTATATCGCCAATCTTTCCCCTCAAGGTCTTCAAGGCCCCATTGCTTATCAACTGGACTTGTCTTCCCTTGGTACTGACGGTCTTCGTGCTTTAGGGGTATCGGACCCGTCATCGCGAGAGGAACCAGTGGGCCCGATAGTGGGGCAAATGTTTACTTCTTCGAAGGACAAAGAAGAGTTCTTGCGGCGTCCTCCCGACGTACGCCATTCGCGTCTTCTGACTGACATGCTGGCCTGCTTCCGCAAGTTAAACTACTTTTTCGAGGATCATCGTGACAAGGTTCGACCTTCTCTTGATTTAAAGGAAGAACTAGATGCTGCTTTAGGGAAGGTAACGGAGCTGTCGCAGCTTCAAGAGCGGACCCGGGCGGAGTTGGACGACTGTCGCGCTGAGCTTGCTCGAGAAAGATCAAAAGGGAAGGCTAAGATAGACCTTCTGGAGGCGGAATTGGTGGTAGCTGACAGAAAGAATATCTTCCTTCGCGAAGAGATAGCATCTCGTGATGCGGATTTGCCCAAAGTACCTTCAAAGATATCCTGGTGGAAGAACAAGATCATGGATATTTGTATTGCTGAATTTATGAGTCTCTATCGCCAGGGAACTGTTGACTCGTCAGTGCTGATCGATTACGCTTCCAAGAGACTTAAGGATTTGGGCGAAGGTGAGAGAGATCTTCTTTCTTCTGGAGAGAAGCGGAGGAATGGTGATCGCGATGCTCGCGAGGGCCCATGATTAATCGAGGTTGCTCTCTTTAGAAGATTTTCCGCTTATTTGCTTCTTTGTCTTGTAATAACGCCTTGTTGTGCGACAATACTTGTATTTGATTGCTTAGTTGATTTTTATTTCGCCTTTCCGCGTTAACCCAACGTTGTTCTTTTTAATCAACGCCATCTTGCGTTATCTCCTTTCATGTGATATCACTCTTGTTTTTCCCCAGAGATAGTACCTTCTTTTCAGAGCATTTAATGCTTGCTATCCTTTCCTTAGAAAAGTCGTGATTGTGCAGGCACACGTGTCTATTTCTTCCAGCGCCACGGGCTAGCGTGCTTGAGAACTTTGCCTAAATCGAGGAGTTGTAGCGCTTTTCTAGGATTGCACTCATTACTTGAGTCTGTTCCTTATGCCGCTTCCACGCAACGACTGTGGCATTCGTCGTTTCATTTGACCATTAGGGTTATAAAACCTAATATTTATTCTTTTCACTTTTCTTTTATCATCCCGCTTTCTCATATTTTCTTTTAGCCGTCTTATTTTCTCCCCACTATTCAAGGCTCTTTGAAGTGCTTTTCTCTGAAGGTATTTCCTTTCTGCTCCATCGTCTTCTTAATCTTTTAATTCTTTAAATTCAGCCATGGCTAAGACTCGCCGTACTGAGTCGAAATCTGCCGATGAGAAAAGGATGGATATTACGTCTAGTGTTATCACATCTGAGGCCGCTTTTCATGAGCATTTGGCCGCCCATAATGCTGATATTCCTGATGATTATAAAACCACTGTTGCCCCTGAGTCACTACGTCTGAACAGCGTTTTGACGGGCAATCGTAGGGTCATGTATGCGCAAATGTTCCGCTATGGCTTTCCGCTTCCCATTGACTCTTTTGTCAAAGAATTGCTTGTTGCCGGCGATCTGACTCCTACCCAACTATCCCCAAATGCATATTGTTGTGTTTATGCTTTTTTGGAACTTTGCAAATACAAAGGGATTACTTCCCCTTCCCTTCTACTGCTTAAATCTCTTTTTAAGCTGATGAAATGCCGGGGGGTGATAACGATATCGCCCCGTTTTGACGATGACTCTCTGAAGTCTTTTACTTGGAAACTCCTCCATATCGAGTCTTCCGTTGATGGCTGGAAAAAGGAGTTTTTTGTGATAGATCTTCCTGGAGATCTTGGTTCCTGGTGGCGATCTGGTTTTAATCAAAATGTGGATGACAACGTCTGGAGCCAACCAGGGACCCTTCCAAAACGTGAGCAAGACTGGTTAAACACATTGCTCAAACTGGAAATCAGCGTCCACATCCGCCAAGTGGCCTGTAGAATGGACATTCGATCTTGTGTTAAACGTGAGTGTCGCGTCACTCCTTTCTTTGTTATCGCTGATACTAATGCTGACGCTATTTTGTGCTTTCGCTGCGACGGATCCCAATTATAAACCTGAGAGCGTAAGGAGACGCTTTAAAAGGGCTCAAGAGCGAGAAGAAAATGAGAGAGCTACTTCCACGGAAGCGACTGACAATCCTACCGATCTTCCGGCTACTTCCGCTACTCTTGTTCAAGTTTCCTCTTCTTCGGTCGGTGTGAGGGATTCTGACATTCCTTCAGGCGTTCCCCTTGTGACCGTCGCTGCTCCTCCTGCCCAGCCTTCTTCTTCTTCTAAGGCTCCTAAGGCCATTGCCAAAGGAAAAAAGAAGAGAAAAATGAGAAGTGTCGCCGCTCTTACACCTTCTCCAGACGCGGCAGGCTCTTCAGAAGCGCCTCTTCCCCACACTGATACAGTAAGGGTGCTTTTCAGTCATGATATGCTATATTTCGACGTCTGTCGTCGTTTGATTTCTCTTATCTATATTTCATATTGCGTTCTTGGCAGGACGCTACCGTTGCCGCTACCTCCGTTCCTCCCTCAGGCGATATGAATATAGGATACGTGCTGACTGGTTCCAAGAAGAGACAGCGGCCGGAAGATGAGGGCAGAAATCCGTCTTCCTCTACCACCGGGATGGGGAGCAGGCCTGCGGACGGGTTTGACTCTACGACTGTTCCCCAGGGAGGGAATCAGTCAGAATTTTTGGAGAACTTGGGCACAGGCGATACCTTCGGGGTTTCGCCCAATTCTTTTGGCGGTCCCGCTCACGCATATTCCTCTAATCCAGGATATCAAGAGGTCTTGCAGGACTTTTCAGGCTATCAGCCTCATGGCACTTATCTTGCTCCAGGGGGTTCGTCCACCCAGGTTCACCCTCCTTCTCCTCTAGCGTTTGCTCCTTCGAGCATTCCTCTGTGGGATCGTTATGGCGAAGGAGGTACCACCTTCAACTTTGTGGCGGATCTTAGTCCGATAGGTGGGGTTAGCTCTGTAACCCATCAAATTGGACTGTATGATTTCCGTAACACCGGCTTGGCGGCATTGGGGGGTGATGGCTCGGATGAAGTTTCGGCTTTATTGGCTTCCCAGGTATTGGCGTCTGCGGCCGAACGTGACGTTTTTCTTTCTAAAGGTGAGTTTGATAGGGAGAACTCCTTGCGCACCAACCTTTTCACTAATTTGATGAAATTCCATTACTGGGCAGAGGAGGCACGACGTCAGGCTGCCTCTCTTTCCTCTACTTTGGAAGAATTATCGCGAGAGCAGAATGAGAAGAAAAAGTTGCTGGAGGAGCGTACAAACTTATTACTGGCTCATCAGAAGCAGAAAGAAGAGCAATCGGCCGCCTTGGTAGCGGAGAGGGCCAAAGTTACTGCTTTGGAGAATGAGAAGTCCTCCCTGGCCAAGGAGAAAGCTGCCCTGGAGGAAGAGTCGGCTGATAAGAGCCTGTGGCATGTCGAGCAGACTGCCTCTATTTTGGTCGCTTGCTTTGAGGAAGCCCATGGGGTCGACGCATACAAACCCGATGAGGTCACTGCCGCTTTCAAACGAAGATCTGGCCACCTTAATGAGGAGGGCTTTCGCCAAGCTAAGGCGGCAGGCTGGAAACGGAGGCACCCCGAAGGTTGACATACTTCGAGGCTTTATAGCTCTTTCCTTAGTGATCAAGCGTCACTAAATTTTTGTTTATTATTTTGACCACCGAAGTTTGTACTTTGTAGCCCCCTTTAAACATTTCGATAGGTTCAAGCTACTTTTATTACTGACTTTCCTTTATTTAGTTGCCTCCTCGCAAACCCCTTTGGCGTTATCTTCGTCATGTTTTCCCAATGCGCTTACTTATCCGAACAGATCCTTAGTGCTCCCACCAAATTACAGAATTTGGTATTGGGTTAACTTTCTTGGTAAGACTAGCGATAGATCAGCTGACGAGATGCTCGCTCCTTCCACTGCCCGAAAAGTATTCTGCGCATTATCAACTGTAAATCATCAGTAACAAAAACACGTTACGAGGGATAGTAATTACCCGTAGGAGCCTTTTCGCTGCCATCATAGGGCGTTACCCTGGAACCCGCGGGAATCATTTTCGCTATCAGCTCTACACTTCACCAGGGATTACTCATCTGGTTACTAGTCGGGATTTCACGATTCTCCGCGTTTCCCTAATTTCACGATCGGCCCTTAAAGTGCCTCATCTTAGTGAGTTGTCGGATCAGGACGGCTATCACAAGACTAGGGAATTTTCACTTTTGGGCGTTGTCCTCGCGTCTAGAACCGTGTCCTTACTTAATGGCTTAGCCATAGTAGCCCAGCCGTTAAGATAGGATTCTTGTTTCTAGAACGGAGTTTCTATTTCTTTAGGGCGTGCCTCATCTTGTTGGGCCGTCTCCATGAGAACGGTCAGTACAAGAAAAGAACTTTTCACTCCCAAACATACCGGGTGGTGCCCTCACTTAATGAGCCATCTGATCAAGATCGGTCATCATAAGGATAGGACTTTTCACCCCCGGGGGCGTCTAGGATCTTTCAATCCGATGCTAATTCAAGGTATGGTAGGTAGTGCCCTCACTTAATGGGTCATCTGATCAAGACCGGCCATCACAAGGATAGGAATTTTCACTTTCCCAAAATACCCCTTTTTTTATCTGCACAAAGACAACCACAAACTTCCACGAAAGCTCTCTCATCGAGCGTTAGTCATGGTTAGGGTTGACATAAATCAAAGGTGCAGATAAAATCAAATTCTAGAGTAATATAACTTCAAGCGAGCGATATTCCAAGAGTTGGATAAGGGTGTACCATCGAGAGTCTCCAGATGATAGGCTCCTTTCCCGACAACGTGGGTGACGCGATATGGTCCATCCCAGTTTGGACTGAGTTTTCCCATACGTTTCCCTGCCGCTCGCTTGTCTCTGAGTACCAGGTCACCGAGTTTCAGCAACCGTTCTTTGACACGCCTGTTATGATAACGGGCCATCTTTCGTTTGTAATGCTGCGTTTTCAGAAGGATTTCCTCTCGGACTTCTGGTAATGCGTCCAGGTTAGCTCGTAACCTTTCCTCATTTAGTTCCTCCCGAAAGTGAGCTACCCGCAGGCTCATGGTTCCAATTTCCATCGGTGTAACGGCTTCGGTCCCGAAGGCCAACGCGAAAGGTGTTTCTCCGGTGGTGGTCTTAACGGTCATGCGATATGCCCACATCACGTATGGTAGCTCATCAGCCCATTTCTTTTTAGACCCCTCTAGGTTTTTCTTGATGCCGCTAAGGACGCTCCGATTGGTTACTTCCGCCTGTCCATTAGTTTGCGGATGAGCCACGGAGGAAAAGCGTTGCTCGATTCCAAATTCTGAGCACTGGTCTTTGAAGAACTAGCTGGTGAACTGTGTTCCATTATCGCTAACAAGGACACGAGGTACGCCAAACCTCATGATAACTTGATGTTTGAAAAAACGCCAAGTTTTTTCTGCCGTGATTGTGGCGACCGCTTCAGCTTCCGCCCACTTAGTGAAATAGTCTACCGCCACTATCACAAATTTCAGTTGAGACCTTGCCTTTGGGAATGGGCCTAGGATATTGATCCCCCATTTAGCAAAAGGACAAGGGGCGATAATTTCAGATATTTCAGTGGCAGGCCGCCGAGGAATCTTGGCAAACTCCTGGCACTTAGGGCAGGTTTGCACATAGTTGTGGCAATCTCTTCGGATGGTGGGCCAGTAGAATCCGGATCGAAAGACCTGTGCTACCAGGGTACCGCCTGACACGTGCATACCACATACCCCTTCATGAATTTCGCGCAAGGTGTGAAGGCCCTCTTGTTCAGTTATACATTTGGCGGCAGGGTGGGAAAAACACCTTCGAATCAGGTCCCCGTCATAGTATGTACAACGTGCTGCCTGTCTCAATACCTTCTTTTCAGCGGTATCCTCAGGCAATTCCTCGTGTTTCAAGAATTTGATTACGGGAATTCGCCAGTCGCTTTCGCGCTCCTCCACACATAAAGATGCTTGCTCTTCCATGAAGAATGGTACCGATAACTCTCGATAGTATACACCTTTGGGTATGGACGCTTCCGGATTCGCGGCCATTTTGGCTAGATTGTCAGCTTCAGCGTTTTCCTCCCTGGGGATATGCTCGAAGCTGACCTGCATGCCTTCTTTCTTTATTTCCAACAATTCTCGCTTTACTTTGGCGAGATATTGAATCATAATGGGTTCCCGGGCCTGAGAATGCCTCAAGACCTGGTCAATTATCAACTTGGAATCACCACAGATTTTTAGACGCAGGTCTCCTGTTCTTCCAGTATCGTGCCTCCCTTTAGAGTAAAGTCCTTTCCCTATTCTGAGCCCGGCTAGCAACGCCTCGTACTCTGCCGCGTTATTAGATAACGGCTGTAGGATTCGAATGGCGTATCGTATTTGCATATCGTGCGGCCCATTTATAAAAATTCCAGCTCCAGCCAGCTCTTGATTTTTAGCTCCATCCACATGGACGATCCAGAGGTCCGTGTAGGTTTCCGGGAACGGGAGATCCATGTCGCCCCATTCCACTTCAGGTACACCATCCAAAGGATCCTCTGTAAAGGTACATTCCGCTATGAAATCGGCCAGGATCTGAGCTTTTACGGACGGTCGCGACTGATACCTCAATCCATATTGTTCTAGTTCAAGCGCCCAAATCAACATTCTTCCGGAAGATTCAGGCTTTCGAAATATTCTTTTCAGAGGCTGGTCAGTGAGTACGATAACGGAATAAGACTGAAAATACCGATCCATTTTGCGGGTGGCTTGTATCAGAGCGAACGCTATCTTTTCAATTCGGGCGTATCGCAACTCCGCATCCTTCAGGACGTGGCTCACAAAATAGACCGGGCGATGAGAATGGTTATCGTCGCGAAGGAGGACGGCACTGACCACTTCATCCGCGGCGCCAAGATACAAATATAAAGTATCGCCTACTTCAGGTCTCATCAATAATAAATCAGACGATAGGTAATCTTTTAGGCCGATTAATGCTTCCTCACATTCCGAGGTCCACCCGAACAAGGCTTTCTTGCGTATGACTTTGAAAAAAGAGAGACACTTTTCTCCTTGCTTGGAAATGAATCGCCCAAGGGCAATGACTCGCCCTGTTAGCCTTTGCACCTTTTTAATGGTTCTTGGCGATATCATGTCTTGTATGGCCTTAACCTTTGAGGGATTAGGCAGGATGCCTTTTTGGCTGACCACGTAGCCCAAGAATTTTCCTGTCTGAAATGCAAACATGCATTTTCGGGGATTTAACTTCATACGATACCTTTTCATCACGTCAAAGACTTCCTTTAAGTCTCGTAGGTGATCTTGAAAGCTCGCGCTCTTCACCAAAATATCGTCAACGTATGCTTCCACATTCCTCCCTATTTGCTCTTCGAATATCTTATTGGCCATATGTTGGAACGTAGCCCCGGCGTTTTTCAGCCCGAACGGCATCGCCGTATAACAGTAGGTGGCCTTTGGAGTGAGAAACGCAGTCTTTTCTTCATCTTCCCAGGCCATGGGAATCTGATGATATCCATAGTTGGCGTCCAATGAGCTTAGATAAGCGTATCCAGCGGTCTGATCAACTAACTGATCTATGCGAGGAAGCGGGTAGCAATCCTTAGGGCAGGCATCATTTAAATCTGTGAAGTCGATGCACATGCGCCAATCCCCATTGGGCTTAGGAACAAGGACAGGGTTCGCTAGCCAAGTGGGATATTGAACTTCGCGGATAAACCCTGCGTCAAAGAGCTTTGCTACTTCCTTATCCACAGCCAACGCCTTTTCATTAGAGAACGCGCGTCGCTTTTGCTGTACCGGCCTGGCCTCTGGGTCCACATTGAGACGATGTTCGGCTATTTCCCGCGACATACCTAGCATGTCGGAGGGTTTCCACGCGAAATCTCCTTGGCATTTGTTCAGCAGCCGGGCCAGTTGAAAGTTTTCCGCTGGGCTGAGTTTTTCACTGATCAGGAAACTTGCTTCCTCTATACCGATTGCCGGAATAGGTACCATTTTGTCTAGAGGTTGAGCACGCTTCTCATCACTCTGCTCATAGGGATCCGCTGCTATACATACGTACCTATCGCAGCTTCTTTGAGTCATGAGCGAGTAGCATTCCACCGCCAGCTTTTGATCGCCTTTTACCGATACTACCCCATCCCAGGAGGGGTATTTCATCTTTAAATGCTTCTGAGATATCACCGCTCCAAAGCAGTTGAGGAAAGGTCGTCCGAGCACGACATTGTAAGGCAAATTCAGATCCACGACAAGGAACAACAGGTTCTCTGATCGCTTGTAAGTGTCTTCTCGGAAATATATGGGCAAAGTAATTACCCCCGTGACAGGAATTGGAACCCCATCAACGCCGACTATAGGCCGTTTGCTAGGTGTTAACTCATTATCAGGTCGCTTCATAAGATTGTAAGCTTCCAGCGAAAAGAGGTTCACCGCACTCCCGTTATCGATAAGAGTTCTTCTGATTCCATGACTGGCGATGACGGGCGTGACCACCAATGCATCGTTATGCGGATAGACGACGCCTTTCTCATCTTCTTCGGAAAAGGATAATACCATTCGATCCAATATGCCTATCGCTTCTCCTTTTTTTGTCATGCCATCACGTGTGCGTTTATCTCTTTTCGCGGCTGCCGATTGCTCTGATTCGTCCATATAAGGGGTTCCTCCCGCGATAATGTTAATCATAGGGATATATTCGTCATCAACCGCAAGAGTTTCCCTATCTTTACCTCTGGGAGCATCATCCTTTTGCGGAACGCGAGGAGGAACTGGTGGTTCGCCTGTTGTCCTTTTCATAAGATTATTTCTGGCATCTTCTCTTATTTGGGTAGCAAATTCCCCTAAATATCCTTCTTCTACCAAGCGTTCTATCGCCGATCTTAACTCCCTGCACGCTTCTGTGGAATGACCCCTGGCTTTGTGGAATTTACAATAAGCATTTTCCCTTCTCCCTAGAAGCACTCCTGGTTTCGTAGGCGCGGGGTAGCGGATGGGAAGATTTCGCTGTTCCGCTATCGCTAAAATCTCTGCCCTTGGTACGTTAAGAGAAGGAAAATCTGGGTCTTACGTCCGGTTCTTGTAAGAATCCCCGTGACGTCGAGAGGGGGAACCACCGGTTTTTCCCTTCGAAAAATGACCCTTCTGTTTGTTGGAGGCCTTGGGGATATGGTCTTTCCTCCTGGCGTAATCGTCGATAAAATGGTCGTCAGGTAGTAGCTTCGTGGGAGCAATAGTAACTTGAGATGTCCCATGCGATGCGTCATACGTCTTATCTCTATTTTCTTCCTCTTCCATTTTTGTGTAATTGTGGGCTTTAAGCCTCAACGCATCTAAAGTCACTGGAGGATCCACCTTGAGCGCGTCTTTCAGCTTTCCATAACGGCAGTTCCTTTTCAGAGCTTCTATAGCAAAATCAATAGTAACGCCCGGTGTTAAGGACATTTCCAAATCGAAGCGACTAAGAAACTCCTTTAAGGTTTCTTGAGGCCTTCGTTGTATGTCAAATAACGCGCGGCAGATTTCCTGATTGGAATTGCCGTGCTAAATCTGCTCCGGAATTTAGATTCTAATTGCAAGAAATTATTAATGGATCCACCAGAGAGACCCTCAAACCAAAGACGCGCCACACTCGATAATGTCATAACAAATATTTGGCATAACGCCGCATCACTCTGGGTCTGAAACTGAACAAAGTCCTTCACTTTATTAATGTGCGAGATGGGATCCTTGGTGCCATCATAAACATCAGTGGGAAGCTTCACGCGCCGACTGACCCTGTGACGCCTTATACGACGGCTAAATGGGTGGCCCGATGTATCATCAAGAATTTCACGCGCCTGACGCGGAGGAGACATTTCGTCCTGACGCCTCCTATTTCGTGGTTCTGGCGTAGGATGTCATCTAGGAGATCGACTGCGGCTCCTGTGCGAACGACTTCGATACCTTTGACTACTGGATCTTTCGCTGTACTCGGGAGACAGACTTCTGTTGGCTCCTTCCCTCCGTCCGTCCCACCGGTTCCTAACCCCCACAAGCTGCCTGTCTCCTTGTAGGAGGAGACCTTGCGGCATTTGCGGTACGTAAGCCTCTACTCTTCCTTGAGTAAACTGCTCAACACTAATCGGTGGATTTCCCGCGGATAAAGGCATCTGGAGGTTTTCTGGAAACAATGGTGATAAAGGTCGATCAGCGACAATAGATGGTGTAAACATGACGCGAGGAGGGAGACTAGATCCAGAAGCACCAGGCGTGGCTCTCGCAGCCATTTCCGTCAGATATTCCAGCCGAGAACGAAGAGCCGCTATTTCCATTGCAAAAGGATGTTCACGATTAAGCATAGATCCCCCAGAAAGAGGAGTGGAGAAATCAAATCCCGCTATCTGAGATGACAAGATGTCCGTCTGCGAGGAGGCCAGTCCCCCAGCAATTCCAACCGAGAGGTCCAGAGATCCCGAAATAATTGGTTGTGTAGTCATAGAGAGATCAGCAGTAGCAAAGGGGAATAACTGTCTGCGGATTGAGAAAGGGATATTAGAGGATGATGATCGGATTGGCTCCGATCCCGTGATCATGACCGTTCCAATCTTCCGACTAGACGGAGCTTGGCTATTAAGGATGCTCACTTAATATACCAAAGCTCTCAATGAAAGCACCATTTGATAAGATTCTATGTTGATCTTGTAAGATTTGGAGTCGTACCTGATCGGAACGGTGGCGGTCGGTGTCGGATGTTGATACAATCACGCCTCCCTTAGAAATCGAAGAGCAAGACATGGTGCCACGAGGATTGGTCATAATGAATAGCATGACCTTGGAGATGATCACATACCTTTTAGGTCATACCCGCACAAGCACGTTTGATGATCCCACATCCATCCGCCTTGAGGAAATGGTCACACGCCCTTGGAGCACGTTTCCATTCAAGTCGGGCCCCAAAACAAGCATTTCTACCATCTTTGAAACCATCAAAAATTCAAAATATATATGAAGTCACTATTCACGGAGCACTGTAGCAGGGCGGAGGTACTGTAGCAGAGCGAAGTCACTGTAGCATGCGGAGTCACTGTGACGGATGGAGGTACTATAACAACGAAGCTACTGTAGCAACGAAGTTACTGTAGCAACCGCTCACTTATGTAATTTTTCTATAAATAGCTAGCTCATTTCATTCCAAAGAGAGACTTTGATAAATTGAAAAACATGAGCTCTTGAAGCCTTTACTTTCTTTGTATTGCAATTTACATTTCTATGTTAAGTTAATTCAAGCATTTCAATCTTCCAATCTCCAAGTCTATCTTCCAATCCCCATTTCAATCTTCCAATCTCCAAGTCTACCTTCCAATCTCCATTTCAATCTTCCAATCTCCAAGTCTATCTTCCAATCTCCAATTCAAACTCTAATCTCCAATCTCGAATCTAAATTTCAGTCATTTCAATTCAAGTTATTTACATTTCCGCAATCTAAATTTCTGTCATTTACTTTCAAGCACATGGATGGCATAGCCACCGTCGCTTTACATTCCAGCACTTTAATTATGTACTTCAATTCCAGTATTTACATTCCGCACTTTAATTCCAAGCACATGGTTGGCTGAGCCACCTTCATTTTCAAGTTCATGGTTGGCCGAGCCACCTTTCTTTTAATGTTCCTTTCCGCTGCCTAACTCCTTCCTTATATCCATCTATCTTGTTCGTTTCTTGTCTTTTTCTTGTGTTTGCAGCTCTGAGCTAGATCCTACAACAAGTTCCGAGCTCGGTTTCTTCCATTTGGAAGCCGGAGCTTATCAAGTGGTAGCGGAGCTCTAGCCGCTCTTGAGTTGCTCTTCGTTCCCTTCCAGTCTGAGTTCAACTTCCTGTTTGTCCAATTTACATATGTTCCCCTGCCTAGAAAAATCTGAAATTTTGTGTCAACAAACTTCCATCTGTGGGTAACATTTTTTGTTCTTTAAGTTTCTTGAGATTCGGAGTAAATCTTGGTCTACAAATTCAAAACATAAAAGCGTGCAGGTTTATCCGAGAATGTCAAAACTTTGTTCATCTTGAGTCTTCTTGTTCAGCTTCTAGGGAAGACGAGACAAAGGACTTTTGATCATCTCCCAGGTCCTTTCCTTTGAATTTCCAAGAGTGAAAGCTTAATAAATTATTCAATATCTTCAATATCTTCCAAAGTCTTCAAAATCTTCAAAAAAGTCTTCAAAAATCTTCACCTTAGTCAAACAAATCTTAAAATCTAGAAAAACGAAATTGTGTCTCTTCAAATCCTAGATTTTCCTCAAAACATTCAGATATACTCTAAAGACTACAGAAGATTAATCTTAGAGTCAAAACAAAAAAAAAATATTCTCAAAGTCAAAAAAAAAAAAGAAAAAAAGAAAAAGAAAAAGAGAGAGAAAGAAGACCAAACATCTTCTTCTTTCTTCCTTCCTTTCTGTCCCACCCATCTTTGTGTGAAGCATTGTGAGTTTGTAAGGCTGCACTTGAGAGTGATAAACACGAGAGATTAAACACGTGAGGGAGTGTTTAAATTTTTCTAACGTTTAATTGAGTGTGCAGGTACAAATTACATCATGTCGGATGCGAGTATCGCAGAACAAAGGCATGCTGAAATAATGGCCACGAAACAGTTTATCAGAGACTGTTCCACCTCACTCTCTACCTCACTCCAAACGATGTTCCAGGATTTGATAATGGCCATTGGTAAACCAGCCGAATCCCTCATAGCTCCGACTTCTCCTTGCACCATAGTTCCAACCTCCATAATTCCTACCACTCCTAGCGCCATGACCCTT